>CM040246.1:16761145-17361145 GCA_022545495.1 Chrysanthemum lavandulifolium
TAAGCAAAATCAAAATCAAAATTGCATATAGGAAGACATAAGTATTTTTAAGAGTAAAGTTATAAATAAATATTCCATTAGCAAAAGAAGATTGTGTACAAGGTGGAGCTATTAAGGACCGGAAAAGGTCCCTACCCTCAAAGCGTTAGTGTATTTTTTCGCGATTTTATGTGTATTTAGGAAAAAATTTATTTAGTACCCCATTTAATGTATTTCCGAAAATAAATTGTTTTCACCTCACGGAAATTTTTCATCCATGCCATGATTGTGTATGAATATAAAATTTGACTCTTCAACTTTAATTATTAATATTTACAAGATTATAACAAACTCATTCAAACTAGAAGGATTATCAACTCGCCTCAGCTTCTGAATCTACATATGACTCAGCACAATCGTAATGAAATGCAAACTCGCACTCCAAGCATTTAAAGATCATCTCATATTGCAATTCTTCATCGCATTCAATGCAGTTACCATGACTTCGATTCCTTGAACAAAGGCCGCCAAGCGATGTGAGTGACCTTTGATCTCCAGCGTTCTTCAAACTTGACATTGAGAAACTTAAAGATAGAGAACTGGTAATTATGTGAGCTGGAATATGTAGCTTGCTCACATTGAAGTATTAAGGCGCACAAGCGGCGTGCATAGACTGGTCACATGTAGTGCAATGATAGAACCACTGCCAAGGGTCAAATTCATCCTCACAAATGTCACAGAAGTATTCGCTAATATGGTTCTCAGCTGGTTCGTATCTTAGGCTCAGCTGATGATGCTTATCAAACTTGTGTCTAATCACTCTAGGCAATAACAGTGCACACTTTGCATGAATGTAGATATCACAAGAGGGACAATGGTATCCTGGCATCTTGTTCATTGAATAGTAACATGCTTCGCAATACCTATGATCAATTTGCTTAGCTAAAGTTTGTTTTTGAGAGAAGGTGACCTGGATGAGCTTCATGCGTGATTTCTTCAGGTATGAATGCACAATTGATACATACATAATATTCACACATCGTTGCATCCATACGCGAAACCATTGGAATGTAACTGCAAATTTGACAGAAGAACACACCCAGTAACTTACGAGGGACTTTTGGCAGGAAAACAAGCTTATGATTAGGATGGCCCGCGTAGTCTTGTACTTCAGGGGTAGCTTGGCGCACCACTCATGGAGAATAAAATCACAATGTTTAGATTGGGAGCACTTGTAAATGGTACTGTTGTGATTGGTTTCACACCCGTCACATAATAATTGAATTTTCTTCATCGGATCGTGAAGAGAGACCACCGTTAGCCAGTGGCGTTTGGGTGTGGAAAAGATTCAGTGGGTGTTGATGACTAGGATGGTTAAGAATTTCGCCATCGTGCTTGTCAGTAACATCCTTATGATTGAAAAAAATGTGCTTCAAAAGGCTGTTACCTTCATCAGAAAACGGACAGTGGAGCAGATTCGGATGTTCATCATCTTTGTAGTTCTTCAAAGTTTTGCCAAGGCCTAACGAATGACATATTTAAAAGTAAAATAATTAAGTTTATTTGCTCACAAACTAGTTAACAGAAAAATAAAAAGATCGAGATAGCTCACTTGTTTTCTGGAGGATGGACACAAACGCATCTCTCTTTGAAGTTGCGCAGTAAACATGAGCATAATATAGACATTTATCACATTTGTAAATCCACAAATGTTCATTGAAGATGTCACCACACACTCTGCATAAAGGATAGAATCTGGCTTTTTTCTCAGGAAAAGGAAACGAATAGGAAAGGGTAAGTGGATGGGAATGAGTGAATGTCTCATTAGTACGATGTTGGATTAGTAACTTGGCTGGGAGCAAAACACAATCCACGTGGATCCTATACCTAGGACAAATGATACACTTAAAGAAGTGCCCATCATGTTTTTCACCACAAGCATCACATACGGATACTATGCGGCCAAAAATACGTTCTAGTTGGTGATCAGGGTGACTAGGGTGGTTTATCTTTTGTTGAGAGATAGTAGCACATATTATGTCTATGCAAAGATTGCAGGTAGAACAATAGTAATTAAAGAAACTTTCCCACTTAGATTTGCATACATGACACATCCATTCATACTCAAACCAATAAATCTTTGTGGATTTCTCTCCGATAAGGTAAGATTGTGGCCTGGATGTAAAGGGTGATTGTTTTGTATTTCGGGTAGTTCAGCACAAAATTTGTGCAACGAGTAGTCACAAGACTTGCACTCATAGTAACACAAATGAAATGAATAGATATGTTCCTTACACATATTACAATTGCCATCATGCTTTTCTTCCTCATAAAACTCATTATCATCTCCAACTTCCTCCTCCTCTTCGTCTTCAATGTTTTCAATTTTGCGGTTTGGGTTTAGATACACAAGGCTGAGCGGATGATCGTGAGTAAAGTGCTTTAGCTCCTCCATTGCAACTACATTGATTTAACAAATGCGTTTAGTTTAAGTTGAAGAGATAAATATATCCGGTAGTATATTTACACATTGCAATGTGCATGTATTTGTGATTTGCATGCTCAAAAGAGATATTCTATCATAGTTATATTCACATTACAACTTATTAATGCATATCATCCAACCAAAAAACATATATAATATGCATACAAAGTAAAAGAAAATAGAGACACACCAGTCGGATACTCCTGTAAAATTCTAAACGGACTTATGTTTGACTGTAACGAAAATAAGAGCAAAGTGCACCTTTATAGAGGAATGATACAAAATATGTTTGGTTACAAGAAAGGAATATAGCATTCGATACAAAACTTCATTCCTTTAAAAGTCACACTTTGCTTCTCAACGTAGTAGAGGTGTGTTTTATTCCATTCCTTGATTGAACTGAAAGCAAAATTAACTTATTTGAATGGTATAATATATATTTTTCTTTTAAAATGTAATAAAAAGTATGAAAGTACAATAGCGTTTACTTATTTCAGAGTGAAGATAGAATAAAATTTGTTTATGCTTTTGGAATGGATATGTTTCATCCATGATTGATGTTATTATATATACAGATTACACTATAGATGTCTATTTAAGAATTAAAAATGCCAAGCTTTATATTTTTAACTTGGTAAAAAAAATACCTTCTTAGAAATTAAATTGTGAGTTATGGTCCCTCAATGTTCATAAAAGCGCAAGAAATGTCCCAGGGTAATACCCAATTCGCAAGTTATGCCACTCGAAAGTTTTTTTGCAAATTATGCCATCTTTGTTCACTTTTACTTGCAAATTGTGTCACTCAGCCTAACGATTGTTAAAAAATCTCGTTAGTTACTGTTCCAAGTGAGGGTATTTTCGTCATTTCACTGTTCACATGGACATACTTTGCAACCAAACGTTAAGTTATATCTTTTATATAATAAAACAAAACTTTTAGTGGGAATTTTTCATTTAAAAAAAATCAATCATTCCTTATTAAGTAATAATATATTTATTTTACTTTAACTCTTTTTAAACATGTTTAATTAAAAACTCTAAACATTTCTTTATTTGGCCAAAATATACTAAAATTCGTTTTTATACGTCTTTTTCAGAAAAATTACTTATAAAAGTATATGTGTCAAAAGTATAATAAAAAACTTTAAAATAAGCGAGTCAATCCACAAAACCCTAGGGGTTAAAGCGAAAAATGGAACAAACTAATCCAACCTTTGAAACAAAACTTACAAACCCTGGACATCCATTGTAACCTACGACACCATTGATGACTAAATCTAATCGGTTTGGTTAATGGTGTCAGCAAACAAATCAAGTGTATACCTAACTTTGATTCACTCCTTCAAGAATAAGAATAAGGTATATAACATGGATTATCTTAAATTTAATCTTGTCATTGACCAATTTTGAGGCTTCTATCACACAATTGGGTATGAACCGTAAACCAACATATTGTTTTGTAAATTTAGGTTAGTTGTTTTTTTAAGATTGAGAGTTTGATTGGTTAAGCTGTGTGTAGATTGCTAATAACTAATCATGCTAGGTGGTAGAATAGCGAAAAGGCGTAACTGACAATACGATATATAATCGTGTTTTGATTATGTAGATATATGATGTTAAAATATTTGATAGCTATTGGTTTGATATAGTCGTCTTTTTTTTTTTTTTTTTTCTAGTGTGATTTACCATTTGTAACCATGATATGTGGATTTTGCATTTAGGAAAATTGTTGTAGTTTTTAATGGAAAGTACATAATTCATTGAGAAGAGTATTAACTTCTAGGTGCCAATTAGGCCGACCAAGTTAGTTGGAAAGGTGGGGTTGCGAGATGCAATTTTCATCTTGGTAATATCGACTTTGCGAAAGGGGTTGGTTAATCTGCCAAAACTTTTTTGTTCATATTATATTTGATGGTAATAAAATATCGAATAACGCTCCGGTTTTTGATAAAGCAATCTATAAGGTTGGGTTTGAGTATACCATGGACTACATTTAAGCAGTTTGACCCATTTCCTATTAGTTAACTTTTCAATTACGCCCATTCAACTTTGTTGGCAATAAAATATTACCAAAACTAACCATTTTATATAAATAAGATGAATATGGCGCCACTTGGTATCACGTTGCTTAACTTCCAAGTATTCGATGCGAGTTTCTTGACGGGGTTTTAATATTTATAATGTCTCGTTATACCTATGGTCACTCCTAATGCACTAACAGCAATGTGCCCGATCGTGTGTAGTGTAGTATTCGGTAAAACCGAGGTCGTCCCAAGAGCTATGTGTGTGGATTAATACTAAGTCTAGGTGTCATGATTTTAAGATGTTTTGATGTTGAATTAACTAATAAACTACTAAAGCAAATAAAGGCAAAGGATGTGATCAATAAAGGAGAGTGGTGCTAACCTAATTATTCATCCTAGCTAGTAATATTTACGTCTAATTACTTCAATTACTTGGTGGGGTCAAAGTCGAGAGGACAACATTTGGTGGGTTCGCCTTAACCTATCGGCAAAGATGCCACCATGGAGAAGTCGGTGTCACCTCATAAGTCCAGTTGTTCGTGGTCCCTGGCCGAGTCATTAAGTTCCGCTATATGCTAGACTTATAATAGTGAGTGCCGGCGCTAGCATCTTAGACACTCACCCCTAATTCTTAAGTTCATCCAAGCGGTAGGTGATCGGTTGGTCAAATCGCTGAAGTAGAAGGGTCATCGGTTGGTCATATCTTACCCTTCTCGTCTCGCCCTACTCACTTAGGGTCGGTTGGTCATATCTCATAAGCAATTAGCCTCTACCGCCATTCAAAACTACCAAAACAAGGGTAGCTACCAATAAGCTATGAATTCATACACTTAGAAATAATTATCACGGAAGTAATGTAAATGCAACCAAAACAGTTAAGGAATCATAACTAGGCCAAGACCAAGAGGTGCTTAGCATCATATTAACCATACAAATCAATTCAATGTTTAATGTTACGAAATACATGAATCGAAAGTAAAGAAAAGATAAAAGCTAATGCTTATCGTGGGGGTGATTTCTCCTTGGAGATAGCTCAGTATGCTCTCTATATCGCCTTTGGCTTCTTCCCACGTTCTCGATTGTTGTGTGTGAAATAGGATGCTTTGAAATCTGGAAATCGTGGTGTATTTATAGGCTAGATCTTGGTTACTGGCGTAACTAGTAGAAGAGTTCGCCGTAATCATCTAATTCTTAAATAAATTGCACTAGATATCTTTGGTTACGGCGTAACCTAATGAAGGGTTATCCGTATCTTCAATAATTCTTGGTTACCGTAGTTGATGCATGAGTTACGCGTAAATATCGACGACGGAACCTCATTTGACCTAATATGGTTACGTCGTAATCTTTGGGAGAGTTACGCCGTAATCTTCTAATAAGTTGGTTTCGATCCACACTTTAGTTATGGCGTAATGTGAGAGATGAGTTCGCCGTAACTTCTTCAAAGTGAGCATACTATGATAGATCTTCAATAAACTCTCCAATTCCGTCTCTTTAGCTCCAATGCTCGTAATTTACACGAAAGTGGAATATAATGGAAAACAAGCGTAAATCCATATAAATGATATAAATTACAAGCATTATCGAAATTGACACTTAATATTCGTGATAATTTGATGTTATCAAATATCCCCCCACTGAACTCTACTTGCCCTCAAGTAGACCTTATTAGATTGATTCCTAAAATGATATCTCCCATAACTTTGGAAAATATAAGTTTACAAATCCTTATGCTAGAATAAAACAAAGCGAACACCTCACGAAATGGGAACGAAACACTCTAATCTCAACTATTCTAAGTGTCAATTTCAGGGTGATCACTCAATCGCACAGTCATAGCATGTATTCTATCATAAGCTTGGCGGTTACACAAATCTCCACCACTAGAGTTAAGGGCTAAACAATTTTCGAAGGCAATATGGGTAGACACGACAAAGGTTAAGGGTGACTCGTCATTACTAACATGTCACGTGAAGTGGACAAAACCAATGGTACATGACCAAATCCATGGCCAAGACACCAAAGATTGCTCATTGCATCACCTAGACACGCTTCATGACTAAAGGGTAGGATAAGACATGGGATATATAAATGGTGTAAAATAAAAATCAAGCGAGATAGTCTAAATCTATAACCAAGTCACCACCACTTATCGTCCGCCCAAAGTTCAAGCTTTGAACTTAAGAAACGGATCATGATATACTAGGTAGATGTGTCATTAGAGGGCGTCATGATGGGCGCACTACCTTTTCTCCAGTGTTGGCGCAATTATCAACTCAAATCTTCAAATGCGATCGAGGTGGCCTCCTCGATACTAAATCTATATAAAGCTCATAACATAGTGCTTATAACATTGCACTTTTACAATAAACTGAATAACATAACTATTTTCTTTTGAATCGTTTTTACACTACACAAACATAAATATCCCCCACTGAGATGAACAATGGGAGTTCGGGGGGTCTTCAATGATCTTTAAGAATGTGTCGTCGACGAAAGCGTGATTCTCGACCTTTCCACTTGAACCTTGAACTTAGGCAAATGATGACTTCTCAATCACAAATAGAGACTACAGGGTAGGTTAAGGTGTAAGGGTGTAACGAAACAATATATTGAGTTAACAAAATGAAAGGAATGGCTCAGATGGGTGTATCTAGGGGTATCTTGCACTAAAGGTGAGTGCAACAAAAGGGTTTCACATGGGGGTCGATGTCACAATTCTCAATTTCCGGTCATTTTTCAAATTTTAATATTCATTCCCGGAGAAAAATTTATATTTCATTAACGTATATTTTTCTTATTAAATAAACGCTATCGTACGATCATTTATTTTGAACAATTGATCCGACATTTCCCAAAACTTATCACGATATATTTTTATACTCAATTTAAGACCATAAAATTATATTATTAGTTTACCGGTGTTTTAAATTTATTTTGTATATAAATTGTTATATTTATATAATTACGGCGGTTTTAAGTAAATATTACACGATAATTATTATTTCACTCAAATTTTGCAAGAAATGTATTTTTATAATTTTATGACTTCAATATATTTTATTTTGATCCGTTAAAATTTATTTTTAGTTAACGCTACCCTAAATGCTTAAATATATATACAAGTTACTAATAATTCTTAACTTAACTACACATTTACTTATACATACAAGTATTTAACTACAACAAAACTACTAAGCTTTTTTTTTGTATGTCGACCTACAAGGGTGAGTCACACCCTTAATACTAAATATCTACTTATAATACATTATATTCATTCTATACTTGCAAATTTACACATACTTACTCATATCTAAAAGTGTAAAATCAAAATATCCTCTCTCCTCTTCTCCCTAGAACCGCCACAATAGAGACCAAGAAGGAGATCACAAAATTTTCAAGTCAAGTTCATCACAATCTACTCTTAAGTAAGGTTATGAAATAAAAACTTAGGGTGTTTAGGATTAACCTTGTTCATTTAACCTCATCAAGTTACTTGTAAGCATTTCATGTTCATATTCATCTTTCATATTCATATTATGTTCATTTCTTCATATTTGAGAAAAACATGCAAGTCATATTGATGTCTATACCACTTTTATTGTTTTAAGTGTTATAAATATATATTCATCATCCTATAATTACTCCTTGAAACATATCACTTTTGGTGATGTCTAGGAACCCATGACACCCTAAGAAGGTGTATGGTAGGATTAGAATAACCGGCGTTGGTTTGAATTGGTTAGAATAGGTTTTGCGCGAGAAAAACTCATTTCGACAACTTTATTTAGAGGTCTGATCATATTTTCGAATTCTGGAATTCTCGACAGTAGGTAAAAAATTTTGGGATAGATATTTGGAAAGTATACTTTAAAATGAAAACGTGGCCGCTTGAACGGGTTAAAACGGAGTTATAACGAAGAAGATATGATATTTTCAAGTTAGACAACGAAAACTATAAAAATCAGAAATTTCAACATGTTACTTCCACTTTTACGAGTCAAAATGAGGCTTAGGCGTTATGAAATGTGTCGACTTATCAAAAATATATTAGTATACTTTAATCTGAAGTTAAGGATATAGAATACGTGAAAAACGGACTCAGAACGATTAAATTACACGTTAAACAAAGTTGCCGTAACTATATTATATAAGCAAAATTAATATATTTCTATTTGACAAACATTACGACCACGAAGGACCATGTTGAGGTCGTTTTAACATGGATGTAATACTTTTACAAAATGATGTCTTCTAGTAAAAGTAAGTTCGCCTAGCCTATTTTCCAAAATGTCCGACCGTTCGTCAAGCGGAGTTGTAATGACTAAATCTGTTACTCAAACTTTGTCGAAAACCACCCTTAAACAATATTTTGGACACAAGTACCATACTTTACCTATATTTTCTCCATGATCGAGACCTCTAGGATGAAAACTTAAATGCTAAAACTTTGAGATAATGATACAAGCTTCCCAAAACCGTTGAATTTGTTTCCTAACACTCGATGTGCACCATTTCGACTAGCTTTTCGAGGCCGTTTAGTCACTTTCATGAAAATGTCAAATGACATTATTTTACTGACAACTATAATTTCATAATAAATCACTAAAAGACTATCGTAGGATATCGTTTCAACGTAAATACTTTTAAAGTAATTTATAAATTGTCAAGACATTATAAGATTACTTTTCGATAAACTTTATATTTCAAAAGTGTACAAGTGGTATGGATATCATATGAGTTTGCATACGACATTGTTTCATGACTTATATTAGAGCATATCATTCATAATAGGTCGCGGTTAGAGAGTTGCGTCTCATTTCGTGCATCCACTTTGTCATCATAACTATTACAACAGGTGAGTTCGTAGCCCCACTTTTACTCGTTTAATTGTTTTTATAAACTCTTCGGGGGAGATGCATGCTCAACTTCATGCTTTTACTTTACACTTACATGAACTTAAACTATATTGTTTGAACTATCATGAACTTGTTACCCTTTTGATTCACTACTTATGCTAGTAATTAGATTGTGCCCGAACTAAATTGATCACTATGTTACGAACACTATTATTTGAACCACTTTCCGTGATTTTGAGCCCTTCGACATATATATTTGAACTCTTTAACTTGATAGGAACATATTGGCATAGATTTGAACACTTTAACTTGATTTAAAATATTTTGACATATAAGTAATCTCTTTTAACTTAATATTGAACCTTTGACCATTTTGAACTTGCTTGACTTTATAATGAACCCTTTGACTATTTTGAACTTGTTTGACATAATATTGAACCCTTTAACTATTTTGAACCTTTTGATAGGTTTTGAGCTCTTTGACTGTTGAACTGTTTTGAACTTTTGAACTCGACTTAAACGCTAGAACTTAATTACGAACTTTTGAATGGAACCCTTGAACTTAAATACGAACTTATGACTTGTTTGAACTTATTGAACCGTCGTGCTATGACCTTGACCTAAAGTCTCCTATGTTCGAGCATCACTATAAAGTCTCCTTGTTGAACATCACTATAAAGTCTCCCTTGTTCGAGCATCACTATAATTCTCGCCTTGTCGGTGGAGTGTTCACAATAATTCTCGCCTTGTCGGTGGAGTGTTTTCAATAATTCTCGCCTTAATGGTGGAGTGTTCTCAATAATTCGCCTTAATGGTGGAGTGTTCTCAATAATTCGCCTAGGTGGTCGAGTGACAAAGGAGTCTCCCTTGTTGGAGCGGTGGCAAAGTCTCCCATGTTCGGAGCATCCACGAATTATTATATACGTGGTGCTATACTATGAACTATTATGACAACGTATGCTTGACTATTAGACATACTATTTTGGCGTTGGCTTGTGAACACACAGTTGCAAGTTTTGTATGGCGGAACTTGGGCCGAGTGGATTACAATGCCTTTACTTTGTGGACTATTCTAAATGACCAAAACTTTGCCTTTGTTGCATGAACGCTCTTTAAAAGCTTTACTTGTTAACCAAACTCTATGAACTCACTCAACCATTGTGTTGACACTTTTAGCATGTTTTATCTCGGTATCTAAGGCATTCACTTCATGGCATGCATGTGGACTTATCATAGAGTCGCGGTGTCGACGCGTCTCACCTATATTTTATGCACTTAACAATTGTAATCTTATATATAGAATCCGAATTTTTCAGTCTTTGGGTGGAGAGTCTTTGGAGTAAAACCTAAAACCGAACCTAAGGTGTCTTGTACAAGATTTTAGGGTTTTAAACCCTATCTTACACCAAGATAAGTCTTTACTTCATTAATTCAATTATATCTTTGATTATTTGTGTGTATGCTTGCATGTTCTCCATGTCCCAATTTATTTGTGTGTTTGCTTAGGAAGTATGAAAGTTAATTATTAAATATTGATTGGTTGTTTCTTATCTTAGTTGATTAATGATCTAGTAATGCGATAGGTCATTCGCTGTGTACTTAATGCTTGATTCATCTTTAACCTTAGTATAATTACCGAGTAATTGTAGGCTAAACCATCCAAAGAGCGCCTAGAGTAGGAGTTTATAATCTTAGTGGGTTTGTAGACAAGACCCTTTGGTAAGTTCAAGAGTTAGGGAGAAACGGATACCCTACAACTTTAGACACACAACGAACTAGAATAAGACGTGACACTCAACCATCATGGGAGATATTAAGGAGTAATACAAACTAAGTAAACACATCTTTAAACTATCATATGAGCACACATTAATTAGACATAGACTCCACAACCTTAGTTTAGATAATTAGATAATAGTAGAGTAATCGTAGAAATACCAACCCCCAAATCCAATACCGAGATTCAGACTTTCCATTTTCATAAAATATAAAAAGATAAAAATAATCTTCCTCAACCTTAACCTTAGCGTAGTAACTCCCTACTAGCATTCCTATTCCCCAGAACGATATCAATACCCGTGGTTACCCTAATTACTACACTACAACGATTAGGTTCATCGCCAGGTGTTATAAAACTTGCTCAAGAAAGGAAGTTCTTTGACTTCAACGACGCGTGTAGCGTATCAAGTTTTTGGCGCCACGGGAATAGAATAGCTAGTTAGTAGTCCAATTGCTTAGGTTTCTTTACTTGATTCCTATCAGTAAACTTTTTTCTCATTTTAGATTTCTTAGTCTATCCCTTCTTCGTGACCTTTGTTCGTAATTCCATCACTTTTCATCATGGAAGGTGATAACCCACTACCATTCATCAACCCACCACCAAATGACCCGCCAAGAGCCCGACTTTGGTGAATACTCGAGACCAAGCCACCAGGCTATAGGAACACCATTGAGCTTCCCGACTGCCCAAACTACGGCCTGCGATCCGACACCATCCGGTTGGTAAAACGGATGATTCCATGGACTTGCCCAAGATCCAAATCAGATCCGAGGATTTCTCAAAATCGCCGATTCCATCGACCTTGATGCTACTACTCGAGACCACGCTACCGCTGCTCTTCCACCTCTCTACAGACCAAGCTAGTAATGGCTTGAGCGACTTCCACCGGGCCCATCTCAAGTCGATGATCTTACTTCTCGCCTCGCTCAATTTTTCCCACCGGAGAACCACTAAGCTTAAGCGAGACATCTTGACATTCCAGCAGCTCCAAGGTAGTCTTTTACAAAGCATGGACTCGATTTAGGAATTACTCTGAGACTTCACACCATGGCATTGATCTTTGGCTTCAATCCAAATCTTCTATGATCATACCGATTTCATCACCGACGATCCATTGATCGAGCTGCGGAAGACTCACGACTTTAATGCAAGCAATCATGGGATATCAGAGGAGCTCGCCGATCAAAGCTACGAAGATTGGAGTGAATCTCCAAACTCCGATTAACGTAATGCCGTATCCACTCCTCCCGAATCCTCCGACACCAAGAGCAATTGAGTGCCATCGAGAGGAATTGATTATCTTATGGAACGCAGAAAGAGCACCCGACAAATTCCCGAGAGATCATCAACCGCCCACTCCACCAACCGCCCACACCTCTTTCGAATCCCAAGTCGCGAGCAAACCCAGTTCCGCATATGCCTGCTCTACTTCCCAATACCACTTTCACCAAGCTTCAAGGATCAAATGAGGGAGTACATGGCAGCTCATACAGAGATTAGCCGATTGAAGAGGAGGTTTATAGGCAGAGAGGAAATGCAAGCAAAATGAAAGAAATGATGGATTTGGTAATTGAATTTACCAAAACAAAGGCTCCCAAAAAGTGCTCGTAGAAGCAATGATTGCCTCCCACTTCATTTGTAAACGCCTGCTTCCATCATGCCCGAGAATGCAAGTGATGTGAATAATCGAGGAAAGCACGGGATGAGTCCATGCCCAATGATGAACCCGAGACCATTGAGTACTACCTTAAGCACGAAATTAACAAGAAAACCATTGCAAACCAAGTAAACAACTTTAGGTACAATGAAGTTCTTAGGAAGCTCTGAAGGAAAAATGACGGAAGAAGAATACGACGCTTTACCTATGGAACCTCCGTATGAGTTGGTTATAAAAACCGTTAACAAGAAAACGAAACACCACAGGAATTTCGTGATACCGCTAGTATCGGTGACATGGACAATATAAATGCCTTGGCCGATCAAGGGACCCGATGCAACAAATTCAATGGTTGCTACCCTGGGCCAGTTGACCATCTCCAGAACATGAACCTTGGGGTATAGTTTTTAATTGCAAAATGGGTGTGTTGGTTAACGGGTTAAAACGGTTTAATTCAGAACCGTATTCTTTACCACGTCCAGAAGCTCAATTAATCAGTTTCTTTTTGCATAGTCGGCTTTTTTTTTTTTTTTTTTTTTTTTATAGAAATTTTTTATAAACTTTGCTTGCCAGTAATCCGAGTCACCTATGACGCTATTGACGCAATTAAGAATTACACATTCCTTCCTACATTAAATTTAAAGAAAACTAAATAAGAAACCGACAGCATGAGAACGTTCACCAGCTTCATATATTTTTTAATTGCAGGTGACAACAGTAGGGTTAGATTGTCATAAGCCGGTCAAAATCAAAAGCCAGGGCGCCATGGGAAAACTATTCAGTGATCAACGGTTTGCTTCATCGGAGAAGGTTGCGGAAATCATACATAAGGTATACATATTAATATGATTGCCATTAGTAGACGCTAGCAGTTTGCGAAATCCATAATTGAACTTAAACAATCACGCACCTCATAGGTTTATACACTCCATTTTGTTTAAGCTAGAGTTAGGAGTTAACTAAAAAGAAAACATGTCAGTTTCGCTGAGAGGGTCAAACTGGCAAGTGTTAAACCAAATATATTAATATGCTGCACGTTTAATAAATGACTTTTTTAAGGCTGCTGTACAGTGCTCAACGTATTTGAGATGCCTTTAAATATTGAAGTGTAAAGTGATTAAAAATTATGGGAAATTAGTGTTTAAATTAAAGCAACATGTATGTGTACAGGTGGAAATTCAGAAGGCAATGGCATTGTTCTTGGTATGCATGAAAGGCGTGCGACCAACAGGGATTAACATATGCGCATGCGCTTCAATTTTTGGCCCAGGGTCATCAACAAAACCGACCACACAGGGACCTGAGATTACACAGGCGTTTCGTCTTGAAGATGCGTTGTTTACTGATGGCGTTTCAAATAAATTGGGGAATGGGGTTGTTGCTGATGGTGTGGAGACGGCCCACTGAATCTTTACGAGCTATTTCTGGCAATACATGCTGTGACCCAATATATGGAAATATAACAGGTTCAGACGCTAACTTCAACCCATGAAATCAAAAAAGAAATAATAGTATACTAACCTTTAACTGAATTACTATTCAAACATCCATCTTTATATAATTCTATTGATTTATAATTATGTAATTAGTAGGGTCGTGATTTCTAGAATTGGGTAGTTAAGGGTTCTTTGGAATTACTGACAACTAGGTAAGATAGGTGCTTTGAAATCAAGGAATAAGTATTTATGGTGTCATGGTGTCATAGTATATGCGCTTAGAGTTGTACATTTCAAAATTTCGCATACTTGCGTCAGCTGAAGTAACTTACATAGCTACTTGGACACAAGTTTATACAGTTACTTTTCTTATTCAGGTTTAGCCACCTCTTATCAAGCCTTTCGTGCTATTGTTATAGCACCCACAAGTACAAAAGCAACACAACCAGCTCCAGAGACGATGACTCAACAAACACACCCCGTAGCGAGCTCAACAACATCTGCTGCGCAGGTTGGTCATATTCAACATATTGATCCATAATTTTCACAATGCCCATCACTTTCCCATTTGTAAAACATTGTGTAAAAAAGTTACATATGAGGATGAACTGGGTATATTTCAAGGCTAAAGTGTAATGTTTTACACAATGTTTTACAAATGGGAAATGGGTGAGTTTAGGTGATGAACTGGGTACATTTCCCATTTGTAAAACATCGTTTCTGTTACCTTCCACTTTCCCATTTGTAAAACATTGTGTAAGAAAAGCTATCGGAACACCCCGCCGCATCGCGGCGGGTTCCGAATACTTGTTACTATAATATGACAAAGTCTATATATGGATTTGGCTACAACTTACCAATGGGTCTTATGAGTTCCTTTTTCTTATTCACAAACCCTTAGCGTTTCATCAAACATATATTATGGGCATCCGTTAATTCACCACCAAATAACAATTGCACTTTCATAGCAAATTACACATTTTTCACTCAAACATTTTAACAAACACCTACCATGCATTGCATAAATAAAGGATTAAAAGAAAGAAACCAATTAAGCAAAATCAAAATCAAAATTGCATATAGGAAGACATAAGTATTTTTAAGAGTAAAGTTATAAATAAATATTCCATTAGCAAAAGAAGATTGTGTACAAGGGCGGAGCTATTAAGGGACCGGGAAGGGTCCCGGCCCCCCTAAGCTTAAGCCCGTTAGTGTATTTTTTTCGCGATTTTATGTGTATTTCCGGAAAAAAAATTATTTCGGCCCTCCCATTTAATGTATTTCCTGAAAATAAATTGTTTCGGCCCTCCCACGGAAATTTTTCTAGCTCCGCCATTGATTGTGTATGAATATAAAATTTGACTCTTCAACTTTAATTATTAATATTTACAAGATTATAACAAACTCATTCAAACTAGAAGGGATTATCAACTCGCCTCAGCTTCTGAATCTACATATGACTCAGCACAATCGTAATGAAATGCAAACTCGCACTCCAAGCATTTAAAGATCATCTCATATTGCAATTCTTCATCGCATTCAATGCAGTTACCATGACTTTCGATTCCTTGAACAAAGGCCGCCAAACGATGTGAGTGACCTTTGATCTCCAGCGTTCTTCCAAACTTGACATTGAGAAACTTAAAGATAGAGAACTGGTAATTATGTGAGCTGGAATATGTAGCTTGCTCACATTGAAGTATTAAGGGCGCACAAGCGGCGTGCATAGACTGGTCACATGTAGTGCAATGATAGAACCACTGCCAAGGGTCAAATTCATCCTCACAAATGTCACAGAAGTATTCGCTAATATGGTTCTCAGCTGGTTCGTATCTTAGGCTCAGCGGATGATGCTTATCAAACTTGTGTCTAATCACTCTAGGCAATAACAGTGCACACTTTGCATGAATGTAGATATCACAAGAGGGACAATGGTATCCTGGCATCTTGTTCATTGAATAGTAACATGCTTCGCAATACCTATGATCAATTTGCTTAGCTAAAGGATTTGTTTTGAGAGAAGGTGACCTGGATGAGCTTCATGCGTGATTTCTTCAGGTATGAATGCACAATTGATACATACATGATATTCACACATCGTGCATCCATACGCGAAACCATTGGAATGTAACTCGCAAATTTGACAGAAGAACACACCCAGTAACTTACGAGGGACTTTTGGCAGGAAAACAAGCTTATGATTAGGATGGCCCGCGTAGTCTTGTACTTCAGGGGTAGCTTACGCACCACTCATGGAGAATAAAATCACAATGTTTAGATTGGGAGCACTTGTAAATGGTACTGTTGTGATTGGTTTCACACACCGTCACATAATAATTGAATTTTCTTCATCGGATCGTGAAGAGAGACCACTTCGCTTAGCCAGTGACGTTTGGGTGTGGAAAAGATTCAGTGGGTGTTGATGACTAGGATGGTTAAGAATTTCGCCATCGTGCTTGTCAGTAACATCCTTATGATTGAAAAAAATGTGCTTCAAAAGGCTGTTACCTTCATCAGAAAACGGACAGTGGAGCAGATTCGGATGTTCATCATCTTTGTAGTTCTTCAAAGTTTTGCCAAGGCCTAACGAATGACATATTTAAAAGTAAAATAATTAAGTTTATTTGCTCACAAACTAGTTAACAGAAAAATAAAAGATCGAGATAGCTCACTTGTTTTCTGGAGGATGGACACAAACGCATCTCTCTTTGAAGTTGCGCAGTAAACATGAGCATAATATAGACATTTATCACATTTGTAAATCCACAAATGTTCATTGAAGATGTCACCACACACTCTGCATAAAGGATAGAATCTAGCTTTTTTCTCAGGAAAAGGAAACGAATAGGAAAGGGTAAGTGGATGGGAATGAGTGAATGTCTCATTAGTACGATGTTGGATTAGTAACTTGGCTGGGAGCAAAACACAATCCACGTGGATCCTATACCTAGGACAAATGATACACTTAAAGAAGTGCCCATCATGTTTTTCACCACAAGCATCACATACGGATACTATGCGCCAAAAATACGTTCTAGTTGGTGATCAGGGTGACTAGGGTGGTTTATCTTTGTTGAGAGATAGTAGCACATATTATGTCTATGCAAAGATTGCAGGTAGAACAATAGTAATTAAAGAAACTTTCCCACTTAGATTTGCATACATGACACATCCATTCATACTCAAACCAATAAATCTTTTGTGGATTTCTCTCCGATAAGGTAAGATTGTGGCCTGGATGTAAAGGGTGATTGTTTTGTATTTCGGGTAGTTCAGCACAAAATTTGTGCAACGAGTAGTCACAAGACTTGCACTCATAGTAACACAAATGAAATGAATAGATATGTTCCTTACACATATTACAATTGCCATCATGCTTTTCTTCCTCATAAAACTCATTATCATCTCCAACTTCCTCCTCCTCTTCGCCTTCAATGTTTTCAATTTTGCGGTTTGGGTTTAGATACACAAGGCTGAGCGGATGATCGTGAGTAAAGTGCTTTAGCTCCTCCATTGCAACTACATTGATTTAACAAATGCGTTTAGTTTAAGTTGAAGAGATAAATATATCCGGTAGTATATTTACACATTGCAATGTGCATGTATTTGTGATTTGCATGCTCAAATGAGATATTCTATCATAGTTATATTCACATTACAACTTATTAATGCATATCATCCAACCAAAAACATATATAATATGCATACAAAGTAAAAGAAAATAGAGACATACCAGTGGATACTCCTGTAAAATTCTAAACGGACTTATGTTTGACTATAACGAAAATAAGAGCAAAGTGCACCTTTATAGAGGAATGATACATAATATGTTTGGTTACAAGAAAGGAATATAGCATTCGATACAAAACTTCATTCCTTTAAAAGTCACACTTTGCTTCTCAACGTAGTAGAGGTGTGTTTTATTCCATTCCTTGATTGAACTGAAAGCAAAATTAATCGATTTGAATGGTATAATATATATTTTCTTTTAAAATGTAATAAAAAGTATGAAAGTACAATAGCGTTTTACTTATTTCAGAGTGAAGATAGAATAAAAATTTGTTTATGCTTTTGGAATGGATATGTTTCATCCCATGATTGATGTTATTATATATACAGTTACACTATAGATGTCTATTTAAGAATAAAAAATGCCAAGCTTTATATTTTTAACTTGGTAAAAAAAAAAATACCTTCTTAGAAATTAAATTGTGAGTTATGGTCCCTCAATGTTCATAAAAGCGCAAGAAATGTCCCAGGGTAATACCCAATTCGCAAGTTATGCCACTGGAAAGTTTTTTTGCAAATTATGCCATCTTTGTTCACTTTTACTTGCAAATTGTGTCACTCAGCCTAACGATTGTTAAAAAATCTCGTTAGTTACTGTTCCAAGTGAGGGTATTTTCGTCATTTCACTGCATACAGGGACATACTTTGCAACCAAACGTTAAGTTATATCTTTTATATAATAAAACAAAACTTTTAGTGGGAATTTTTCATTTCAAAAAAATCAATCATTCCTTATTAAGTAATAATATATTTATTTTACTTTAACTCTTTTAAACATGTTTAATTAAAACTCTAAACATTTCTTTATTTGGCCAAAATTTACTAAAATTGCTTTTACGTCTTTTCAGAAAAATTACTTATAAAAGTATATGTGTCAAAAGTATAATAAAAAAAAACTTTAAAATAAGCGGAGTCAATCCACAAAACCCTAGGGGTTAAAACGAAAAATGGAACAAACTAATCCAACCTTTGAAACAAAACTTACAAACCCCTGGACATCCATTGTAACCTACGACACCATTGATGACTAAATCTAATCGGTTTGGTTAATGGTGTCAGCAAACAAATCAAGTGTATACCTAACTTTGATTCACTCCTTCAAGAATAAGAATAAGGTATATAACATGGATTATCTTAAATTTAATCTTGTCATTGACCAATTTTGAGGCTTCTATCACACAATTGGGTATGAACCGTAAACCAACATATTGTTTTGTAAATTTAGGTTAGTTGTTTTTTTAAGATTGAGAGTTTGTGGTTAAGCTGTGTGTAGATTGCTAATAACTAATCATGCTAGGTGGTAGAATAGCGAAAAGGCGTAACTGACAATACGATATATAATCGTGTTTTGATTATGTAGATATATGATGTTAAAATATTTGATAGCTATTGGTTTGATATAGTCGCCTTTTTTTTTTTTTTTTTTTTTTTTTTTTTTCTAGTGTGATTTACCATTTGTAACCATGATATGGATTTTGCATTTAGGAAAATTGTTGTAGTTTTTAATGGAAAGTACATAATTCATTGAGAAGAGTATTAACTTCTAGGTGCCAATTAGGCCGACCAAGTTAGTTGGAAAGGTGGGGTTGCAGAGATGCAATTTTCATCTTGGTAATATCGACTTTATGAAAGGGGTTGGTTAATCGCCAAAACTTTTTTTGTTCATATTATATTTCAAGAGTAATAAAATATCGAATAACGCTCGTGTTTTTGATAAAGCAATCTATAAGGTTGGGTTTGAGTATACCATGGACTACATTTAAACAGTTTGACCCATTTCCTATTAGTTAACTTTTCAATTCTGCCCATTCAACCTGTTGGCAATAAAATATTGCCAAAACTGACCATTTTTATATAAATAAGATGAATATGGCGCCACTTGGTATCACGTTGCTTAACTTCCAAGTATTCTGATGCAGGTTTTACTGACCAGGTTTTAATATTTATAATGTCTCGTTATACCCATGGTCTACCCTAATGCACTAACGGGCAGTGTACCCGGTCGTGTGTAGTGTAGTATTCGGTAAAACCGAGGTCGTCCCAAGAGCTATGTGTGTGGATTAATACTAAGTCTAGGTGTCACAGATTTTAAGATGTTTTGATGTTGAATTAACTAATAAACTACTAAAGCAAATAAAGGCAAAGGATGTGATCAATAAAGGAGAGTGGTGCTAACCTAATTATTCATCCTAGCTAGTAATATTTACGTCTAATTACTTCCAATTACTTCAGCTGGGGTCAAAGTCGAGAGGACAACATTTGGTCAGTTCGCCCTAACCTATCAGCAAAGATGCCACCACTGGAGAAGTCAGGTGTCCCCTCATAAGTCCAGTTGTTCGTGGTCCCCTAAGCCGAGTCATTAAGTTCCGCTACATGCTAGACTTATAATAGTGAGTGCCCGAGCGCTAGCATCTTAGACACTCACCCCCTAATTCTTAAGTTCATCCAAACGGTAGGTGATCGGTTGGTCAAATCGCACAAGTAGAAAGGGTCGTCATTGGTCATATCTTACCCTTCTCGCCGATCTACTCACTTAGGGTCATTGGTCATATCTCATAAGCAATTAGCCTCTACCGCCATTCAAAACTACCAAAACAAGGGTAGCTACCAATAAGCTATGAATTCATACACTTAGAAATAATTATACGGAAGTAATGTAAATGCAACCAAAACAGTTAAGGAATCATAACTAGGCCAGCACCAAGAGGTGCTTAGCCGCTCATATTAACCATACAACTCAATTCAATGTTTAATGTTACGAAATACATGAATCGAAAGTAAAGAAAAGATAAAAAGCTAATGCTTATCGTAGGGGAGTGATTTCTCCCTTGGAGATAGCTCCGTATGCTCCTCTATATCTGCCTTTGGCTTCTTCCCACGTTCTCTGATTGTTGTGTGTGAAATAGGATGCTTTGAAATGCTGGAAATCGTGGTGTATTTATAGGCTAGATCTTGGTTACGGCGTAACTAGTAGAAGAGTTGCGCCGTAATCATCTAATTCTTCGTAAATTGCACTAGATATGCTGGTTACGGCGTAACCTAATGAAGGGGTTATGCCGTATCTTCAATAATTCTTGGTTACGCCGTAGTTGATGCATGAGTTACGGCGTAAATATCAGCGACGCGGAACCTCATTTGACCTAATATGGTTACGTCGTAATCTTTGGGGAGAGTTACGCCGTAATCTTCTCGATAAGTTGGTTTTCGATCCACGCTTTAGTTATGGCGTAATGTGAGAGATGAGTTACGCCGTAACTTCTTCAAAGTGAGCATACTATGATAGATCTTCAATAAACTCTCCAATTCCGCTCTTTAGCTTCAATGCTCGTAATTTACCCGAAAGTGGAATATAATGGAAAACAAGCGTAAATCCATATAAATGATATAAATTACAAGCATTATCGAGGAAATTGACACTTAATATTCGTGATAATTTGATGTTATCAAATATCCCCACACTTGAACTCTACTTGCCCTCAAGTAGACCTTATTAGATTGATTCCTAAAATGATATCTCCCATAACCTGAAAATATAAGTTTACAAATCCTTTATGCTAGAATAAAACAAAGCCGAACACCTCACGAAATGGGAACGAAATAGTCAAATCTCTCAACTATTCTAAGTGTCAATTTCGGGGTGATCACTCAATCGCACAGTCATAGCATGTATTCTATCATAAGCTTGGTGGTTACACAAATCTCCACCACTAGAGTTAAGGGCTAAACAATTTTCGAAGGCAATATGGGTAGACACGACAAAGGTTAAGGGTGACTCGTCATTACTAACATGTCACGACGAAGTGGACAAAACCAATGGTACATGACCAAATCCATGGCCATGACACCAAAGATTGCTCGCTGCATCACCTAGACACGCTTCATGACTAAAGGGTAGGATAAGACATGGGATATATAAATGGTGTAAAATAAAAAATCAAGCAGATAGTCTAAATCTATAACCAAGTCACCACCACTTACCGTCCGCCCAAAGTTCAAGCTTTGAACTTAAGAAATCGAATCATGATATACTAGGTAGATGTGTCATTAGAGGACGTCATGATGGGCGCACTACCTTTTCTCCAAGTGTTGGCGCAATTATCAACTCAAATCTTCAAATGCGATCGAGGTGGCCTCCTCGATACTAAATCTATATAAAGCTCATAACATAGTGCTTATAACATTGCACTTTTACAATAAACTGAATAACATAACTATTTTCTTTTCGAATCGTTTTTTTACACTACACAAACATAAATATCCCCCCACTTGAGATGAACAATGGGAGTTCGGGGGGTCTTCAATGATCTTTAAGAATGTGTCGTCGACGAAAGCGTGATTCTCGACCTTTCCACTTGAACCTTGAACTTAGGCAAATGATGACTTCTCAATCACAAATAGAGACTACAGGGTAGGTTAAGGTGTAAGGGTGTAACGAAACAATATATTGAGTTAACAAAATGAAAGGAATGGCTCGGATGGGTGTATCTAGGGTATCTTGCACTAAAGGTGAGTGCAACAAAAGGGTTTCACATGGGGGTCGATGTCACAATTCTCAATTTCCGGTCATTTTCAAATTTTAATATTCATTCCGGAGAAAATTTATATTTCATTAACGATATTTTCTTATTAAATAAACGCTATCGTACGATCATTTATTTTGAACAATTGATCCGACATTTCCCAAAACTTATCCTGATATATTTTTATACTCAATTTAAGACCATAAAAATTATATTATTAGTTTACCCGGTGTTTTAAATTTATTTTGTATATAAATTGTTATATTTATATAATTACGACGGTTTTCGTAAATATTACACGATAATTATTATTTCACTCAAATTTTGCAAAAATGTATTTTTATAATTTTTATGACTTCAATATATTTTATTTTGATCCGTTAAAATTTATTTTTAGTTAACGCTACCCTAAATGCTTAAATATATATACAAGTTACTAATAATTCTTAACTTAACTACACATTTACTTATACATACAAGTATTTAACTACAACAAAAACTACTAGTCTTTTTTTTTTTTGTGTATGTCGACCCACAAGGGTGAGTCACACACCCTTAATACTAAATATCTACTTATAATACATTATATTCATTCTATACTTGCAAATTTACACATACTTACTCATATCTAAAAGTGTAAAAATCAAAATATCCTCTCTTCCTCTTCTCCCCTAGAACCGGCCACCATAGAGAGACCAAGAAGGAGATCACAAAAATTTTCAAGTCAAGTTCATCACAATCTAGGCACACTCTTAAGTAAGGTTTTGAAATAAAAACTTAGGGTGTTTAGGATTAACCTTGTTCATTTAACCTCATCAAGTTACTTGTAAGCATTTCATGTTCATATTCATCTTTCATATTCATATTATGTTCATTTCTTCATATTTGAGAAAAACATGCAAGTCATATTGATGTCTATACCACTTTTTATTGTTTTTAAGTGTTATAAATATATATTCATCATCCTATAATTACTCCTTGAAACATATAACTTTTGGTGATGTCTAGGAACCCATGACACCCTAAGAAGATGTATGGTAGGATTAGAATAGCTTCGGCGTTGGTTTGAATTGGTTAGAATAGGTTTTGCGCGAGAAAATCTCATTTCGACAACTTTATTTAGAGGTCGATCATATTTTCAATTCGGAATTCTCGACAAGAGGTAAAAATTTTGGGCTAGATATTTGGAAAGTATACTTTAAAACAAAAACGTGGCCGCTGAACGGGTTAAACGGAGTTATAACGAAGAAGATATGATATTTTCAAGTTAGACGACGAAAACTATAAAATCGAAATTTCAAGATGTTACTTCCACTTTTACGAGTCAAAATGAGGCTTAGGCGTTATGAAATGTGTCGACTTATCAAAATATATTAGTATACTTTAATACGGGTTAAGGATATAGAATACGAGAAAACGGACTCGTAACGATTAAATTACACGCGTTAAACAAAGTTGCCGTAACTATATTATATAAGCAAAATTTATATATTTTTATTAGACAAACATTACGGCCACGAAGGACCATGTTGACGGTCGTTTTTAACATGGATGTATACTTTTTACAAAATGATGTCTTTTAGTAAAAGTAAGTTCGCCAAGCCTATTTTCCAAAATGTCTAACCGTTCGTCAAGCGGAGTTGTAATGAATAAAATACGGTCACTTAAACTTTGCCGAAAACCACCCTTAAACAATATTTTGGACACAAGTATCATACTTTACCTATATTTTTCTCCATGATCGAGACCTCTAGGATAAAAACTTAAATGCTAAAACTTTGAGATAATGATACAAGCTTCCTAAAACAGTTGAATTTGTTTCCTAACACTCGATGTGCACCATTTTACGACTAGCTTTTCGAGGCCGTTTAGTCACTTTCATGAAAATGTCAAATGACATTATTTTACGACGAAAAGCTATAATTTCATAATAAATCACTAAAAGACTATCGTAGGATATCGTTTCAACGTAAATACTTGTAAAGTAATTTATAAATTGTCAAGACATTATAAGATTACTTTTCGGCGATAAACTTTATATTTCAAAAGTGTACAAGTGGTATGGATATCATATGAGTTTGCATGCACGACATTGTTTCATGACTTATATTAGAGCATATCATTCATAATAGGTCGCGTTAGAGAGTTGCGTCTCATTTCGTGCATCCACTTTGTCATCATAACTATTGCAACAGTGAGTTCGTAGTCCCACTTTTACTCGCTTAATTGTTTTGTAAACTCTTCTGGGAGATGCATGCTCAACTTCATGCTTTTACTTTACACTTACAAGAACTTAAACTATATTGTTTGAACTATCATGAACTTGTTACCCTTTTGATTCACTACTTATGCTAGTAATTAGATTGTGCCCGAACTAAATTGATCACTATGTTACTTAACACTATTATTTAACCACTTTCCGTGATTTTGAGCCCTTCGACATATATATTTGAACTCTTTAACTTGATAGGAACATATTGGCATAGATTTGAACACTTTAACTTGATTTAAAATATTTTGACATATAAGTAATCTCTTTTAACTTAATATTGAACCTTTGACCATTTTGAACTTGCTTGACTTTATAATGAACCCTTTGACTATTTTGAACTTGTTTGACATAATATTGAACCCTTTAACTATTTTGAACCTTTTGATAGGTTTTGAGCTCTTTGACTGTTGAACTGTTTTGAACTCGACTTAAACGCTAGAACTTAATTACGAACTTTTGAATGGAACCCTTGAACTTAAATACGAACTTATGACTTGTTTGAACTTATTGAACCGTACGTGCTATGACCTTGACCTAAAGTCTCCTATGTTCGAGCATCACTATAAAGTCTCCCTTGTTCGAGCATCACTATAAAGTCTCCCTTGTTCAAGCGCCACTATAATTCTCGCCTTGTCGGTGGAGTGTTCACAATAATTCTCGCCTTGTCGGTGGAGTGTTCTCATAATTCTCGCCTTAATGGTGGAGTGTTCTCAATAATTCTCGCCTAGGTGGTCGAGTGACAAAGGAGTCTCCTTGTTGGAGCAAAGGCAAAGTCTCCCATGTTTGGAGCATCCCCGAATTATTATATACGTGGTGCTATACTATGAACTATTATGAAAACGTATGCTTGACTATTAGACATACTATTTTGGCAGTGGCTTGTGAACATACAGGTTGCAAGTTTTGTATGGGCGGAACTTGGAACTGAGTGGATTTACAATGCCTTTGCTTTGTGGACTATTCTAAATGACCAAAAACTTTGCCTTTGTTGCATGAACGCTCTTTAAAAGCTTTACTTGTTAACCAAACTCTATGAACTCACTCAACCATTGTGTTGACACTTTTAGCATGTTTTATCTCGGTATCTAAGGCATTCACTTCATGGCATGCATTGGACTTATCATAGAGTCGCGGTGTCGATGCCACCTATATTTTATGCACTTGATAAGGTTTTAAAAGGTACCATTTTGAGGGTCGCTTAAGTCCTTATTTGATCACTTTTGTATCCGTTATTGCTTAATATCGCTCCTTTTCACTTTTAGGTCTCGTGAAGGCAAAATGTGGAATGGCACTTATTTGGACGAAAAGGCGCGAATATATGAAGAAAATGGCCAAAGTCGAAATCGAGACACTCACAGCTGTTTGAAAGTAGAAGGCGACGGCGTCAAAAGAGCATTGGCGACGCCGTCCCAAAATTATTGTGACGGGCCGTAACCCAAAACTCGTGTTTTCAAGTGACGGCGCCTAGTTGTGAAAGAGTAGGTCGTCGCTACTCGGACGGCCTAGATGCAATCCGACGACGCCGAAGTCAAGAGGACGGCGTCACGGACATAAGGTGACGCCGTCGCAAGGTTAACGTGGCCAAGACGAAACCCTAATGAGCGGCGACACGACGGCATCACTAAACATAAGGTGACGCCGCAATTGTAATCTTATATATAGAATCCGAATTTTTCGCCTTTGGGTGGAGAGTCTTTGGAGTAAAACCTAAAACCGAACCTAAGGTGTCTTGTACAAGATTTTAGGGTTTTAAACCCTATCTTACACCAAGATAAGTCTTTACTTCATTAATTCAATTATATCTTTGATTATTTGTGTGTATGCTTGCATGTTCTCCATGTCCGCTAATTTATTTGTGTGTTTGCTTAGGAAGTATGAAAGTTAATTATTAAATATTGATTGGTTGTTTCTTATCTTAGTTGATTAATGATCTAGTAATGCGATAGGTCATTCGTTGTGTACTTAATGCTTGATTCATCTTTGTGAACCTTAGAGTATAATTACCGAGTAATTGTAGGCTAAACCATCCAAAGAGCGCCTTAGAGTAGGAGTTTATAATCTCTAGTGGGTTTGTAGACAAGACCCTTTGGTAAGTTCAAGAGTTAGGGAGAAACGATACCCTACAACTTTAGACACACAACGCAACTAGGAATAAGACGTGACACTCAACCATCAATAGGAGATAATTAAGGAGTAATACAAACTAAGTAAACACATCTTTAAACTATCATATGAGCACACATTAATTAGACATAGACTCCCACAACCTTAGTTTAGATAATTAGATAATAGTAGAGTAATCGGTAGAAATACCAACCCCCCCAAATCCAATACCCGAGATTCGTACCTTTCCATTTTTCATAAAATATAAAAGATAAAAATAATCTTCCTCAACCTTAACCTTAGCGTAGTAACTCCCTACTAGCATTCCTATTCCCCAGAGAACGATATCAATACCCGTGGCTTACCCTAATTACTACACTACAACGATTAGGTTCATCGCCTAGGGTGTTATAAAACTTGCTCAAGAAAAGGAAGTTCCTTTGACCCCGAACGACGCGTGTAGCGTTATCAAGTTTTTGCGCCACGCCGGGAATAGAATAGCTAGTTAGTAGTCCACCTCGCTTAGGTTTCTTTACTTGATTCCTATCAAGTAAACTTTTTCTCATTTTAGATTTCTCTTAGTCTATCCCCTTCTTCGTGACCTTTGTTCGTAATTCCATCACTTTTCATCATGGAAGGTGATAACCCACTACCATTCATCAACCCACCACCAAATGACCCGCCAAGAGCCCGTACTCTTGGTGAATACTCGAGACCAAGCCACCTAGGCTATAGGAACACCATTGAGCTTCCCGACCAAGCCCAAACTACGGCTCGCGATCCGACACCATCCGGTTGGTGCAAACGGATGTGCATTCCATGGACTTCGTTCAAGATCCAAATCAAGATCCGAGGATTTCTCAAAATCGCCGATTCCATCGACCTTGATGCTACTACTCGGGAGACCACGCTACCGCGCTCTTCCAATTCTCTCTACGGGACCAAGCTAGTAATTGGCTTGAGCGACTTCCACGGGCTCCATCTCAAGTTGGGATGATCTTACTTCGCGCCTTGCTCAATTTTTCCCACCGGGAGAACCACTAAGCTTAGGCGAGACATCTTGACATTCCAAAGAGCCCAAGGTGAGTCTTTTACAAAGCATGGACTCGATTTAAGGAATTACTCCGTGACTTCCACACCATGGCATTGATCTTTGGCTTCAAATCCAAATCTTCTATGATCATACCGATTTCATCACTCGACGATCCATTGATCGAGTGCCGGTGGAAGACTCAACGACTTTAATGCAGAGCAATCATGGGATATCATAGAGGAGCTCACGATCAAAGCTACGAAGATTGGAGTGAATCTCCAAACTCCGATTAACGTGGTTAATGCCGTATCCACTCCTCCCGAATCCTCCGATACACTCAAGAGCAATTGAGTGCCATCGAGAGGAATTGATTATCTTATGGAAAGGCGTAAAAGAGCACCCGCACAAATTCCTCGAGATCATCAACCGCCCACTCCACCAACCGCCCACACCTCTTTCGGAATCCCCAAGTCGCGAGCAAAACCCAAGTTCCGCAAGGCGCCTGCTCTACTTCCCAATACCACTTTCACCAAGCTTCAAGGATCAAATGAGGAGTACATGGCAGCTCATACAGAGAGATTAGCCGATTTGAAGAGGAGGTTTATAGGCGAGAGAGGAAATGCAAGCAAAATGAAAGAAATGATGGATTTGGTAATTGAATTTACCAAAACAAAGGCTCCCAAAAAGTGCTCGAAGAAGCAATGATTGCCTCCCACTTCATTTGTAAACGCCGCTTCCATCATGCCCGAGAATGCAAGGGTGAGATGTGGAATACCGAGGAAAGCACGAAGGATGAGTCCATGCCCAATGATGAACCCGAGACCATTGAGTACTACCTTAAGCACGAAATTAACAAGAAAACCATTGCAAACCAAGTAAACAACTTTAGGTACAATGAAGTTCTTAGGGAAGCTCTTGAAGGAAAAATGACGGAAGAAGAATACGACGCTTACCTATGGAACCTCTGTATGAGTTGGTTATAAAAACCGTTAACAAGAAAACGAAACACCACAGTGGAATTTCGTGATACCGCTTAGTATCGGTGACATGGACAATATAAATGCCTTGGCCGATCAAGGGACCGATGTGAACATAATGCCATTGTCAATCTATAATAAGTTAACTAATGAGAAACCAAAGAAACCGACCTTAGACTTTCCTTAGCTAATCATACTTATGTCCACCCCGTAGGAATCGCTGTTGATGTTCTAATTGAGGTGGCTAACATCGCTTATCCGTGGATTTCGTGATCATTGATGTTGAGGAAGATAAAACGCACCCTCATTCTTGGGACACCGCTCGCCACCGCCAAGGCAACCATTAAATGCGGAGAAGGCATCATGATACTCAAAGCGGGAAGGGTACGCTAGGATACCCATCGTCCCAAGATATCCTCTTAAGATCATGGAAATGATTACGGTGGAAATCGAAAAGCCCGGATAACAATGTTAAGAAGAAGAAGAATGACCGGGAAAAGGGCTTAGAGACTTTATGGTTCAAGGATTGTATGCGACATTGTGGAAACCCGATAAAAGTTAAGAAGCAATCCCACCTCATTACCTAAGGTACAAAAGGACCCTAAGGAATTTCTAAAGGGAGAAAAAGTGCTCTTGTATAGATCTCGGATAAGGGCATTACGAGGAAGAAACAAACCAAGATGGTTTGGGCCTTTCACGCTAAGGAGACCAATTTAAAAGATAAAACCGTCGCCATAATTGACAAATTGGCAAGGAATCCACGGTGAGCATACAGCGCCTACACCCTTTCAATGAAGGGAAAACAAAGAGTCAAGAGGGCGGTGGTGAGGAAACGAGAGCACGACTACGAGTCTAGCTACAAGACTCTTTAATAAAGAAAAGCGCTTCGGGAGGCAACCCATGTTTAATTGTTTGCTTGTTAGTGTCTTATATCTTTTATTAATTGTTTATCCTCATGTTTAAATTTGTGAAAATGCTTTATTTTGTTTTTAACCTCGCCTTAATTGCATATAAAGGTATTTTACATAAGGGATAAGTGTAGGAAGGATTACACACGCTTTTCAAAAGAAACGTAAACATGAGAATAACAATTAATTAAAAGATATTTATGTTTGTTTGTTCGAGTCAAATGCTTGTATCGAGTCATAATGGATGTTTTGCGTAAATTTTTCCAGATTCTAAAGATGTAAATTTTCCGTAATTTTTCCGTAAAATCGCACCGCTTTTTGTCAGATAACCGACGGCGTCAGATTGCAACCGACGGCGCCGAAGGAGTAAAACATCGATTACTTTTTCTCGCTTTCGAGCTACTTATAAATTTTGGAATTTTCCGTGTCTTAATTTTCTTAGAAATTCAGAAACATCCATTCCACAAGCATTATATCCTAGTTTAAATCGAGTCTTATATATATTATTACCACCGATTTTACGCGAAGGTTTCGCTTTGTTTTCTTCAAGTGTGCAGTTTAGTTTGTCAAGAAGAAGTTACATAAGATTGGAAGGAGCTTTTCACGCAATAATTCTTCTTGGAAAAGAGTTTAACCACCACTTTACACGGATCCTACCGAGCTAATCGGGATTATTAGTTTCTTTCGCTTTTAATTACCTTCTTCTATCATAACTTTGATATTTCGGGAACATTGGGGACAATGTTCGGTTTAAGTGTAGGGAGGAAAATAAACGGAACTTTGAAACTATGCTTATCCTTGACTATTTGCTTTGTCCAATTGTGATTGTGTAATAAACCATGAGAAAATGTCGGTTAGGGTAATTTTGGCACCAAATTTAAAATTTTTCATGACATATAGGAGTGGGCCATTAGTCTTAACAAAAGCGCCTCACGGATAGGAAGTTGCATGACTAGCACAAAACCCTTACCACCCAAATTCCACCCAAAATGCGAGGATCGCCTTAGATTAGTAGGAATTAAAGCATTCATCTTTAATGCTTAGAGTGTGAACCGTAGTATATTAGATTCTAGAACTTGTTTTGTGATGCATTCCGAGATCGCAAGTGAGGCTACACTTGTGTAGTTAGGAATAACTAAATGATAAGAGGCATTAGGATAACCCTTGTTTGATACCGTAATATAATTACTTCTTCCATATTGGTTGAGTAATTCCCCACACCCTTTGCGTTGTACTCATTTTTAGTACACGATACCCTAGTTAACCCCTCGAGCCTATCCTTTTCGCGGTTCTCGTGATGTTTCGGTTTTTCCGAATATCAATGAAGAGCATTGTTTACACCCCACCCCAAATATACACCCAAATCGCCTTAGCCTACCCCTTATGCACTCACTTTTAGTGCAAATGTTTGTTATCACCCTAAACCCTTAGTTCAATTATCTAGTTGCTTGCATAAGTTGCTAAGTCGAGTCATATCCTTTGTATACGCTTTGGGATGATTGGGATTCATGGGAAAAGTTAAAGTTTATGAAATAACGGAAGGGAACGTTAAATTCAAATTCCCTTTGTTTGCGTAATAATGTACCCCAAGTGTTTTGATCTTTTCAATTCGGGTCAAATTAGTGTTAGAGTAATAAAACTCAAGTGTAGGATATGCCTCAGAATCCCTAGTATTTTGATGTTATCATAGAGGATGGTAGAGTAAAAGTGTATGAAAAAAAAAAAAAAAAAAAAAATAGAAAAAATAAAAAAAAAAAAAAAAAAAAGAGAGTGATAAAAAAAAAAAAAAAAAAAAAAAAAAAAAAACTGCTACCATCCTACATCTATCCTTTAAATTTATGTTTGTTTATTTCATTATCTAGAGTTTAGAGTGTCGAGTCTTGGCTTAGCAACGCCATTCTTCATATGCATTTAACATATAGATTTTGACTTACCACCACTAAATAGCCTATCCCACCAAACCCTTGTTTCCCTACCATAAGCCTAACGTTACAACCCTTAAAAGACCTCTTTGATAGTCTTTCCTAGGTGCTTACGCCAAAGCGATGGAGGTTTGATCTATTCTCAAGCCTATGGTAATCTATGTACTAGGACCGCTTAATGAGTGTTTATCTTCCATTTCCTATATTGTTATATTTCATATATACACCGAGAGAGATGTGAGTATCCAAACACCCCATGTGAGGTGCTAGTATGTAATTTTGTGCTTGTTATGACTTTTATGGGCTTATATGTGTTGTGGACCGCTTTGAATTAATGCTTCATGACCCCTAACTTATAAATTAATTGGCTAAAAGCACATTTGCTTGAGGACAAGCAAATAACAAGTGTAGGGATATTTGATAAGGTTTTAAAAGGTACTATTTTGAGGGTCGTTTAAGTCCTTATTTGATCACTTTGTATCCGTTATTGCTTAATATCGCTCCTTTTCATTTTTAGGTCTCGTGAAGGCAAAATGCTGGAATGGCACTTATTTGGACGAAAAGGCGAATATATGAAGAAAATGACCAAAGTCGAAATCGAGACACTCACATTCTTTCGAAAGTAGAAGGCGACGCGTCAAAAGAGATTACGACGCCGTCCCAAAATTATTGTGACGGCCGTAACCCAAAACTCGTGTTTTCAAGAGACGGCGCCTAGTTGTGAAAGAGTAGGCCGTCGCTACTCGCACGGCCTAGATGCAATCCAGACGACGCCGGTCAAGAGGACGGCGTCACGGACATAAGGTGACGCCGCCTCAAGGTTAACGTGGCCAAGACGAAACCCTAATGGCGGCGACACGGCGCCACTAAACATAAGGTGACGCCGTCGCAATTGTAATCTTATATATAGAATCCGAATTTTTCGCCTTTTGGGTGGAGAGTCTTTGGAGTAAAACCTAAAACCGAACCTAAGGTGTCTTGTACAAGATTTTAGGGTTTTAAACCCTATCTTACACCAAGATAAGTCTTTACTTCATTAATTCAATTATGTCTTTGATTATTTGTGTGTATGCTTGCATGTTCTCCATGTCCGCTAATTTATTTGTGTGTTTGCTTAGAAGTATGAAAGTTAATTATTAAATATTGATTGGTTGTTTCTTATCTTAGTTGATTAATGATCTAGTAATGCGATAGGTCATTCGTTGTGTACTTAATGCTTGATTCATCTTTGTGAACCTTAGAGTATAATTACCGAGTAATTGTAGGCTAAACCATCCAAAGAGCGCCTTAGAGTAGGAGTTTATAATCTCTAGTGGGTTTGTAGACAAGACCCTTTGGTAAGTTCAAGAGTTAGGGAGAAACGACACCCTACAACTTTAGACACACAACGCAACTAGGAATAAGACGTGACACTCAACCATCAATAGGAGATAATTAAGGAGTAATACAAACTAAGTAAACACATCTTTAAACTATCATACGAGCACACATTAATTAGACATAGACTCCCACAACCTTAGTTTAGATAATTAGATAATAGTAGAGTAATCGGTAGAAATACCAACCCCCAAATCCAATACCCGAGATTCGTACCTTTCCATTTTCATAAAATATAAAAGATAAAAATAATCTTCCTCAACCTTAACCTTAGCGTAGTAACTCCCTACTAGCATTCCTATTCCCCAGAGAACGATATCAATACCCGTGGCTTACCCTAATTACTACACTACAACGATTAGGTTCATCGCCTAGGTGTTATAAAACTTGCTCAAGAAAAGGAAGTTCCTTTGACCCCGAACGACGCGTGTAGCGTTATTTGAGCCATAGCAATACACCGAGTGTTCAAAGAGTCCACCGAGGTCTAAAGAGTCCGAATCGAAGATCGGAGACCCCGAACATTGGAAGAGTTGAGCATTTCAATTAGTTCACCATTGAGATGAGTTTTCATACACCTCGCCGGCCTCCAAAGATTTTGGTATTGAGTCTTGGGTCTTCTTTAATAAGTCATTCCCGATTTCATCAATTGTAACCCACAAGTCCGAAGATGCTTGAGGAACTTAACCAGTTTTCATCCACCGATCAGTGTTGGTACATAAGATCTCGGTGCTCATGAACATTTTCGTTGAAGGTGAGCACATCGGATCAAGATCGCCAGAATGGCAGCAAATGCAGCATGTGTTGATCCCAAAATTGTTCAAGAACCCCGTGATACGCTTCCTCGAGGCTTTAGTGATCCATCGAACCACCGCTTTTCAGCGATCGGAAGAATATTGTCAAACCGTTGAATTCCCGTGAGTCGGATGAAGAGGAGTCTCGAGTCATTATCTCGAGGGTGAAATGGTGACTCGGTATGCTCCTTTGGATCAGCCGAGGCTCTTGTTCACTTTGAACCTCGCCCATTTCTTCTCCAATGATAAGATTTCATCATCGCCTCAAAGTTTATCTTCGTAAAATAATATCCCAACCACATCAAGAATAGCTAACCAGGATTGTTGATGGGTTCCATATCGGGTGGTATGTTTCCTCTCGAGTCTTTGTCCCTCGCTGACCCCTCGACACACGGTGGAGTTTCCCGTGCCTTCTCCGAGTCGATTGGTTTTGGGTTCCGTGACGGCGGGTTGTTTCTTTCCTCCGAGTCTTTGTCCCCTGACCCCCGAGACACCGTGGTGTTTCCCCCTTTGGCGGAGTCGTGATTGTTGTATCCCTATCGCTGGGTTGTTTGTTTCCCGAGTCTTTGGGATCGACTCGCAGCCCTCGTAAAAAGGCTTGATTTGCTAATGTCATCACCGGGCTAGTGAAGCGCCCCCTACCGCCGGGTTGTATGTTTCCTCCGGATCTTGGGAGTAGTAGGTGCACCAAGCGGCACCGACCGTGATGTATCGTGTCCTTCGTTGTCACTAGGGTGGTTGTTGCCTCGTCGCTGGGAGTCTTTTGGTCTCGGGCTTTTGTGCCTCTTGGTCTGCTCCTAAAGCCTCGTGGCCTCGAGACTTTGGTTTAGTCTTAGTCCCAATCCGAGACTTCCCCTTTTTCTTTTTGAAGGTGGTTTGAGACACCGATCCACTTTGATTGTTTACAAGAATCATGTGGGCCACAATTCAATGGGAGTGACGAGGATGGGTCCTTTTGAAAATTTGAAGCGGCTCAGGATGCCGTAAATTTCAAATTTTTCATCCCGAGTATAATTTGAACCCAAGAACGATTACAGAGCACAAGAGACAAACCTAGGATACAAAACGCATTTTCGCCCTAGTTTTGCTCAGAGCTTGCTACGAGATCATCAGAATGATCTCCCCTATGTCGACAATGACCCCATTCATCAAGCAAGATGCCATCATCAACCCAATAGAGTTAACTTGTTCAGCCGGATAAGTGGTTCCCCCGAGGACTTGAATCACAAAAGTGAAGAGGATCCTCCAAGCCACGGGAATGAGCTTTTAGCGATCGGGTCTTGTCCAAAAGTTGGATCTAAACGATTTGTTTTAACCCATCCTTCACCGTGGAGGGTTCGTGATGGGCTACATAAACACCTTTGTTATAATCTAACCTGTGTAGTGCAAAACGCTTTGTAATCCGAGGTGTATTGTTTCCCTCATTTAGACCGAACTCGATGAGATACTCCCAGAGGTCTAAGGTTATTCTCATCGAGAGAAGGTGTCGGGTCAAAGGCTCTAGCAGGGCCCAAAACTCCCCGAGGTAGTTTGGGTACACTCATCGAAGGCATTTTACAAAGGCCGCTTTTAAGTGGCCGCTGAATAAAAATTTTATAATGTCTTTATAGGTTGGGACATTTTCGTGATATTCAAAATTTCCTATGACATTATTTGTTTTAAATTCAACATTAGTAAGATCCCCTACCCAATCGAGAAGCAAACCGAGAGATTGTGTTCGCCATTTCCATTAACAAAGATTTAAGGATTTAAAAGATGTTTTGACTAGAACAATCAAAGTATTTAGATCTCTTCAAGTTTGTGATGAAAAACTTTTGTAAATGTTTACAAGAAGGGTTTTCCAAAAGAGGTTTTTATGAGTTATCGAGCACACACAAATGTTTTTGAAATGATTTTGACAGAGTTTTGTTGCATGAAAGATTTGTGTGTGTTTGTTTGAGTTGGAAGAGGTATATATAGTAGTGATAAGAGAGATGTTTTGTTTGTCATTCTTGTCAAATATCGAGAGTTTTCCCCTCAAAATTGCTATTACAAAGAGCGCTTTTGAATATTCACACTTGATACTTGACTATAAGGAATATTATCAGCAGCCAATTGAACGGATCTGGATCATGAGCATAATCAACCTGGCTCTGATACCACTTGTTGGTCCAAATAATTGAGAAATTCTTGATAAAATAAAGAAGAATTTCATTAAAAATGAAGAACAATTAATACAAGATTTCTCAATACAAACTAGACTACATGATAACATCCTCAATTTTACGGGATAATCTCGGTATATTATCCCCATTGAATGACAAATAAACTCATTGATCCAAGCTATGCTTGTGTTTCAATGAGGATGATCCTATCAACTAATACTAAGTATTTTGTGTGTTTAGGATTCATACCTATCTCTATTACAATACAAACATATATATAGCAACTAATAATACAAGACATGTGATGAGAATCCCTAAGACTACTCTCCAACTCTTACATCAAGACAAACCAAGTAGAAGATCAAGGATGTAAAGATCAAGAAAGAGCGGACAAGGCGGAAAAGTTTGAATTAGATAAGACGAAGTCCTTATCAACCAAAGTCAACTTTCCCCGAATGGCAAAGATCAGCCTCGGTCATCACCGAACTTAGGAAAGTAGTCTTGTCTCTTACCTAGAATAGTCTTTAAATGAGACAAAATACATCAAGATTTTGTCTTCTCGCATGATGTCAGCTTGTCACTTAGGAAAGAGTCAAAATCATACATGTATAAATAGCATAAGAGATGGAGTGAAAAGGTTAAGCTTGTGAATTGTAAAAACACACATACACGCAAGCCATCTTTTCACCCTTCAAATACAACTTAGTTCCCGAGATAGCTCAAATGAGCTCTAGAGTTGTGCTCGGACTTAGTCCGAGCTTAGAGGAGTCACCCAACTTTGTTATTTCAATCCCAAGTACTATTCCGCAAGTACTGGGTAACGATTCTTTGTTGATTTATATCTAATAAGAATATTATGTTTTTGGTAAGGGAGAAACTCGCACTCGTAAATATATTAACCAAATAAACGTTTAAGTACAATGGATATGAGTGAAATCCATATCTTTTCTTATGTTAATTTCAAATATAGTTCACTATTAACTTGTTGTATTAACTTAAGTTGTTTTAAACGATGTGAGGATACAATGGTAGCGGCTCAACATAGGCGGGGCGAAGGTGGTTATGATGTTAACCTAAACCCTAAGCACAAAACTCTTGTTGGTCCAAATAATTGTGAAATTCTTGATAAAATAAAGAAGAATTTCATTAAAAATGAAGAACAATTAATACAAGATTTCTCAATACCAACTAGCCTACATGATAACATCCTCAACTTTTTACGGGGATAATCTCGGTATATTATCCCCATTGAATGACAAATAAACTCTCATTGATCCAAGCTATGCTTGTGTTTCAATGAGGATGATCCTATCAACTAATACTAAGTATTTTTGTGTTTAGGATTCATACCTATCTCTATTACAATACAAACATATATATAGCAACTAATAATACAAGACATGCGATGATGGTGACATGTGGTCCCCCATGTGGTCTATCTTCATCTTCCTCTTTTGGAAAAGCACCAACCATCCTTTTGATGTGTCATCACAATATTCCCACCTTATGGTAAAGTCTTGTACTTGTTTGACTTCTTCTCTTGAAGTTCCACCAATATATTTCATCAGATGTAGAGATAGGTCTTCGTGATCACCGAGACATTTGTCAAAATCTCGTCACCGGTGTTGTTTGTAGCTCATATATTTTACTTATCGACACCGTATCGCGTAGTAAAGAGTATCGAACAACAATCACCGATTTCTTTATCGCGAAGTTAGGCTATTTTATTTTCAAATCTTGTTCAGGGTGATTGGGTCAATTTATTAGACCCAACAAATAGGACTGAGTTAGATAAATTTTTTTTTATCCTAATCCCCCTCCCCCAGTGTCAAGGATAATGGTGATGAATTTGTTGTTTTTTATGAAGAATTGGTAGAAGAAGCAAGTAGGAAATGGCAAAATACTTTGTGTGGGCATTTAGTTGGTTATAAGATGCGTGGTGATGGACTTAGGTATCACATTAGGAGAATGTGGGGGAATTATGGGTTGTATAATATGTTTAGTAATGATAATAATGTTTGGTTAGGGGGTGATCAACAGTCCAAAACCGGACCGACTGGAAAAAATCGGACCAGGCCAAGATCGAACTAGCCCAAAACCTTAGACCGAGGACCAAACTGAATGTGTTCGGTCCGTCCGGCCTAAGGAAAAAATCCGGATCGAGATCGAGCGCCGGGTCCTTGGCTCGGTCCGCTTTTTAGTCGGCCTCGGGCTTTTGGTTCAATGATGCTCAACCCTAGTTTGGTTTTCAAGTTTAAGCATAAATAGGACTTGACTAGTATAATGGAGCAGAGCCCATGGATGGTAAATGGTAAACCACTCACAGTGCAAAAGGAGTCCTGAGGTTTGTTTAGAGAAGAATGAACCTCGTAAAATCCCTATCAGGATAAAGCTTTTTAACATTCCTTTAGAAGCATGAAGTGTGAAAGGAATTAGTGCATTATCCAGTAGGTTGGGTCAGCCTTTAGTAATGGATAATATGACTGCTACCATGTGTCACAATGGGATTGGTAGTGCTGCTTATGCAAAGGTGTTGATTGAAATTGATGCTCATAAACATTTTAAAGATAATATTGAAGTGCATTACAGAATGGAAAGAACTGTGTTCTTAAGACTAAATTTGTAAAAGTTGAATACACATAGAAGCATGCTATTTGTGAGCATTGTTTTGCATTTGGACATGGGAGTAACATGTGCAAGAAAATGACTGTTCAGAAACATGTACAAAGTAATGAAAGTAATGTGGTTGTTGATAAACAAGACCAAGAAGGATTTGTAGTAGTAAGAGGAAGGAAAAATGGTGTGTAAAAATGGTTTTAATAATGGGAAGCAGAACTTTAAAGGAAATAATGGTAAAAAAAAGGAAAGGAAAATGGTGCAGAAAAGGTTAAGTTTATGTATAAACCAAAGGAAGTTATTAAAGATATGAATGAGAATTTGAAGCAGAATTAGAATGGAAAGGGGAAAGGGGCTCAAACAAGTAAATAAGATGTTAACAAGAGTATTGAAAGTCCTTCTTTTGTAGAGGAGTTTGTTAAACAGAAGAAACAACCTAAATGCAATGAAGCTAAAGGATGAACTTATGCTATGATTGAATACTTCAAAATTGAGGTGTGCAGAAGTAAGTTGATTGGGGAATGATAAAGAGAATGAAGATGATGTGGTTAATGAAATGAATGAAGCCATTACAAACTTGGTGGCAGATGAGATTATTAGGAAGGATGCTAGAATCTTGAATTGAGTATTATGGCTGATATGAATAATATGGATTTTAAGTGTGCTGCTTGGAATATAAGAGGTTTGAGTACATAGGACAAACAAAAAGAAGTGAAAGAGTTTATTCAAGATGAAAAAATGACATTATGTGTAGTCCTGGAAACTCATCTTAAAGCTGATAAAGTTGAAAAGATTGGTATATAGTATTTGGTAATTGGAATTGGTGTTCCAATGTTCAGTTTAGCATAAACAGTTGCAGAATTACCATTGGATGGAATACAAATCATGTGAATTTAATGGTTCTACATGTCACTAAGAAAGTTATACTTTGTGTTGTGGAATCGGTATAAAAGATAATTTTTATTACAATATCATCTATGCCAATAATTGTGGAAGAAAGACAAGAATTATGGAATGATCTTCACCTCACAAAGGAATTGTTGAGTTGGCATTGGTTGTTAATGGATACTTTAATGTAATAATGAAGCTGATGAACAAACTTCCGGTGGTTCTGAAATGAGCAGAGATATGATGGACTTTTAAGAATGTGTAAATAATTTGGAGATTGAAGATATATCCAATTCACATGGACTAAGTCTTTGAAGAATCCTAATTTAAGTATCATGAAGAAGCTTGATGGAATTATGATTAATGAGAGTTTTATGTAGAAATTTCAAAAAGCTCATGGAATTTTTGACCTTTTTTTTATTTATGATCATAGCCCAACAGTGGTCATAATCCAAGAAGGCTTGGAAAAGAAAAGAAGATATTTTAGATTTGTCAATTACATTGCAGATAAAGAAGGTTTTCTGGAATGTGTGAAGAAAAACTGGGATGTGGATATTAATGGATGTAAAATGTATAAAGTAGTTCAGAAGCTTACAAGAATGAAGAAACCTCTGAATAAGCTTAACTAGCAGAATGGAAATTTTATCGAGAAGGTTGCAACCTTAAAAAGTAAGCTTAAAGACATTCAAATAGAAGTTGAGAAGCACCCTTTTAACAAAGAAATAAAGGAGGAATCAGTCAAGACTTTTAATGAGTATGTGGAAGCATTTAAGGATGAATTGAAATGACTACATCAGAAGGAAAGAATTAAGTGGCTTAGTGAAGGAGATCAAAATACTACATTCTTCACTCAAATCTAGAAAACATAAAAACATAATTGATAGTATATGTGATGAGAATGGAACGAGATTTGAAGGGGGGAAAATTGTTGAGGTTTTTTTGAGGCATCTTCAACAATATTTTGGTATTGAACAACAAGAATCTCGTTTGAACAGCTTTGAGATTAATTTTGACAAAGTTTTGAGTGAAGAGGGGGCCAATATTATGATAAGGGAAGTTACAAATGGGGAAATCAAAGAGGCTATTTTGACATTGACAAGAAATAAATCATCCGTCCAAATGGCTTTACTTAATTTTTCCAAAAGGTTGGAGACATTGTAGGAATTGATATGTGTTTGGCGCTATAGAATTTTTAGAACCGAAAGGTTTTGGGGAACTTAATGCTACTATGATTGCCCTTGTTCCTAAATTGGATGTGCGTAACAAAGTTTATGAGTTTAGACCAATACCATGCTCTAATGTAATATACAAAAGCATAACTAAGATTCTTACAAATAGGATAAAGGATGGGCTGCAAAAAGAAGTAAATGTGAACCAAAGTGCATTTATCCCAGGCATGCATATTCAAGATAATATCCTAATTGCACAAGAACTCTTTAAAGGATACAAGAGGAAAAATGGAGCTAGAAGGTGTGCTCTTAAGATGTACAGAAGCCTTATGATACTGTGAGTTGGGAGTTTCTCAAGAATATTCTTGTTAAGTTTGGTTTTCACTCTAAATGGTAGGTAGATTATGACTTGTGTATCTACATCAAAGTTCTCAATCTGTGTTAATGGAGAGAGTCATGGGTATTTCCAAGGAGGAAGGGGATTGAGATAAAGGGACCCTATCTCACTATATTTGTTTACTTTAGTCATGGAAGTGTTCCCATTAATTATGGAAAAAAAACATGCATGAAGCTGAGAAGTTCAAATTTCATTATGGATGCAAAGACCTTAAACTGTCTAATATGTGTTTTGCTGATGATATTCTAGTTTTATGCCATGGCAACATTGAATCAGTGGAAGTTATAAAGCATTCTATGGAACAATTCATTAGTATATCAGGTTTGTTTCCTATCATTTCTAAGAGTACAATAGTTTTTTGGAAGTGTCCCTCTTGAAGTTCAGCAGGCTATTTTACAAGTGGTACCATTTCAAGTTAGAAGTTTACCAATGAAATATTTGGGAGTACCTCTCCTTGGTAAAAAAAAAAAACTAGGTGTTAAGGATTGTAAATGCCATGTGGATAAGGTTGCTGAGAAGATCAACTGCTGGAGAAACAAAGTTCTATCATATGCTAGGAGAATTCAGTTAATTGCCTTTTTCCTCTCTTCTATTAAGATTTATTGGGCCTTAGTGTATATGCTTCCAAGTAGTACCATACATGAAACTGATAAACTGTTAAAAGGTTTTCTTTGGTGTCAAGGTCCTTTAACTAATGGTAGAGCAAAGGTAGCCTGGAAAGAGGTGTGTTTGCCTAAGGATCAGGGGGATCTTGGAATTAAATCTTTGAAGAAATGGAATGAGGTTTTATTGATTAAATAGTTGTGAAAAATAATTGAACAAAAGAAGTGATTCTGGGTAGATTGGGTTAATGTATTGAAGTTAAAAGGGGGAATTGCATATATACCTACTAAAACTCAAAAATTTGCATATTTCCCCATAATACTAGTTTTTAATGCATGATGTACAATGCAACTTAAGCATGTTTTGGGTATATATGTAAATATGCAAGTTTTAATGGGTATATATGCAAATGCCCCAAGTTAAAAGGCAAGAGTATATGGTAAGTTGAAGCTGAGAATATGGATAGCTGTGGATGGAAAAGTTTGCTTCGAGTGAGAGATAAAATAAAGCAGAATATCATATATAATATTGAAGATGGGAAATCTGTCTCAATATGGTAAGACACAAAGAAAGGTATGCTGACAATCCACTGTGGAAGAAATGATTGAAAATGGAGAATGGATTTGGATAGAAAAGTGGTATGAAATATTAATAGTTTTGCAGACATTACAAGACCAAACTTATCTGCTAATGTTTAGGATAATGTTAGTTGGATTACCAATAACAATGAGAAGAAAAAGTTTACTACTGTGCAAGCATGGTTTGATCTAATGGAGAATGATGCAATAATTAATTGCTACCATGTTGTTTGGTACGGTCAGTATAAACCAAGACATGCATTCATTTTATAGTTGGCCAATAAAGAGAGGTTGACTACACAGGACAGATTGGCAAAATGGACTCATCAAACTGATCTTGAGTGTTTCTGATGTAAAAATAATATGAATTCATGATAACATCAAATAAGCCCGAATATTAAGTGTCAATTTCCGATAATGCTCGTATTTTATATCATTTATATGGATTTACACTTGTTTTCCTCTATATTTCACTTTCGTAAATCATGAGCATCGAGCTAATGAGACGCGGATTTGGAGAGTTTATTGAAGATATATGATAGTATGCCCATTTTGAAGTAATTACGGCGAACTCTTCTCTCACATTACGCCGTAACAAAAGCGTAGCTCGAAGACAAACTAAATCAAGATTACGGCAGAACTCCATCTTAGGATTACGCCGTAACTAATTAGGTCAAATGATGTTCCACGCCGCTGCAAGCTACGCTGTAACTCTTTCCACAAATACGCCGTAATCATGATTTATTGAAGATACGGCGCAACTCATTCCTTGTGTTACGCCGTAACCAACTTTTCTAGAGCAAAATACGAAGATATTGATGTTACGGTGTGACAACTCGTACTTTCAAGTCATTCTCAAATCATTATTCATGCTTCACTATTTCATCGCTTATCGTAAACTAGGTTTACGAGTATCAAATTGGCGTAACCTTAGTGGTTTAGTTATGAATTCATGAACAATCATTCGTGACATTTCATATAGACTAGTTTAGTCTACATTTTATTAACATCATTGTCATCATATTAGTTCATGCATGGTTTTGCATTTTACATTAAACGTATAATCTCATATTAAATAAACGCTATCGCGTAATTAATTATTTTGAACAATTGATCCATTACTTCCAAAAATTATCCCGATATATTTTTATACTCATATTAAGTTTATAAAAATAATATTTTGAGTTTACCCAGTGTTTTTAATTTATTTTGTATATAAATTGTTATATTTATATAATTACGACGGTTTTCTTAAATACTACACGATTATTATTATTTCACTCAAATTTTGCAAGAAATGTATTTTTATAATTTTTATGACCTCAATATATTTTATCTTGACCCGTGAAAATTTATTTTTAGTTAACGCTACCCTACAAGCTCAAATATTTACACAAGTTACCACTTATTCCTAATTAACAACACATTTACTCAACATTAAACCACTTGATTATTACTTAATGCATCTAGTCCTAAATTTTCTACATATGTCACCAAGCATGGGTGAGTCATTAAGCTACAAATATCTACTCTTGAATATATTGTATTATACTACTAAAGTATCAAAACACATTTCACTTCATTTTATCAAGTAAGATCAAAACTTTTTGCTTCCTCTCTTCTCTCTCAAACCGCCAACCTCAAGGACAAGAAGGAGATCATATATTTTTTTTCTCTAATCAAGTTTTACATACACTAGTATCACTCTTGTTAAGGTTTTGCAATATAAACCTTGGGTGATTAGGAAAAACCCTTTGTTCTAATAACCTCATCAAGTTACTTGTAAGCTTTTTATTTTCATCATCATATTTCATATTCATTCTCATATTCATTTCATCATTATTGGGAAAACATGCAAGTCTCATGAGGTTTCTACCACTTTTTCATTGTTTTTAAGAGTTATGTATATATAAGTCATCCTATAATTACTCCTTGTTACATATTATTTTTGGTGATGTCTAGGAACCCATGACACCCTAAGAAGGTGTATGGTAGGATTAGAATAGCTTCGGAGTTGTTTTGAATGGGTTAGAATAGGTTTGGCGCGAGAAAAACTCATTTCAACAAGTTTGCAAAAGGGTCTGTCCTTATTTTAAAAATCTGGAAAATCTGATAGTAGGTAAAATTTTGGCCTAGATATTTAGAAAATATACTTTAAAACGAAAACGTGGCTGCTCGAACGGATTAAAACGGAGCTATAACGAAGAAGTTATGAATTTTCAAGTTGGCATTTAAAACTATAATTTTCTCGAAATTTCAAAGATGTATTGTTTATTTTGTACGAGTCAAAATGAAACTTAGGTGTTATAAATTATGTCGACTTGTCAAAATATGTTAGTATACTTTGATACAAAGCTACGGACCTTTAAAACGTAGAAAGCGGACTTGTAACGAGTAAATTACACGATAAACCAAGTTGCCGTAACTTTATTCTATTAGCAAAATTAATATATTTTCTATTAAACACATACTACGCAACGAGGGACCATGTTGAGGGTCGTTTTTAACAATGACGGAGTACTTTTTATAAAATGATGTCTTCTAGTAAAAGTAAGTTCGCCTAGCATATTTTCCAAAATGTCCAACCGTTCGTCAAACGGAGTTGTAACGAATAAAATACGGTCACATAAATTTTGCCGAAAACCAACCTTAAACTATACTTTGGACTAAAGTACCATACTTAACTTATATTTTCCTTTGTGATCGAGACCTCTAGGATGGAAACTTAAACACTAAAACTTTGAGATAATCATATGAGCTTCCCAAAACCGATGAGTTCGCTTTCCTAACGCCGACGTACATCATTTTACACACTAGCTTTTCGAGGTCGTTTTAGTCACTTTCATGAATTCTTCAAATGACATTATTTTACGACGAAAATTTATAATTTCATAATGAATCATTAAATGTTCATCTTATGATATCATTTCAACGTAAATGTTTGAAAAGTAATTTATAAATTGACAAGACGTTATAAGATTATTTTTCGACGATAAGTATTATTTTCAAAAATTCACAAGTGGTATAGATATCGTATGAATTGTATGCATAACATTACATTGTAACTTATCATATATCATATCATGCATAATAGGCCAAGTTTAGTGATTCACGCTACATTTCGGTGTACTCACTTTTGCCATCGCCTCATTGTCCAAGTGAGTTTTCATAGCCCCATTTTGTATGTTTTGTACTATTTTTGGGGGAGATACATGCTCAACTACTTGCTTTCATTTACACAAGTACTTTAAACTTTTACGGATTATCGTGAGTTTCGTAGCCCCTACTTTTGTATGTTTTGAACTATTTTGGGGGAGATACATGCATAACTATTTTTCACAAGTACTTTGGATTTTAAGGATAACTTCTATCATGATCACCATCATTTCAAAACCGAATGTTGTACTATATCGATTGTTCTTGTTTGTGTGGTATAGTTCTCGTCGAATAAAGTGCTATGTCGGTTGACTCGATATATTAAGTCGTACTATTGATTATGTGCTATAGTTCTACGTCAGATATCGTTCTAAATCATTGACTATCGATATATTAAGTCATGTGCTATTGATTATGTGTTATGGTTCTACGTCGAGTTAGGTACTATTGTGAATTCATTTGACGAGGTGTGTTTGAACATAAACTATACATATTTTTGCAATGGGTTGTAAACACACGTGGTTGCAAGTTTTGTATGGGCGGAACTTGGGCCGAGTGGATTTACAATGCCTTTGTCAGATAAACGATTTTGAAAGGCTTTACATTTCAACGTAAACTCTATGAACTCACTCAACCTTTGTGTTGACACTTTTAGCATGTTTTATCTCGTAACTAAGGCATTCACTTCATGGCATGCATGTGGACATATCATAGAGTCGCGGTGACGACGCTGCCTCACATGGGATTTATATACTTTAAAAACATCGCTTGACTTGTACCAAACTTATTTTCCGCACATAGTAATTTTCATTTGGGACCTATCTTTGTAACTCAATGTTTTAATATATCAAACGAGGTTCTTTTCAAACGACACTTTAGGTCGCTCAATATAACCGTGATTGTGATGCTATGACAACAATCCCTGTGAATTCCATTCCACGCAAAAGAGTAATTTGGGGTGTGACCCTAAGTAGGTAGACCGAGTGGAAGGGTAAGAATTGACCAACCGATGACCCTTCTTCGCCAGCGATTTGACCAACCGATCACCTACCGCTTGGATGAACTTAAGAAGTTAGGGATGAGTGTCTAAGATGCTAGCGCCCGGCACTCATTGTTATGAATCTTGCGTGTAGCGTAATCGAATGACTTGGCTTAGGGACTAAAACAACCGGACTTTCAAGGGTAGTAGCTTGATCTCCGGTGGAAACCTTTACTGATAGGTTAGGACGAACTGACCAAATGTTGTCCTAGCGACTTAAACCCCCACTTGAAGCAATTGGAAGTAATTAGATGTGAACATAACATGATAGGATGAGTAACTAGTTTAGCACACTTCTCCTCTATTGGTCACAACCCTCTCCTTTACTTGCTTTCCTTATTTTCTTGCTTTAGTAGTTAATTAATCATTTCAATCTTAAAACATATTAAAATCTGTGACACATGGACTTAATTAGAATCCGCTCACATAGCTCTTGGGACGACCTCGGTTTTACCGAATACTATACTACACACGATCGGGTACATTGTCGTTAGTGTATAAGGGTAGACCATAGGTATAATGAGACACTTATAAATATTAAAACATGGTCAATAAAACCTGCATCAATTCACATGCTCATTGTTTTTTAAGTGTGAATATAATAATAAAGTTTGGAGGAAAATGAAAGATAGAATGCAGATACAAGACAAAAGTGAGGAATTGAAAGAAATTATGAATATTTTGGCTAGTACACAAGCCAAGAATAGCGCTTGAAGATTGTAAATAGATTAATCTCGGCTACATCGGGCCACTTCATTTGGTATGAAAGAAATGCCGAATTTTCAAGAAAGAAGCAAGAACTAAGGAACAAGTGATTCGTAGTATTATTGAGAATGTTAAAATGAGACTTATGAGCTTAAAGTTAAAAAAACTAGTTCAACTCAAGGTGGCTGATATATGGGATATAAAATGGAAAATATGCAATCGAAAGTCGTTTGTAAGACATGAAAGGGGTGTTTGTATATGAATACTAATGGACTGAATTGATCTTGCTGAAATGTGTGGATATAACAGTTAGCCAACCAGTTTGAGTGCAGTTTGATTGCAATATCTTAGCTTCAGTTAAAGAGGTTATTAGAAGGTTAGAGTATTGTAGAAAGCAGAAGACTAATACATTGGGTCTGAAAAGTCTGCCTTTTCACATTTCTATCAGTTTAGTTTGTGAGGATGTAGTTGCAGGCTAAAATTGGCAGTTATGGTTAAGGTTAGATTTAGTAGGTCCCAAAAGGTAGTTTCCTGCTTTGATGATGGTAAAGGTTTGATGCAGTAGGCATTGTGAAGGCTCCATGATGGAATACCAGCTTGATGATGCCTGTCATGTTTTCTCTATTTTCTCCTAAGGTTCCAATAGTTTTGGAGAATAATGGAGAAGCAGAATAGTAAAGTAATCAAGTTGGACGTCTCCTCAAGTATCTCTTGAATTAGTAGTGATGCCAGCTGGAAATGTAGCTTTGTGCAAAAAGGCTCAACGGAACTGAAGTTTTTCTCATTCCCTTGATGATGCCTTAAGTAAGAGCCTCTATGGTTAAAGGTGTAAGAGGTTTTTAATCACAGGAAGTGTGTTTGCATAATAGAAATGTAGTTAAGGGATGAATTTTCTCCATGGTTGCCTAGGGCTAGTGTTCCTTACTAGACTAGAAGAATGGGTGTTTTGAGTTACTGTTACATTGCTCTGTTTCAGTTTGTTACTGTATATTCTGAATTCAGTTGTCTTGTTTGTTTGTTGGGATATGTCCATCAGCAACATACTAGCTTTGTATATTCTTATTGATTATGATTAATATAATTCACCCATTTCCATGGGAAAAAAGGTATTGAAGAAGCATCGTATCTCTTCAGTCTTTATTGAGTAATCTTAGGCAGAATGTATTAAAGGTGGTGTCTTTCAGTTCGTGTGTTATGGTGTAACAAAGAAGGTTGATTTGTTGTGAGTGTGGAAAACTAGAAGGGGGGTTGAATAGTTTTGCCAATTTAAAACTTCCTTTTAAATATTTAGATCGACTTATGTCAATCTATTTGATTGTTTATGTTGGATGTTGATAAACAAGCATGTAAAGATATGTAATGAAAAGATAAGAGTAAGAAGAACAAAACCACAACGCGAGTATTTATAGTGGTTCGGCTACAAGGACACCTTCCTTGCCCTACTCCACTCCCCGAGTCACCTACTCGAGTTCAGAACACTACACCAACTCCTTATGGCGGAGAAGCCTTCACAACGCCGCTTAACCTTTTTCCCATACAAAGCTAAATACCGAGTTCTTTCACACCAAGGCGAACCACACCTAACACAACGTCGCTTACCCTTTATACGGTGCTAGGCTAACCACCGAGTTCTTTCACACCTTAGAGAACTAATCCTTCACAACGTCCGCCTACCATTTATTAGGTACTAGGCTAAGCACCTAGTTCCATTGCAATGGAGGAACTACTACCACACTACACCAACGACTAATCCCAAAGGAGATCTACTCCTTTACAACATCATCAGGACATCAATATCCTTGGATCTAATGCTAGTCTATCTAGTACATCGAAACACACCATATCGAATGTACATCTAAGGTACCTTTCACTAATGCCTTTGATTAGATCTACAAGACACCTTTCACTAATGTCTTGTGTCTTCACTTCTAAGCATCTTTCACTAATGCTTCTTGTCTTGACTTCTAAGCACCTATCACAAGTGCTTATCCTATGATTTATAGATACCCTTCACTAATATCTTCGCCTTGACACTTGAGACATCTTTCACTAATGTCTTCAACACTACACTTCTTTGAAGAAAGAAAGAGATCATCAACAAGAAGACTTCAATAGCCTTGATGATGAGGAAGCATGGCAACTCATGGACTTGAGCTTGCTCGACTTCAAAGGTGATGATCTTGCCTTTAAGAGGAACCTAAAAGATCACACAAAAACAAGACTACAAACATAGATCTCTTGGATCTAAGGTTAGTAAGATTTAACTCAGGGGGGAAAGTATGTTAGAGAGGGTGAGATACAATGAAGAAATGGCTCACTATTTATAGAGGAAGAATCTTCTTGCTTCCCCGATCCCACGGATCCTACCACAAGGATCCGGCTAGCACAAAGCCGTGGATCCGTGGTCCGCCTCTTTGCCCATGGGTATTTTTGGTTATGGGTCATGGGTCATGGGTTATGGGTTGATCCATGGTTTTTTTCTAGATACAATGTACCTTTAGGATACATTGAACTTGGTTAAGTGGTATATATAAAACCATGGGTTATGGGTCAAAACTATTTGCTAGTTTTATCTATTTAGTATATACTTGTTTTACCCATTTTAGTATATACTTGTTTTTACCCATTTTGTATACTTAGCTTAAGTATGTGTTAACTCAATATGTAAACACTAGTTGTTGTATATATATCTAAATCATAGAAACACTTATACTTGTTAAGCCAATATGTAAACACTAGTTGTTGTACATATATATATATCTAGATCATAAAATCACTTATACTTGTTTTAGTGTTTTATGTGAATATGTTAGAAAACTATTAGTTCAAACCATTTACGTATTTTATTTGTTTCGTTAATATGATTTTACTTTTATTATCGACAAAACATTAGAAGATCGTAAAATATAAATAAACGCTTTTACGGCTTATTTGTATTAACAATCTCCCTTTTGTTGATGACAAAACATAAAATTATTTAAAGGAAAAGCTAAAATTGTAAACGTTTGAATTTAGTTTTACTTTCTCTCCCTTTTTGTCGAAACAAAAGTGTTTGAAGAAAAGCAATACATCATTTTAAGAAAAACATGTGAAAGAAAAATAAAAGAAGAAATAAAGAGCAAGTAACGGAATAGATCTCGTCTTTGCTCCCTCGACGAGTCCAACCCTAAGTAAGGCGCCAAGAAACTAGTTCTAATCTAGTGCATTTGCAACTAACTTATGCAAAAGATTACGTCAATGTGACGGATGTGCTCCCCTAGATGATTGCAATATTTGCAACGGAAGTCATGAAATTTAAATCAAATATTGCAAGTAATTATGCAACGTATTGTTTTGACACCAAGCTCCCCTAGCTTTAGGATGTCAAATACTTTATGTGTAATTGAATAACCGCAAAACAAGGGTTAGAAAACAAGTATAATTCACAATTTCTGCAAATGTGATAAAGAAAAGCACTGACTTCACGGATCCCACGGTTCCCTCCTAGTAGGGATCCGCCTATGCAATACTCGGGGATCCGCCTGCACGATGACTAAAAACAGCAAAGGTGATATAACAAGTAATGTTATCACATAAATGAGATATGAATACATATTCTCAGAAAAATAACAAGTAGCATGTAATTCCATTTAATAAAACAAGAGTTATGGTATACATGACTCTAAAAATAAGAAAATAGACAAGACATGATTAGGAATTTTTATGTTATCTAACGCTGATGCTAGGACACCACTAAAATCTTCTAGCTCAAGTTTTGTTTAGGTTTGATCTCGTCGAAACGCTCGAGAGATGATAGAACATGAAACGTTGGTCTTCTCGTACTTCATGTATCAAACTTTCAACATGTTGACAATGATAGCAATCTTTGTCATGGCTAGTAGTGGTGGTGGAGGAAATAAAATGGCTTGATGCGAAGGATCAAGTGAGGCGACTCATGGAGCTTCAAACGATGGAGGAATTGGTGGAGTGCATTTGAGAATGCCTCGATCAAGAATGATGGTGATGGTAAAGAAGTGTCAACTTCCATATGGTCGGGTGGTTGACTTTGATGATTTCTCATAATCCAAATAGGATTATATGATGGAGACGCGAAAAGGAAGCGGAGCAAGTGTTGACTCAACACCTTGATTTTGAATCATTATTCCTCCTAATGAGGAGAATGTTGTCGTGAGCGGATGAGACGGCCTAGGTGGCAAGTCCTCTAAATTGTAGAGGTGTGGTGATAATTATGGGGATGTAAATGAGATAGCTCTAGGAACCAATGGTGATGGTTTAGTGGAGATGATATTGTTTGGCCTAGGATGTATGGTGGTGTTTGACATTGGTAGTTTTGTGGGTACTATCCTTTTAGGAATTGGTTTGATTGGAAGAGGGAGGATCCTATCATTTGTTGGCTTGACCGGAGATGTTTCGGTTGAAGAGATTTCGTGTATAACACGGGCCCTTTTCGTAGGTGGTTCTTTGGTGGATAGGTCGCTACTTGGGGTTTTCCTCATGATGTGATTATTTCAAGATGTTGCAAAAGCTGAGAGTTAGGATGAGTAGTGATGACAATGGAGGTCCTAACAAGGTGGTTTATAAACCAAGAAATTTGGAAGGTGCATTTAAGCCTTAAGCTACTAGGATTCATTGGAATGTGATGATTGATATGCACAAGAGTCAACTTCAGAGGATGGACTGATCTAGGAACTCATTTAAGATGAGATGGAGTGTTTGAGTTAGGAAGATGAGTTGAAATGATTGTTTTAGCAAGGCTTGACCTATACTATCATCCGGATCCCACGGTTCCTTTCTCATAGGGATCCGTATAGGCTAATCCTAGGGATCCGGCTATCAGCAGCTATGAAAAATAGGACATGATGTTTCTAAGATCTAAGACCTATAATGTCTTGAGTGTTTCAGTCTTCCTAAGTGTCTTAAATGAAGGGGTGCTTAAGTGCTTGAAAGTGGTGAGTGATGTAGCTAATGATTGTCTTTTATGGAAGGATTTTTGAACTTTCATGAGTACCAATGAGTGTTCAAGGATGACACTAAAGATGAGAGTGTTTAATTGAAGCTAAGTGATCCTAGAGATCAGGTGGTGACTTAGGATTGTGTTTTGGAAATTATCCTAATGGTTTTGAGATGGAGAAAAGAATTTGATCAACTTTGATCAATTTTGAGGTGAGGTTGATTAATGATCAATATTGTCATAATCGAAGATTTCTAACCCGTTGTGAGGGATCAAGTAAAAATGAAATGTGAGTTTGAGAGCGGAAGAGTGATGGATTAAAACAAAGTGATAGATCTATGAATATCTTAAAGTGTGTTCTATGTGAGTTGGAATGAGTAGGAAAGATCAACCTATCTTGATAAAGTCTTAATCTACCTTAAGACACTATGTTTAGCTTAGTGTGAGGTGTTCTAAGGATGTGTTTGACATATAATGCTTGCAATTGGATTTTCTGTTTCTTTGAATCCCACGGTTCCCTAGATGTGTGGATCCGTTTAGTACAACATTTGGGATCCGTCTATCTCGCTAGACGTAACCTTTACTAAAGGTATGCAATGATCTTTGACAATGCATTATATTCCAAGTTTTGTTTAAATGAGTTCTAAAACTAGGATATCAAATGTAAGATGTTTTATTTCATGAAAGAGATAGGATTACATTGATAAATAATGAGAGAGTAGAATTGATCCTATTTGACTATTCTAGGTTCCTCTAGTGTCTTCACTAGGAGGATCATTATGTGATTGATGGGTATTGGTGGAATCATGAATGAAGAAAGTCTTCATGAGAGATATGTTTAGCGGTTCCATCATCTTGTTCACAAGTACGCATAACCGTCACACCCCAAATTACTGCTTTTGCGTGAATGGAATTCTGGGATCATTGGTCATAGCATCACAATCACAAGTTATATTGAACGACCTAAAGTGTCGTTTGGAAAATACATCGCTTGATTTAATAAAATAATCGAGTTACAACATAGGTCCCAAAAGTTTACAAAGTTTATGGAAATATAAATATATTACAAGTCCAAACGATGGTTTTGAAAGAAAGTGCCATAATGTACAATGATGTAAGTCGACGCCATGACTCAAAAGGTGGTTCCTTAACCATGCCATGATGATAATGCCTTAGTTACCCGAAAATACATTGCTAAAACGGTCAACAATAATGTTGGTGAGAAATCATAGGTTTAGGTAAATGTTTTATACGACTACGCAAGTATAGATCGTATGACAACCATGTCACATAAAATGTTACATGTATGACAATCATGTCACATAAAAATGTTACAATTGCTTAAGCGCATGATACCGAAGCTCAAGCGATGTTAAGCCCCAACAGAGTGTCTTGCCAAACAACTCTAATAATGTTTATGAATGAAATGCATCCGTATGACTAGTTGGATTCACCAACCCGGATGGGCGTCACCGATAGATCTATCCACTCACACACGCTTCTAGAAATTAACGGCTCATGCATATGAAATTGGGACATTTAATCGCAACGTGGTAACTTAAGCAATGTAAATGAATTTAACATACTTGGTATCGTAATAAAATGTTGTGCAATGTATTCTCCCGTAGGTTTGAAATAAGTAAAACTTGAATAAATCGGGCTATGAAAACTCACTTGATAAACCGGTATGATGACAAGAGTGAGTACATCGAGGTATAGCGTGATACCTTTAACCTTGACCTATTACGAATGATATGATATGTAATGAGTTATGATGTAATGTTATGCATGCATTTCAGTATGTTATTTATACCATTTGTGAGTTTTGAAAATAATACTTATCGTCGAAAAATACTCTTTGACGTCTTGACCATTCTTAAATTACTTTACAAGTATTTACGTCAAAATGTCATCCTACAATAGTTTCGTAATGATTTATTGTGAAATTATAACTTTCACGTAAAAATCATGTCGTCGGAAATTTCATGAAAGTGACAAAATGGCTTGAAAAACTATTCAGAAAATGGTGTACGTCGAACGTTAGGAAACGAACTCGACGGTTTTGGAAGCTTGTATCAAAATCTAGAAGTTTTAGTACATGAGTTTTCGTCATAGAGGTCTCGAACATAAAGATAATAGAGGTTAAAGATGGTGATTTTGTTCAAATGTTGTGTAAAAAGTGAGTTTCGCCAAGTTTAAGCAATCAGAATAATTTATTACAACTCCGCTATTCAAACGGTTAGTCATTTTGAAAAATATGCTTGGTGATCTCGATTTTATTAGAAGACATTTCGTTACAAAAGTTCCACATCATCGTTAAAACAAAACCTTCAACATGGTCGTTTTGGTTACCGTAACACTTGTCTCGTAAAATAATATAGTTTTTCTAAAATAATAAAGTTACGGCAATTTATGAAAACGTGTATATTTTAGTCGTTACAAACCGCTTTCACGTTTTATACGTCCTTAGCTTCGTATCAAAGTATACTAATATATTTTGATAAGTCGAAATAATTTATAAAGCTTAGGACTCGTTTTTGACTCGTACAAAATAAAAATAGGTTGTGAATTTTCTCGAAAATATATATTTCGTCGTCAAACTTGAAAAATTCATAACTTCTTCGTTATAACTCCGCTTTAATCCGCTCAAGCGCCACCGATTCGTTTTAAAGTATATTTTCTAAATATCAAGGCCAAAAATTCGTGCCTCTTGTCGGATTTTCCGAAAAACAAAACGAGATCAGACCACTATATATATTTGTCGAAAATAGTTTTCTCGTACTAAACCTATTCCAATCCTTCAAATCAACTCCAAAGCTATACTAATCCTACCATATACCTTCTTAGGGTGTCATGGGTTCCTAAACATCATCAAGACCAAAATATAACAAGGAATAATTATAGGATGACCTTATATATTAAACTCTAAAAATCAATGTAAAAATGGTATAAATATACACAAGTCTTGCATGCTTGCACAAAATATGAAGAAATAAATATGAAATGATAAGGAAAAATGAAAAAATGTAAATGATATGCTTACAAGTAAACTATGATGAGGTGATTAGAACAAGGATTAACCTAAACACCCTAGGTTTTTATTTCAAACCTTAATAAGAGTGTGATCTAGATTGTGTATACTTGAGCTTGCAAAATTTTTGTGATCCCTTGCTACACTTCTTGAAGAACCGGTTTTGGAAGAGAGAACAAGAGAGAAAGAAAGTTTTACTAACTTTGAAATAATTTGAGTTGAAATGAGTGAATGAATGAAGTGTAGATTTAAACAATCAAAGAAGAAAAAAAATCACCAAACCATAAATGCTACCTCCCCCTTGGTCGGCCAAGGGGGGAGGGATTTACAAGATATTTATTTTTTTTTTTTTTATATATATATATAGTGTATAATTGTTAAAATGATGTAAGTGAAATGTTATGTAATAATAACTTATAAGGTAAATGGTAGCTTTTAGGTAAAAGAAATTTTGAATAGATCAAAGTAGATTATAATGAGATCATAAAAATTGTAAAATACATTTCTTGTAAAATTTGAGTGATATAATAATTATCGTGTAGTTTTAAGAAAAACGTCGTAATAATATAAATTTAACGATTTATATACAAAATAAATTTAAAACACTAGGTAAACTCAAAATATAGTTTTATAAACTAAATGTAAGTATAAAATATATCGTGATCATTTTGGAAGCAACGGATTAAATATTCAAAATAATAACTCACGCGATAACGTTTATTTAATATAAAATTTACGCGGTTAATGTGAAATGCAATGTCATGAATGAACTAATATGATGCAAATGATGTTAATGAAATGTAGACTAAACTTAGTCCATATGAAATGTTCGTGATGATATGATCATGAATTCGCCGCTAAACCTTAAAGGTTACGCGAATTTGGAACACGTAAACCTAGTTTACGATAAATGTTGAAATAGTGAAGCATGAATTGTTTCGAGAAATGACCTGGAAGTACGGGTTGTCACAACAACGGACTTTGAAATTGAGGATGGAAGTGCATAACATTGTGATAGAGGCGTGTCAAGAACATTCCATAAGGGATGAGTTTATTCTTGGAGCCTTGAAGATTTGCAATTCGCCTTGCGAAGAAGTAGGCGAGATTGTATGGTTGTTGTGTTAGCAAACAGTACAACATGTGAGCACAACAAGCGGGAAGAATATCTCGATTTCCTAAGACTTCAAACATTTTCACGTAGAATGAGAGCTGACAGGCTTGTACTCTTCTCGGATATCCCGTGTATGGATAATGTTTGGATTGGAGTAATATGGTCGAGGTTTGCATATCATGCGTTAAATCTTCCAAGAGGGTATGTGTGAACAATATGGACTATTTTCTTCACGAAAGTTGAAGAGAGAATCAAGAGACCAATCTTGGTGAAGGCACATTGTCCATGGTTTGGAATTCGAGGATGTGAGCAAGATGCCCAAGGCTTAAAGTGAATTTTGGGTTTGATATAAAACCAAAGAGATGAGAGCGATCCTCGTTACGAACGAGTTCGACTTGATGGAAGAATTCCATTATGAACCTTGGACATATCTTCTCGTTGATTTCAAGAAGACATTCTAGTCCTATGGCTCGGAAGGAGGTATTGATACCTTCTTCAAATTGTAGAGAGGTGTCACAATACGCCCTTCATGGAAGTGACGGTTTCGAGATTATTGAACCCACGGACATGATTGCCGGTGTGTTAGGCTCAAGGGAGATGTTCGGTGTAGACGCTAGTGAGTGAAAAATCAAACTCGTATTCATGCGTCATAGTTGAACCTATAGAGGTGAAGGGTTAATAGGAGGTGATGTTTATGATCAACCTATAGAAATCTAATGTTTTTACTAGATTTTATTAACAATGGTGTTTAACACTTAACTAACTCAAGGTTTTGAAATTATAGTGGATTATTACTTTTAGAAAGATAGTGGTTTTTAATCTTGCAAGAAAACTGTTTTCAAAGAGGACGGATCCCACGGTTCCTTTACAAAAGGGATCCGCTAGTATATCTTCCGGATCCGTGGATCTAGTAATGTAAAAATGATTTGATAAAAACACAGGTTTTACAGTTTTATACCACGAAATATGTTTTATCCTACATTTTCTTTTAGCATGCATACGTGACTTCTAATGTATCACGAAGGAGTATAACACATATAAAACAAAAGAAATGATAAACACATTATGATAAGAATAATATAGATAAACTAGATTATTAATAATATTGCTTTTCAATACTTAAGGAGATACAAAGGATTGGGTATATAACCCCAATATAGATCAACAACACAAAGTAAATGTCTCCATATGTGAACTTCATCATAGGGAACACAAGTGCGATGAGTGTTAGGGCGATGAGCACGAGTGCGATGTAAACCATGTTGATGACGGATCTTCTTGGTTTCGGATGAAATGAGGAGGAAGATGAAGTTTTTTTTAAATGAGAGGAATTTTGAAATTGGAAAATTTGAAAAGTGAAGGTTTGATTAGAGGGTCGACGGTGGGAGTATAAATAGGGAATTTTGAAATTCGTGTTTTGTTTTATTATTGGATTTAAGAATAAATAAAACATAAGTTATATATACGAGAAATATAACACGTATGTGAAAGAAAGGCTTCCTAATGAAGCTACATGTAAATCATGTGTAAACACAAAAATCTACTCAAATAAATTCCTAACAAATAACACTTATTTACTAAACTAATATCATTTAGATATAAGTGGAAAGTCATACCTCGAGTGCACTTAGGAATGTCTTTACAAATGACAAATGTCACTTAGACAATTCCCGCTCCTTTGCGTTTAAGATACCTTCTTAAGGAAGGTATTCTTGTTACCAAGCGTCTCCTAAAGCTTGGTGGGTATGAGCTTTGACTAATCAATATCACAAAGAGGATTAGTGCATTTAAATGAAAAGATATAAAAAGATGTTGTTATCAACTCAACATCCAAACATATAGTTTTTGAAAAACATGATGTTTGTTTTTATAAAAAACCTTCTTTGTAGTTTTCAATTAACTATGGATCGTATCAAGTTTTTAAAGTACAATATACTTCAAGAAACTTGGTAACGAAGCTCTGATGCCAATTGTGGAAAACTAGAAGGGGGGGTTGAATAGTTTTGCCAATTTAAAACTTCCTTTTAAATATTTAAATCGACTTATGTCAATCTATTTGATTTTTTATGTTGGATGTTGATAAACAAGCATGTAAAGATATGTAATGAAAAGATAAGAGTAAGAAGCACAAAACCACAACGCGAGTATTTATAGTGGTTCGGCTACAAGGACACCTTCCTTGCCCTACTCCACTCCCCGAGTCACCTACTCGAGAGTTCGTAAACACTACACCAACTCCTTATGGCGGAGAAGCCTTCACAACGTCGCTTAACCTTTTTCCGGTACAAAGCTAATACCGAGTTCTTTCACACCAAAGCGAACCACACCTAACACAACGTCGCCTACCCTTTATATGGTGCTAGGCTAACCACCGAGTTCTTTCACACCTTAGAGAACTAATCCTTCACAACGTCGCTTACCCTTTATTAGGTACTAGGCTAGCACCTAGTTCCATTGCAATGGAGGAACTACTACCACACTACACCAACGACTAATCCCAAAGGAGATCTACTCCTTTACAACATCATCAAGGACATCAATATCCTTGGATCTAATGCTAGTCTATCTAGTACATCGAAACACACCATATCGAATGTACATCTAAGGCACCTTTCACTAATGCCTTTGATTAGATCTACAAGACACCTTTCACTAATGTCTTGTGTCTTCACTTCTAAGCATCTTTCACTAATGCTTCTTGTCTTGACTTCTAAGCACCTATCACAAGTGCTTATCCTATAGACGATAGATACCCTTCACTAATATCTTCGTCTTGACACTTGAGACATCTTTCACTAATGTCTTCAACACTACACTTCTTTGAAGAAAGAAAGAGATCATCAACAAGAGGACTTCAATAGCCTTGATGATGAGGAAGCATGGCAACTCATGGACTTGAGCTTGCTCGACTTCAAAGGTGATGATCTTGCCTCTAAGAGAAACCTAAAAGATCACACAAAAACAAGACTACAAACATAGATCTCTTGGATCTAAGGTTAGTGAGATTTAACTCAGGGGAGAAAGTATGTTAGAGAGGGGTGAGATACAATGAAGAAATGGCTCACTATTTATAGAGGAAGAATCCTACTATTTCCGGATCCTACCACAAGGGATCCGCTAAGACAAAGCCGTGGATCCGTGGTCCGCTCCTCTTTGCCCATGGGTATTTTGGTTATGGGTCATGGGTCATGGGTTATGGGTTGATCCATGGTTTTCTTTCTAGATACAATGTACCTTTAGGATACATTGAACTTGGTTAAGTGGTATATATAAAACCATGGGTTATGGGTCAAAACCATTTGCTAGTTTTTATCTATTTAGTATATACTTGTTTTTACCCATTTTAGTATATACTTGTTTTTACCCATTTTAGTATACTTAGCTTAAGTATGTGTTAACTCAATATGTAAACACTAGTTGTTGTACATATATATCTAAATCATAGAAACACTTATACTTGTTAAGCCAATATGTAAACACTAGTTGTTGTACATATATATATATATATATATATATATATATATATATATATATATATATATATATATATATATATATATATATATATATATATATATATCTAGATCATAAAATCACTTATACTTGTTTTAGTGTTTTATGTGAATATGTTAGAAAACTATTAGTTCAAACCATTTACGTATTTTATTTGTTTCGTTAATATGATTTTACTTTTATTATCGACAAAACATTAGAAGATCGTAAAATATAAATAAACATTTTTATGGCTTATTTGTATTAACAGTGAGTGTATGTTGTTATTGGAGTAAGATGGTAGGAGCTGTGAGTGTACGTTTTGGAGATATAAGGAGGATGACTGCCGCGTTTGTTTCTTGTTATGGTGTGATAAGGTTGGAATTTGGTAGCTGTGTTTGAAAGTAGTTTATATATGGTGATTGAGTTTTTTTCTTGAAGTGTTAGATTGAAATGAGAAGGGAGTGTGTACTTTTGGGAGAGATAGGGAAGGTGGAAATGTGATTGCGTGATGTTAAAATGAATGAAACTTTAATTTTAAAAACAACACGGTCGTCATTGTGGCCACTATTAAGAAATCGTGGTTGAGTGTATTCTTTGAGAGAGAAAGCTGATGTGGTGTTGATGTGGCAGGGGATGACCACAATATTTGTGGTTGCCATTAGCATTAGCCTAAATGAATACAATTATATATATGAATGAAAGAAAAAATGGGTATTGTTCCATATTGACATTATACCGTACTTTTAGAGTTTTAAACCATTTAACCCTTCCTGATTATTCAATAACAAATATATAATTCGTATAAAAAAGAAAATCCAATACTTATCACACAACAACTTCCAATAAACATAACAGAATGAACAAAATATAGTATTGTTTATCAATGCATGCTAGCTGGTAACAAAATATCATGACACATAAACATGCAAACTCAATAAAAATTACAATAAGGGTATGTTATTAAGACATATAGATTGAGCCCTTAAGGCATATATATAGTTTTTATATTCTTTGTCACGAGTCTAACTTTATTAACCACCATTGACAACCTACTCTGCTTTCCTGAACACTTACAAGAACAACCATTTTCACAAAAATAGATGGCAGGGTTATTCATACGGGGGCTATATTTTTAGATATACCCCCTATATTTTTGTTTTTTTTTTACTTTTTTATTTTATTTTTTTATAATTTTGTTTATATCAAAAAGCTATAAACCCGAAATGCGGAACAAGAATATAAAGTTTAATCGCCAAACGCTTAAAACCTGCTGTAAATACTGAAAGAAACCGACAAAAACCACACAGTCTTGAAAAGTGGGACAAAGAGAATATTCTCCCATGATTTGACATCATAGGGGGTATTAGTCTTTTATTGGGTAAAGGGTTTCTGTGGAAAATGTATTACTTGTTGGAAAATTTAGCGCACTTGTGGGATAAGTTCACACCTGGTTTGAGTAAGTAGGTACGGAGTTACACTCATGAGGTCCCTGAACACCCTGACTCAATAGTGGTTTGTACTGGTAGTATTGGTTACTACTTATAATGTAGTAACTGGTGGTTCCTGCTGGTAGTGTTATGGTTCATGCTGCTAGTGTCTTAGTTACTACTGCTAGTGTAGTAACTGATGGTTCCTACTGTTAGTGTGATAACATCAAATTAGCCTGATGTTTTATATATCAAATTCCCGTGTGTATGGCCTCATTTGTATTAATATGGTACTTAATTCGTTCATATTCGTTCATAATTGCATTTCAGGATAAATGAGGCGTTGGAGCGGAAAAGATGTGATTTAAGACCAAATATATGTTCTAATGATAGATTTACAAGGGCCTATGAAGATTACGCCGTAACTCGTTAATAATGTTACGGCGTAAATATGAGCTTTGAAGGATACGGCGTAACCTATTCTTATGGTTACGTCGTAATTATTTTCTGATTCTGACGTAACATGCAATTATGTTACCGTGAGAGATTATTTCGGAGCGTATAAGTATGAGATGACGGCTTACGGGCGTAACCCGATGTTTAGTTACGCCGTAATTTATTACTTGGGCGCAAAGTTTTGAAGGCTACGGCGTAATTATAAATTAATTACCCGTAATTAATTAAATGCGGCATATTAATATTTATTTCATCCATTTCGAGGACTGAAGATATTAATTGCAAGAACGTTGAGGGGCTTAATTGTTATAATATTTACACATTTACTTGTGTAAATAAAGAAGAAAAGATGACAAGTCTTCAAATGAAAAGATGGTGCAAGTTCAAGGACCTAAAGTGCAATAAGCCTATAGTACTACATTATAAATAGCACATGCTATTATTATATTAGGGTATCTTTTGGGTGGTTTTGTGGTACTACTGTACGAAGGCAGAATAAAAGAAACAGCAGGCGCACCATTTTTGGTTCTCGAAAGGGCAAACCCTCCGGGGTTTTGCCCCGGTACTCAACTAGGGGATCGATAGCTTTATTCTTGGCACGATATGTGTCACACCCCCAAAATATCGCAATAGAACGACAGTGTCATTACGTAGATAACGTCATAGCACAAAGTATGGATACGTAAACGACCTCTATAATGAGACGTTTTAAAGAGTTTACCATTCGATTTAATAAGTTAAAGTTTACAACACAAAAGCAATCCCAAAGTTTGATAATACACGAAGAGTTTACAAAACATGTCGAATGGTAATTGTTAAAAGCACAAGACTCCAATGTATGCCATGCGACCCAAAAGCTCCATGAAAATGCTATCACCTTAAGACCTGAGATAAACATGCTAAAAAGTGTCAACACAAAGGTTGGTGAGTTCATAAGTTTGTTGAAAATTATTTGAAAAGTCTATAAGAAATGTTGATGCAAAGAAAGGCCAGAAATCCACTCGGCCCAAGTTCCGCCCATACAAAACTTGCAACTGTGTGTTTATAATCCATTGCCAAAATATGTAATTGTCAATCTTGTTTGTAAGTAGGACATAGGTGCATACGATATATACATAAACTTAATGCAAAGAATCACGATAATCGAACCTCACGACGAAGTCTAACTTGTTTGTTGTGTTACATTGAATCACTTGAATAACAGTTATATTCACCCAAGGTCTCGTCTATCAAGGACACAAGGGTGGGGCGTCGGCCGATAGTACTATCAATACCTCTCTGCCGGCTCCCGCAGGAGTTAACCAGTTGCTAAAGTTTGCATGTTGATGCACAATTGAAAACTAGTTTAGCACATAAGGCACATATCGCAATAAACCACACCTAATGTCCAAAGTGTATAAGAAGTATAGTGCAACCCAATTGTATAAATGGTCTGAGTATTCGCAAAAGTGAAACAAGTGTTTAAGCATGTATCTTCCCAAATAGTTTGTAGAATTTAAACGAGTAAAAGCGGAGTATGATCTCACAGTAGTATGTCAAAGTTTAGAATATTTGTGAAAGTAAATGAAAATAGTTTGAGCATGTATCTCCCCCAAAAGTAATTGAAAATGTATAAAAGTAGGGGCTATGAAACTTACCTGGTGTGATTGATTTGCTAACAAAATGAAATGTACGAAAGTGAGGCCCGAAACTATCCGCGACCTAAAATGAATGTTATGACTTGAGTTATGATATGGTGTCGTGAATGCATGATTTTGAAACGTATCACCCAATATGCTACTTGAAAACTAGTTATATAAAAATATTGTTACTTGAATGTGTGACGGTTTCATGTCGAAAATAAATACTTTTGAGCTAATAGTAAAAATATAGCTAAAACTATGTAACGGTTTTAGTAATTGACAAATCGGTTTACATCGGACTTAACGTAATATACACATAGGAAAACTAACTCGCTTTAACGTCCATTTCCCAAACGTCCGCTTAGGCCCTCAAAATCTTGATTAAAATCCCGACAGCTTACAAAAGCTGTGAATAGTGTTTTCAAAGACGTTTTTGACCCAAAGTTCGTTAACCATAAATCACTGCTTTAAGTCCGTTTTCAAGTTCTTTATATCCACTCAAGGTAATCAAGAGTACTAATATATTTTTAAACTTGAGACTTCACAGAAAGTTTAAGGCCACTGTTTGGCCAGTTACAAATTGACTGCATGTACAATTTTCCGGAAAATTATAGTTTTAAATCGTAACTTGGAAACCACGCATATTTTTCGTTATAACTCCGTTTTAGTCCGTTCAAAAGGCCACGCTCATAACTAAAATCTATTTTCTAAAACTTTAATAAAACTTATAAAATGACTAACTTTTCGGAAAAATTATAAATTTCACAGCCTCGCGCCCATTTTAAATTACCATTTTTATCTACTTGATTAACCACAACTTCACCACAAAAATCCCTTAATCTACTCATCACCAATTCTACTAAAAATAAACTGCTATTCGAACCATATATGGTAAAAAGACTATTTTTGGGTTTAAAACTAGTGTTTTCAACTTACTAATTAACATAAACTACATAAAACCTTCACTACTAAAAGAACAAAACTTACTTTGATAAATCATTTTTCAAACCACTCACTTTTATAAACTTCTAACTAGTAAATACTTGTTATAAAAATTTATAGAGCACATATGGGTGATAACATTTGATAAACTACAACTTGAGCAAATATGATCATATGGACTTCAAGAAAATGTATAAAAATATGTATGAAAAGATAAAAGTTAAAGTTTCATGCTTACAAGTGCTTGATGAGGTTTAGTGAACCAAGGATTGATCCTAAACACCCTAGGTTTTTATTTCAAAACCTAAACAAAGAGTGTATCTAGATTGTGTAGAGCTTGATTAGAAAAATTTTGATGATCACCCTTGATGCTCCTATGGTTGGCGAAAGTTTGAGGAAGAAGAAGAAAGGAGATCTTGACTTATCACACTTGAATTATTGTTGAATGTGTAGTGTTGAGTAAAGTCTTGGAGTGTGTAAGACTTTATAATCAATGATCTTGAAAATCTAGTAGATGCATGTATGCATTTAATAATACATACATATATGTATCTATATATATATTTTTATTATGTAAGTAAATGTGTAAGTAAAGATAGTTAAGTAATAATAAGTTGTAACTTGTAGTATTGTGAAATAAGATTTGTAAGTTGTATTCACATTTGAATATTTAAGGTAGCGTTAGATAAAATAAATTTCACGGGTCAAGATAAAATATATTTAGGTCATAAAAATTATAAAAATACATTTCTTGAAAGATTTGAGTGAATAATTATTTATCGGGTTGAATTTAAGAAAACCGTCGTAATTTATATAAATATAACAATTTATATATGAAATAGATTTAAAACACTGGGTAAACTAATAATAATATTTTTAAAATCTTAATATGAGTATTAAAATATATTGGAATAATTTTTGGAAGTATCGGGTCAAATGTTCAAAAATAATGTTTACGCGATAACGTTTATCGAAAAATGCAAAACCATGTACGAATCGTTATGAAATGCTGAATGTGAAATATGAGAAATGACCGGAAATTGCGAATTGTGACATTCTTCCCCTGATAGAAGAATCGCGTCCTCGCGATTCAATCGATGATACATAAGGTTCTACCCTAAGGTTTCGAGAAATCAAGTGTATGGTCAAAGTGTTTATGTCAAAACTTACGCGTCTAGGTTTCTTATCTAAGGAGACTCACTGAATCTGAATAATACGGTGGATCACTTAATGGTCTAGGAAAAACGTACCAGTTACGCATTGCGGGCTTCCTCGGTCCCTATATAAAATGCTCGACCTCGAGGTGGACTAATATTGAGTACAGGGTTCGGGTTATTTCCTTCAATTGCCATAGCTAGATGAGCTTGTATCGGTGGCTTATTCAACTGAGGACAATCTTTCCGGATGTGATTCGGGCTGTTACATTCAAAGCAAGTCCTTTGATTATTCTTTTTACACTGCTCCTTAAAATGGCCGTATCGATTGCAATTTGTACACAAGCGGCAGGGCTTGGTCTTCGGGTGATGATAAGCACATTTAGCACATTTGGGATGTGTACCGCATACTCTCTTTGTTCGCATGCAGTTGCCACACAAAACTCTTGCCCTTTTGTTGTCTCTACCACGTCCATCTCGCTTATTCGACCCACTTGCTTCCTTCCTCTTATCACCGCTCTTCAACGTACCATTTCTAACCATCTCGTCCGCCGTGGTTCCCGCCCTCGATATCGCACTTTGTATTGTAGACGGCTCGGTTGTTTTCACAGTTCCACGGATTTCGGGACAAGACCATATATGTACCTCGAGATTCTCTTGGATTGGGGGTAACCATATGAGGAACTAGTCCGCTAATTCATGGAATCGATCGGTGTAGGTCTGCGTGACCACCCTATCATGGAGTGGTGATAAAATTCATCCTCTAGTTTACGCATTTCATTGTCCGGACAATACTCTTCTTTCAATAACGCCTTAAATTCGTCCCATGTCATGCCTATAGTCGCTTCTCCGCCCCTAGCCTGTAGTGTGTGTTCCACCATGTCAATGCCTTTCACGATAACAAGCAAGCATACTTCACTCTCGATGTGTGGCACAATTCTCGATGTCGATCAACGCCTCGTCTTTTCTACCCATCGAGTATACGCCAAAGCACCTCCTATACCATCAAACTCTGCTGTGTTTGCATGCCGAAAATTCCTTATATGTGCATCCAATTGTTGTTGTTGTTGTTGGTGTTGTTGTTATTCTTGCCACTACATTGTTGGTGTCGCCATTCCGTTCCGTGGTTTCCGAGTTATTCATATGATTTCCAACTTGTGTGACTATAGTGGGAAGCAAGATTTGAAGTTGTTGAGCGATGATGGCGGCAAAATCGGGGTTTCCGCCATGTTGTTGTCATTGTTACCCATGTCACTACCGCCTCCTCTACCTCCACGTCCACCGTCATTCCACCTTGGTACCGCACCACCTCGGCCGATCTTGCGTGTTACTCTCTTTGGTGCCATTACCTCTGCAAGGAAAGAACCGTTGAATTCCCAATGTCTATACTTAACGTCCTCAAACATAATATCACGCCACAAATTGGTTCCTAAGGTGTCCACATCGATCTACGTATCGTGGTCTTATATGTCCACGTGAGTTGTGACGCATTTATAATTATGTTGGCCACCATAATTATAATTGCTTCATTCCACACGTGTGCATACCACCAAGCATACATGTCTCGGCGATTGTTGTTACTTAAGTAGGTAGCCGCCCATCATCCGATTCTAAACAGTGAAGGAGGATTTAGGGTAAGTATCTAGGATAAGTCGCACTTAGTGTATATGAAATTCCGTTGGGTGCTAAAGTCACGATGTGGTTTAGTCGCCGCAGCCCCAAAGTATCCTCAAGAGAACTCCCATCCTCGGGCAAAATCATCAAATCTATCCACTTTATAGTAACACTTATTTAGCTCGATCTCGCATCTCATCAAACAAGAACTCACACGAGATCAAGTTAGATAAGTGCTCACATTGAGCTCCATATCTTTGATGACCCAACTAGATTTTGGGACTCCCCTATTGGTACAAGGAAACTACGCTATCTAATGAGGTGGTTCTAGACGAAATACTTAAGAAAACATATGCATCGAAAAGTGAGTAAGGTGATAGGAAACGAAAGGATCGGCGTGAAAGCGGTTATAGTCTAGGAACTAAAATGCAACCTAGTTCTCTATAACCAAGGCTCGGTACTAATCATCACACCCCAAAATATCGCAATGAACGATAGTGTCATTGGGGTATAACGTCATAGCACAAAGTATGGATACGTGAAACGACCTCTATAATGAGACGTTTTAAAGAGTTTACCATTCGATTTAATAAGTTAAAGTTTACAACACAAAAGCAATCCCAAAGTTTGATAATACACTAAGAGTTTACAAAACATGTCGAATGGTAATTGTTAAAAGCACAAGACTCAATGTATGCCATGCACCCAAAAGCTCCATGAAAATGCTATCACCTTAAGACACGAGATAAACATGCTAAAAGTGTCAACACAAAGGTTGGTGAGTTCATAAGTTTGTTGAAAATTATTTGAAAAAGTCTATAAGAAATGTTGATGCAAAGAAAGGCCGTAAATCCACTCGGTTCCAAGTTCCGCCCATACAAAACTTGCAACTTTGTGTGTTTACAATCCATTGCCAAAATATGTAATTGTCAATCTTGTTTGTAAGTAGGACATAGGTGCATACGATATATACATAAACTTAATGCAAAGAATCACAACCAATCGAACCTCACGACGAAGTCTAACTTGTTTGTTGTGTTACATTGAATCACTTGAATAATGATTATATTCACCCAAGGTCTCGCCTATCAAGGACACAAGGGTGGGGCGTCGGCCGATAGTACTATCAATACCTCTCTGCCGGCTCCCAGAGTTAACCATTGCTAAAGTTTGTATGTTGATGCACAATTGAAAACTAGTTTAGCACATAAGGCACATATCGCAATAAACCACACCTAATGTCCAAAGTGTATAAAGTATAGTGCAACCCAATTGTATAAATGGTCCGAGTATTCAAAAGTGAAACAAGTGTTTAAGCATGTATCTTTCCCAAATAGTTTGTAGAATTTAAGCGAGTAAAAGCGGAGTATGATCTCACACGAGTATGTCAAAGTTTAGAATATTTGTGAAAGTAAATGAAAATAGTTTGAGCATGTATCTCCCAAAAGTAATTGAAAATGTATAAAAGTAGGGCTATGAAACTCACAGTGTGATTGATTTGCTAACAAAATGAAATGTCTGAAAGTGAGGCCCAAACTATCCGCGACCTAAAATGAATGTTATGACTTGAGTTATGATATGGTGTCGTGAATGCATGATTTTGAAACGTATCACCCAATATGCTACTTGAAAACTAGTTATATAAAAATATTGTTACTTGAATGTGTGACGGTTTCATGTCGAAAATAAATACTTTTGAGCTAATAGTAAAATATAGCTAAAACTATGTAACGGTTTTAGTAATTGACAAATCGGTTTACATCGGACTTAACGTAATATACACATAGGAAAACTAACTGTTTTTAACGTCCATTTCCCCGAAACGTCCGTTTAGGCCCTCAAAATCTTGATTAAAAATCCGACAGCTTACAAAAGCTGTGAATAGTGTTTTCAAAGACGTTTTTGACCCAAAGTTCGGTTAACCATAAATCACTCGTTTTAAGTCCGTTTTCAAGTTCTTTATATCCACTCGAAGGTAATCAAGAGTACTAATATATTTTAAACTTGGAGACTTCACAGAAAGTTTAAGGCCACTGTTTGGCCAGTTACAAATTCGGACTGCATGTACAATTTTTCCGAAAATTATAGTTTTAAATCGTAACTTGGAAACCACGCATATTTTTCGTTATAACTCCGCTTTAGTCCGCTCAAAAGGCCACGTTCATAACTAAAATCTATTTTCTAAAACTTTAATAAAACTTATAAAATGACTAACTTTTCGGAAAAATTATAAATTTAAAGCTCACGCCCATTTTAAATTACCATTTTATCTACTTGATTAACCACAACTTCACCACAAAAATCCTTAATCTACTCATCACCAATCCTACTAAAATAAAATGCTATTCGAACCATATATGGTAAAAAGACTATTTTGGGTTTAAAACTAGTGTTTTCAACTTACTAATTAACATAAACTACATAAAACCTTCACTACTAAAAGATCAAAACTTACTTTGATAAATCATTTTCAAACCACTCACTTTTATAAACTTCTAACTAGTAAATACTTGTTATAAAAATTTATAGAGCACATATGGGTGATAACATTTGATAAACTACAACTTGAGCAAATATGATCATATGGACTTCAAGAAAATGTATAAAATATGTATGAAAGATAAAAGTTAAAGTTTCATGCTTACAAGTGCTTGATGAGGTTTAGTGAACCAAGGATTGATCCTAAACACCCTAGGTTTTATTTCAAAACCTAAACAAAGAGTGTATCTAGATTGTGTAGAGCTTGATTAGAAAAATTTTGATGATCACCCTTGATGCTCCTATGGTTGGCGAAAGTTTGAGGAAGAAGAAGAAAGGAGATCTTGACTTATCACACTTGAATTATTGTTGAATGTGTAGTGTTGAGTAAAGTCTTGGAGTGTGTAAGACTTTATAATCAATGATCTTGAAAATCTAGTAGATGCATGTATGCATTTAATAATACATACATATATGTATCTATATATATATTTTATTATGTAAGTAAATGTGTAAGTAAAGATAGTTAAGTAATAATAAGTTGTAACTTGTAGTATTGTGAAATAAGATTTGTAAGTTGTATTCACATTTGAATATTTAAGGTAGCGTTAGATAAAATAAATTTCACGGTCAAGATAAAATATATTTAGGTCATAAAAATTATAAAATACATTTCTTGAAAGATTTGAGTGAATAATTATTTATCGGGTTGAATTTAAGAAAACCGTCAGAATTTATATAAATATAACAATTTATATATGAAATAGATTTAAAACACGGTAAACTAATAATAATATTTTTAAAATCTTAATATGAGTATTAAAATATATTGGAATAATTTTGGAAGTATCGGGTCAAATGTTCAAAAATAATGTTTACGCGATAACGTTTATCGAAAAATGCAAAACCATGTACGAATCGTTATGAAATCTTTGAATGTGAAATATGAGAAATGACCGGAAATTGCGAATTGTGACAATATGTAATTATTTTTTAACTCATAATATTATTTTGGTTTCATTATTGTTTATTATAATCTTGATTCTCAATATAATTATTGACGAATTAATTCTTATTGTGTTCTATTTAATTGATTATTAATTTATTACTCCCTCCGTCCCAAAATTATAGTCCCCTTTTGACTTTTTCGGTCTTTCTATTACAACTTTGACCGTGAGTATTTTTGTTTGTGTTATATAATACTTGATGCAATATATATGAATTGATTGAGGTTTTAAATGTATTTTCATTGGTATAATTTTTATCAATTATTGTATAACATAAATAAAAATATTTAAGGTCAAAGTTGAAAAAGTAAGACCGAAAAAGTCAAACGGGGACTATAAATTTGGGACGGAGGTAGTATTAGTCAATTAATTATTTGATGTTATGTCTTTGTTTATTTATTGTTTTATATGGTAATTATATTTGTCATTCCACTAAGGTATTATGGAGATGTGAAAATTAGGTCTTGGCCTAGTTTTGATTCTTTTTATTATTAATGCTTTTGCGTTATTAATTGTTTCTAGTGTATGCATGCATAGTTTATTGGTAGCTACCCTTGTTTCGGTAGTTTTGAATGGCGGTAGAGGCTAGTTGCTTAGGAGATATGACCAACTGACCGTAAGTGAGTAGACTGGGATGAGAAGGGTAAGATATGAACTGACGACCCTTTCTATATGTGCGATTTGACCAACTGATCACCTACCGTTTAGATGAACTTAAGAATTAGGGGGTGAGTGTTTAAGTTGCTAACGCCCGGGCACTCACTATTATAAGTCTAGCATGTAGCGGAACTTAATGACTTGGCTTAGGAGACCAGGAACAACTGGACTTATGAAGGGACACTTGACTTCTCCACTTGTGGCATCTTTGCTAATAGGTTAGGGCGAATTGATCAAATGTTGTCCTCTCGACTTTGACCCCACCTGAAACTGGAATCTAGTGACATTTAGAACCCATGTAATGCGATAGTAAAGCCCGGCTCTTAATGATTGCTATTAGATTGCCGAATGATCCCGGGTGACCTGTTCATCTTGGTGAGGATTCTAAGAACCATAGGGTAGGCGAATTGACCAAAGGAGTCTATCGGCTTATTCCACTTGTGGATGAACTCGGTTTAAGTATTGCATCACTATCGTTCCCATTAGCTTGTTTACCAGAGAACCAGCCCAATTGATCATGTGACACCTTAAATATTATCAATGATATCATTAAAACTTATTTATTTGACTAATTTAATTAATTAGACAGTTAGGAATCAACCGTTCTTGGGACGACCTCGGTCTTACCATTCCCTCACTACATGCGACCGGCTACACTGCCCGTTAGTGCATTAGGTAGGCCATAGGTAGACGAGTTACTATAAATGTAAAACCTGGTCAGTAAAACCTGCATCATAGTGTTATAGTTCCTACTGCTAGTGTAATGGTTCCTACTGGTAGTGTTGCATTGATTAATTTGTAACAGCTTTGACTCATTCAAGTGGTTGTTATGACTGCTTTATGACCACGTTTAATTGGTCATTTAACCACTATTCCTATGATAATAGGGGGTTTATTATGGGTGATTAGTTGGTCGTTAATCATTCATAATGTCCATTGACTAGGATTGAGTATTCTCTACTATAAATAGAGATGGTATTCATCAGCATGAATACACTGAGAGAAATTCACAATCAGGATAAACAAACATAAAACGATAAACACTTGAAAGCAAAGGTTATTGATTTGTGCCTAATTCAATAACATACATTTGGTCTTATCCCAATTAGATATTCGTGATACCCAGGCATTAGGGTCGAATAGTTTACTTTGGAAAGTGATTACACGATTCCAAGTGATATCCGGTAACCACCTAGTGGTATTTTAGTTGCTACTGATTGTCTTTACCTTGCAGCTGGGCGTATAACCACCAACAATCAAAGTAAACTATTTGTGATAATCAATGGTCTGCTTTGCAATGAAACACATGGCTTCAAACTTTGCCAAGCTTGATAAGTTTGAAGGGGTGGACTTTAGGAGATGGCGTAAGAAGATGCACTTCTTCATCAAGTATCGTGTGGTCTATGTGCTAACCACTCCTATTCACGATTATGGGGATGATGCTACGGTGGGCGGATCGGGAAAAGGAGCAAATGGGAGAATGGTGACTACATTTGCGAGGTCTAATTCTCAATGGTATGTCGATTCTCTATTTGACATTTATCGAACTTTGAATCTTCCAAAGAACTATAGGATTCCTTGAATGCCAAATATATGGTTGAGGATGCATCAAGTAAGAAGTTTCTTGTAAGTAATTTCACAAATTACAAGATGACTGATTCAAGACCAGTCATGGAGCAATACAATGAACTTCTTGGTATACTTGGAAGGTTTACACAACACAATATGCACATGGATGAGGCTATTTCAGTCTCTTGTGTTATTGATAAACTTCCTCCTTCTTGGAAAGATTACAAACATACCTTGAAACATAAGAAAGAGGAGTTAACCCTGGTTGAGTTGGGCAGTCATCTACGCATTGAGGAATCTCTCAAGGTGCAGGATAATGACAAGCCAAAAAGTAGCAATGCTACTGGACCATATGTTGTCAATATGGTGGAGCATAACAACTCCACCAGGTACAATGACAACAAAGGCAAACGTAAACATCATGATAACACAAGGGAAGATCCTAACAAGAAGGCAACACCTACTTGTTGGAAATGTGGCAAAACTAGTCACTTTAAAAGGGATTGCAAAGGTGTTAAGGTTGGTGGTAAAGCCAATGGATCGAGCACTAATGGTTCGGTGGTGGTTCTACCAACTCACCGAAAGGTCGAATATGTTTAATAAGTATTTTAAGATTTATTATGTTACATATGTATCTCAATCTTATTATGTGCGGGATGATGATGTTGCGTGGTGAGTTGACTCGGTGCAACAATTCATGTGTGTAAAGATAGAAGTTGGTTCAAGACTTATGAGTCACCGAATGATGGTTCTATTCTTCACATGGAAATGAGTCAACGACCTTGGTGCATGTTAGTGGTTGTGTAGATCTTAAGTTTAGTTACGGAAAGATTGTAACTTTGTTTAATGTTATTCATGTTCCTGATATAATGAAGAACTTGGTTTCAAGTAGTGTTTTGAATAATCATGGATATAAACAAGTTATTGAATCTGGTAAATTTGGTCTATCTAAGCATGGTGTGTTTATTGGTTTTGCCTATTTGTGTAATCAAATGTTCAGGATTAATATTGTTTATTAATGTGATAATTCAGCTTTTATGACCACCTCTGACCTGACTGACTCTACCCTATGGCATGCTAGACTTGGCCATGTACACTATAAAAGGATGCAAGATATGTCTAAGGATGGGTTAATCCCAGCATTTGACATGGACACTGAAAAGTATAAAACTTGCATGTTGACCAAGATAACTAAGAAACCTTTTCAAGGTGTTAGTCGTGAGACTAAGCTCTTGGAGCTAATACACAGTAACCTGTGTGATTTGCATGCCACTCCCTCTCTAGGGAATAAGAAGTACTTTGTAACATTTACTGATGATGTTTCTAGGTTTTTGTTATGTCTATCTATTACATACTAAGGATGAAGCATTAGATAAATTCAAACTATTTAAAAGCGAAGTTGAATTACAACTTGGGTCACGATCAAAAGATTAAAATCGATAGGGAGGTAAGTACATGGATACTCTGTATTTTCGATCTGTTGGTATAATCCATGAAGCATTGCTCCCTATACTCCTCGAAGAAAATGGTATTTACGAGAGGAAAAACAAGGTGTTGAAGGAGATGGTTAATTCCATGTTGTCCTATTCGGAGTGAGTCAAGTCTTGGGGTGAAGCTATGTTAACGACTTGCTATTTATTAAATAGGGTTCCCAAAAAGGAACAAGGTTACTCCTTATGAACTCGGACTAAAAGGAAACCCAACTGAACTATATCGGGGTTTTGGGTTGTAGGTGATTGTAAGACTCCACGATCCAATCTTTGAAAACTTTGGGTGAAAGAGGCATTGATTGCATCTTTGTTGGATATCTTGAGCATTCCAAGGCTTTTAGGTTCTCGTTATTGAACCTAATGAATACATTTCAATTAACTCCATAATTGAATCAATGGATGCAAACTTTGATGAGAATAGATTCTCATCAATCCTGACCAACTCGAGGATTCCTAATGGAACTCATTACATTGGTGTATCGGAGGTCACGATGAAGTACCATCAAGGTCCCGATGAGGTTGTGGTTCAACAACTTTGAACCTATGATCGAGAAAGAGCAAAAGGTCGAGAATCCAAAGTCATTTGGACACGAGTTTCAATTATATTTAATTGAAGGAACAAGGGATGAGGTCTCGACCAATATTCCTATTGCTTCATTGTTAAGGATGATCCCAAGACATTTGAAGAAGCAATGAAGTCCGGGATATTGGTTTTACGGAAAGAAGCAATCAATGATGAGATGGATTCCATCATGGGCAACAACACTTGGGTGTTGGTTGATCTACCACCGGTTTCAAACCTACGGGTTGCAAATGGATTTTCAAAAGAAAATGAAGGTAGATGAAACTATTGAAAAGTTCAAGGCTAGACTAGTCATTCGGGCTTTAAACAAAAGTCGGGGATAGACTATTTTGATACTTATGCCCATGTGGCTCGTGTCGATTACCATAAGGCTGGCGATTGCTTTGGCATCTATTCACAATCGATTATTCATCGGATGGATGTGAAAAAGCTTTCTTGAATGGTGAATTAGATGAGGAGGTTTATATGAACCAACCTCGGGGCTTCATCTTGCACGCAATGAAAACAAGGTGTGTAAGCGATTAAGTCTCTTTATGGACTAAGCGGGCACCTAAGCAATGACATCAATAATTTGATGAAGTGGTTTTGTCTAGTGGTTATGTTCTCAACCAAGGTGACAAATGTGTATGTAGCAAATTTGATGAATCTGGTAAAGGAGTCATCATTTGTCTATATGTTGATGACATGTTGATTTTGGCATTGACCAAAATCGAGTTGACTGGCAAAGGAATTTTTGTCATCAAGGTTCTCCATTAAGGACATGGGGAGGCGATGTTATCCTTGGTATAAGGATTAAACATGAAAGTAAAAGAATTTCTATCTCTCGGTCTCATTATATTGAGAAGGTGTTAAGAAATTTAATTACTTTGATTGTACTCGATGAGTACACCTATGGATACTTAGAAATGCCTAATAATGGCAAAGTTGTATCTCAACTTGAGTATTCTAGGGTAATTGGTCATCGATGTATGCCATGACTTGTACAAGACACTATTGCTTTGCGTAAATTGAGCGGTATACTAGTAATCCTAGTGCTCATCAACGGCAAGTAGTTTAGAGGGTAGTATTTGAAGAGAACTATGGATTATAGTCGTCATATAACGATTATCCTTGATATTAGAAGGATACACGATGCAAGTTGGATCGAGAATGTGGAAAACTAGAAGGGGGTTGAATAGTTTTACCAATTTAAAACTTTCTTTTAAATATTTAGATCGACTTATGTCAATCTATTTGGTTGTTTATGTTGGACGTTGATAGATAGATATATAAGCGTGTAATGAAAGATAAAGAGTAAGAAGCACATCACCACGACACAAGTATTTATAGTGGTTCGGCTACAAGGACACCTTCCTTGCCTACTCCACTCCCGAGTCACCTACTCGAGAGTTCGTAAACACTACACCAATCTCCTTATGGCGGAGAAGCCTTCACAACGCCGCTAACCTTTTTCGGTACAAAGCAAAACACCGAGTTCCTTCACACCAAGGCGAACCACACCTAACACAACGTCGCCTACCCTTTATACGGTGCTAGGCTAACCACCAGTTCTTTCACACCAAGGAGAACTAATCCTATCACAACGTCGCCTACCCTTTATTAGGTACTAGGCTAAGCACCTAGTTCCATTACTATGGAGGAACTACTACCCTTCACAACACAACACCTAATGTCAAGGAGATCCACTCCTTGTTACAACACCATCAAGGATATCACCATCCTTGAAATAAACAAATACTTATATGTATAACGATGCACCTCATCGATTATACGACCTAGGCATTCTTCCCAAATGCCACTTGATTTGATCTTTATGCATCCTTCACTAATGCCTTTGACACAACGCTTAACACCTTTCACTAATGCCTTCATCTTGACACCTTTAGCATTCTTCACTAATGCTTTAACACAGACGATAAGCACCTTTCACTTATGCCTTCGTCTTGACACTTTCGGCATCCTTCACTAATGCCTTTTAAGTTTAACCCAACATCTACGGAGGAAGAAAGAACTATCAACAAGAGAACCTTAGTTGTCTTGATGATGACGAAGCATGGAACTCATGGACTTGAGCTTGCTCGTCTTCAAGAAGTGGTGATCTTGCCTTTAAGAGGGACCTAGAGAATCACACAAAAATAAAAGACAAACTACATAGATCACTTGGATATGAGGTTAGAGGGATATAATACTTGGGGAAGTATGTGTGTAAAGTGATGAGTAGAAAGGAAGAAATGGCTCTCTATTTATAGAAAATTTTCTCTTGTCCCCGGATCCGTGGATCCTCCCACGAGGATCCGCTAGCACAAAGCTAGGGATCCGTGGGGCGCCTCTTTGCCCATGGGTATTTTTGGTTATGGGTCATGGGTCATGGGTTATGGGTCATGGGTTATGGGTTGATCAATGGTTTTCTTTCTAGATACAATGTATCTCAAGGATATAATGAGCTTGGTTAAGTGGTATATATAAAACCATGGGTTATGGGTCAATACCATTTACTAGTTTTTACCCATTTAGTATATACTTGTTTTTACCCATTTTATTATATACTTGTTTTTACCCATTTTAGTATACTTAGTTTAAGTATATGCTAACCCAATATGTAAACACTAGTTGTTGTACATATGTATCTAAATCATAAAATCACTTATACATTTTTAGTGTTTTATATGAAAGCGTAAGTGTGTTAGGAAACTATTGACTCAAACTATTTACGTATTCTATTTGTTTCGTTAAAATGATTTTCGTTTGTTATCGACAAAACATTAGAAGATCGTAAAATATAAATAAACGTTTTACGGTTTATTTGTATTTACAATCTCCCCACTTTTGTTGATGACAAAACATAAAATTATTTTAAGAAAAACTAAAATTGTAGCAAATTTGAATTAGTAGTTTTACTTTCTTCTCCCCTTTTGTCGAAACAAAAGTGTTAAAAAAACTAACACAATTTTTATATATATAAAAATGTAAAAAAATGTAAAGAGAGAAAGTGACGGAATGGTACTCGTCTTAACTCCCCTTGACGAGTCCATCCCTTTGAGAAAGGCGTCAAGTACATAACGTAAATAAACTAATGTGTTTGCAAATATGTTTGCAAATGGTTCGCCTAAGTGATGACGTGCTCCCCTTGAAGATTGCAAAGTTGCAATGGGGTGTCATGAAGTATAATCCAAAATCGGCTTAAGTTGCAAATGTTTTTGCAATATCGTTTGACACCAAGCTCCCCCTAGCTTTATGGTGTCAAAATTTTCATGTGTTATTTTTGAAAATCTACAACGTAAAGGTTAGAAAACAAGAGTATAGTGCATAATTTCATGTAAATAAAACTCAAGTTAGTAGAAATTTATGCTTCTGAACCACGGATCCCACGGTTCCCTTCTTGGAGGGATCCGTCTAGGCATTTTGGAGGGATCCGGCTATCTGGTGACAGTTTCTTCAGCAGTGAAGATGTGTCAAACAATGCTAATGAAGAGATGAGATATGTGTACAATAACAAGCACAACGCACAAAATAATCATAGCACATAAATATGCATTCAATAAAACAAGAGATAGTTAAACAAATCTCTAAAACTAAGAGAATGAACTTAGGACATACAAGTACCACTTAATACTAACTAGTTACTAGACTTAAAATGCGACAATGTGTTTGAGTCTAGGGATGAGTGGACTTGTTGATTTGATCCAACTTTGCAATAAGATGATTAAACATGAAATGTATCTCATTTTGTGCTTCTTGAACAAGTCCTTGAGTGTTTAGACAATTTGGACAATTATTGTCTTGGTTTGGACCCGGAAGGAAATGGATATTTTGAGGAGGCTCTATGTATGATTGTGGGTCTTCATTTTGAGAATTAGGATGAGGTTCTAAAAATGAGGGTGGTAATGGAATTTCTTCCATATGATCAAGGTTATTTCTTGTCTCCCATGATGGGCTAGTTGGCGTTGTTGGTGGTTCCCTATTCAATGAAAAGGTTGGTGAATGGGAGGTTTTTGGTGGTGAATGATCCAATGAGTAGATGTTTGGGTGAGGGAGAGGCTCATTCAAGGAGTGTAATCCATGCTCAATAAATGAAGGTTTTGATGGCTTGCTAGAACTAGTTAAGTTTGGTTTTGAACTAGATGATCCTTTTTCTAGTACAAAGGGTTTGATGCTAATCCTTGCGGTTCTCTTAGCCTTTGTTGGATGAGTTTGGTGAGATGAGGTTCTAGTATCACTATCTATAATGGGGGATGTTTCGGTGGATGAGATTTCATGGATCATTTGACCCTTTCTTTTGGATGATCCTAAGGTTGAGGAGTTGTTGCTAAGAGCCTTAGTCATGGTGATGATGATGCTAATGTAAGCTTCTAATTGCTGATTTTTTAAAGGTAAGTGAGGATGGTTCCTTAAACCTAAGGTTGTTTGGTTTATAAAGGATAATTTGAATTAGGAAATTAAATTCTTGGCCACTTAGAGGATTAAGCATGCTCTTAAGATTTTGATCAGCTCTAGGAGGGTAGTAAATCAATGCTAAAAGTGGTTAGAGAACCAAAGGTGACTTAAAATTGAATATCAAAGCTGATTGAGGCTTCCTGCAGCTACGGATCCCGCTGATACCTCTAAGTAGGGATCCGCCTGGTTAAAGACCAGGGATCCGGCTGTCAGGCAGGTTTTAGGTGAAATGAATATGCTTTTTTAAGGTTTATTATCAATGGATTTCGAGGTTTTGACTTAATTTTGAGGTCTTTAGCTGTTGGATATCTCAAATCCTCAACCAAAATGAGTGATGGTGCTTAATGATGGTTTTGGGCAAGAAAAATGACTTTGGGTAGTCTAACTAAGTGTTTGACAAGGATACCATTTAATTTGATATGGAGAAATGGTGGTAACAAGTCCTAGAAGTCAGATGATGACCTAAGAAGAATTTACTAAAATCTTTAAAAATAAAGAAAAAATGAAAAACTATTTTTGAGTCTAATTTTGAGTCAAAGATGATTAAGATCAATTTGCTAAAATTGAAGAATAGACCAAACTAAGTGCTATCAGACGTGATAGATAATGTGTGAGTGTTGGAGCGGAATTATGGTGAGTTTTGACGAGTTGATAAATCAAAAATATTTCGAAATATATCCTAGGTAAGCCATGGAGGAGAGTGAGGTTTTCAACTATTTGAGGAAGACTTAGTTGGCTCTAGTATCTTATGTTTGACTCGTGTGAGGTGATCTAGTAGACTATTTTGATGTAGGCAAATCTGCATTGCATATCAGATGCCACGGATCCCGCGGTTCCCTTCTGGGAGGGATCCGGCTAGTTCAAATGCTGGGATCCGCCTACTGCAGATCAGAGAGCTTTCAGGAAATGTGCAACTTTGCACTTTATAATAAATGCTTCTCCTAGTTGTTTCCATGGGGACTAAATGCAAGAACACAACTAATATAATGTAAATCAAAGTAAGAAGAGCTAAAATTCCTAGAATGAGTGACGACGACCACTCAAGGGGTCGTAAAATCTCATTTTCCAAATACCTAAGTTAGGATTATTTAGTGCCAATACATGGCGATACCTACATACTATGAGCATAGTTTAAAGTGTCACAAACCATTGTTTGAAATTGTTCATCATACATTTGGGTCCTAAGACCTTACCTTTCTTCTCCTTCCCATCTTGTCTTCACCCGTCCTCCACTCTTTATCATGCCATTTCTACCTCTTTTTCTTCAAGAAATTTGCAAAGCACTTGAAGATTCCCTTGGTTTGTTGCCATTCGGGTGATGCACCAGGAACATCCGGCAATTGGTTGATATACTCCAAGGGGTCGAGTTCGGTATTTCCGAGTGGGTTGCTACTTCCTTCTCCTTCTCTTTGTCTTTCCCTTTCCTCCGAGGAATCCGTGGGTGGGTGAGGCCTCTTGCCATCTACCATAAACCTCGTGGTTCTCCCATCGGTCAATGATACCATAACCTTGTTGCAAAAGCTATGGTCATAGGTTTGTGGAGAAGGATCTAATGCAAAGATGAATTTAGCAAGACGGGTTAGGAGCATTGCATATGGGAGCACCATCTTGTCCATGCTTCTTACACTTGCCATTCTCTTGACCATGTAGTAGGCAATGTTAAAGTGAGTTTCGGTCACTAGACAATAGATCATGAAGCTTAGACATGCGTTGGAGTGATCCTTGTTTCCTACTAGACACACCACATTCTCCCTTATCACATCTTTCCATTTTCTATACAATGCGTACATCTCCGAGAGCTCCATTTGCAAAGGATCCCTATAGATCACTTTCAACTTCCTAGTAACCCTTGATGGGGATGCTCTTGGCATAAACACGGTGTCCCTTACCGTGGTTGCTTCCGGGATTGTCATGTGATAAATTTCGTGATGATCAACCATAGAGTGTATCTCCTCCAACGACCACTCATTAGAATACATGCAAACACCATCATATGGAACCCTTATTATTCTTTCAAACTCCTCAAGTGAAAGTGTGTACTCATGTCCATTTATGGTGAATTCAATTGAGATGGACCCGTCATCATTTCTAATTATACCCATTGTCTTGTAGAACTCAAGCACAAAGACCGGGCAAATTTGCTCGTTTATATCCAATAAACAATCAAACCCAATAGTTCCAAATACTTCCCTTGTATCGGTATTTGCAAGAAATGATGGATCAACAACTCTACCTTCGTGAAAGAGTCTCCTTTCAACCAACTTAAAGGCTTTCCTATCATCTGGACTTAATCCATCTTTCCAATGGTACATGGGTATGTAGTGAGCGGTGTCTTGGTAATCTTGTTGCTTGGCATGATTGTTCCTAAACCATACAACCACAATGTAGTGTTAATTGTGAATAGTAACCTAGAGGGTTTGATGACAATTTTTCTCTCATCATCTTTGTTGAGTTCAAGAAATGTGTTTAATTTGTATTGACAATGTTAATTCTTTGATTTAGATTACCTTAGAAAACAATGTGGTGACAAATTATGATAAACCCATTTGAACCCAACTCTTAAAGATGAAGAAATTGTAATCTTAGAAATCAAGGAATTAAATTAACAATGTAGTGAAGATTGTACTTACACAAGTGATTGTTAAACTTGAGAGGAATGATCAAATTGCTCCTATGAACAGTTCACGAGTTCTTGTTCGTGAGTCTTTGAGGTGAGTATAATTGTGGAACATCCACGGTGATCATTCTTTAGCTTATCTTGTCTTCATTGCACGGATCCCGGATCCTCTCATTTGGGATCCGGCTAGTATAAACGAAGGATCCGGCATGATGACAAAAAAGTCACTCAAACATTCCTTGATAACTTTGGTTTGGGAGTTCTAAAAGCCTAGTGTTTTGATGTTAAGGCTCTAAAACTTGTGGTTTGAGGTTTTGAAGATTTAATACTATTCCTATTTAGACGAGGTTCCCTTTTTAAGAATTAGTCATAATTCTTGGGAAGCTTTTCAAACATTATAATAAAATCCCATTTTATCATAATATAAGAAGTTTCACATGGATATTTATTGACATAGATGAAGTGTCAATAAATCCTTTGTGATGAATAATGATTGAGGTTATCGAATAACCAAGATATCATTATTACGAGTTGGTAATGTAGTCTATACAAATTAGTCGAAGAATACTATTTTGATGATGACTATAATATGGATAACTACTTAAGCAATTACTAATAGATATAAATCATGCGACTAAGATTTTAATAATAGTAAAATCAAAAAGTAAATTATTAGCGATCATACCTTTGCTAAATATTCTTTTAAGAAAAGAAATATTTAGATGAAATGTTTTGTGATTATCTTGGAATCTCCGATTCATGTTGTGAGAAGGACAACACTAAACATTCTTTTGCGAAAAGAAATATTTAGATAGATTCTTCATGATCTTCTTGGTGATTCCAAATCCAAGTATGGAAAATGCTTAACAAAGAAAATGTTAGAGCATTCTATCATTGTCCAACAATAAACATTATAATGATTTTTAAAATATGACAAAAAAATCCTTCTTTGTAGTTTTCAAACATACACGGATCGTATCAAGTTTTTAAAGTACAACATACTCTAAGAAACTTGGTAACGAAGCTCTGATGCCAATTGTGGAAAACTAGAAGGGGGTTGAATAGTTTTACCAATTTAAAACTTCCTTTTAAATATTTAGATCGACTTATGTCAATCTATTTGGTTGTTTATGTTGGACGTTGATAGATAGATATATAAGCGTGTAATGAAAGATAAAGAGTAAGAAGCACATCACCACGACACAAGTATTTATAGTGGTTCGGCTACAAGGACACCTTCCTTGCCTACTCCACTCCCGAGTCACCTACTCGAGAGTTCGTAAACACTACACCAATCTCCTTATGGCGGAGAAGCCTTCACAACGTCGCTTAACCTTTTTCGGTACAAAGCTAAATACCGAGTTCCTTCACACCAAGGCGAACCACACCTAACACAACGTCGCCTACCCTTTATACGGTGCTAGGCTAACCACCGAGTTCTTTCACACCAAGGAGAACTAATCCTATCACAACGTCGCCTACCCTTTATTAGGTACTAGGCTAAGCACCTAGTTCCATTACTATGGAGGAACTACTACCCTTCACAACACAACACCTAATGTCAAGGAGATCCACTCCTTGTTACAACACCATCAAGGATATCACCATCCTTGGAAATAAACAAATACTTATATGTATAACGATGCACCTCATCGATTATACGACCTAGGCATTCTTCCCAAATGCCACTTGATTTGATTCTTAGGCATCCTTCACTAATGCCTTTGACACAACGCTTGGCACCTTTCACTAATGCCTTCGTCTTGACACCTTTAGCATTCTTCACTAATGCTTTGACACGGACGATAAGCACCTTTCACTTATGCCTTCATCTTGACACTTTCGGCATCCTTCACTAATGCCTTTAACCCAACATCTACGGAGGAAGAAAGAACTATCAACAAGAGAACCTTAGTTGTCTTGATGATGACGAAGCATGGCAACTCATGGACTTGAGCTTGCTCGTCTTCAAGAAGTTGTGATCTCGCCTTTAAGAGGGACCTAGAAAATCACACAAAAACAAAAGAAAAACTACATAGATCACTTGGATCTGAGGTTAGAGGGATATAATACTTGGGGAAGTATGTGTGTAAAGTGATAAGTAGAAAGGAAGAAATGGCTCTCTATTTATAGAGGAAATTTTCTACTGTTCCCCGGATCCCACGGATCCCTCCCACAAGGGATCCGGCTAGCACAAAGCTAGGGATCCGTGGGACGCTCCTCTTTGCCCATGGGTATTTTTGGTTATGGGTCATGGGTCATGGGTTATGGGTTGATCCATGGTTTTCTTTCTAGATACAATGTATCTCAAGGATACAATGAACTTGGTTAAGTGGTATATATAAAACCATGGGTTATGGGTCAATACCATTTGCTAGTTTTTACCCATTTAGTATATACTTGTTTTACCCATTTTAGTATATACTTGTTTTACCCATTTTAGTATACTTAGTTTAAGTATATGTTAACCCAATATGTAAACACTAGTTGTTGTACATATGTATCTAAATCATAAAATCACTTATACTTGTTTTAGTGTTTTATGTGAAAACGTAAGTGTGTTAGGAAACTATTGACTCAAACTATTTACGTATTCTATTTGTTTCGTTAAAATGATTTTACATTTGTTATCGACAAAACATTAGAAGATCGTAAAATATAAATAAACGTTTTACGGTTTATTTGTATTAACAATCTCCCTTTTGTTGATGACAAAACATAAAATTATTTTAAGAAAAACTAAAATTGGTAGCAAATTTGAATTAGTAGTTTTACTTTCTTCTCCCCTTTTGTCGAAACAAAAGTGTTAAAAGAAACTAACACAATTTTATAAGAAAAATATGTAAAAGAAAATGTAAAGAGAGCAAGTGACGGGAATGGTACTCGTCTTAACTCCCCTTGACGAGTCCATCCCTTTGAGAGGCGTCAAGTACATAACGTAAATAAACTAATGTGTTTGCAAATATGTTTGCAAATGGTTCGTCTAAGTAATGACGTGCTCCCCTTGAAGATTGCAAAGTTGCAATGGGGTGTCATGAAGTATAATCCAAAATCGGATTAAGTTGCAAATGTTTTTTGCAATATCGTTTGACACAAAGCTCCCCTAGCTTTATGGTGTCAAACTCTTCATGTGTTATTTTGAAAATCTACAAAGTAAAGGTTAGAAAACAAGAGTATAGTGCATAATTTCCTGCAAATAAAACTCAAGTTAGTCGAAATTTGTGCTTACATCCACGGATCCCACGGTTCCCTTCTTGGAGGATCCGACTAGGCATTTTGGAGGATCCGGCTATCTGTGACGCTTTCTTCAAGGAAAGATGTGTCAAACAATGCTAATGAAGAGATGAGATATGTGTACAATAACAAGCACAACGCACAAAATAATCTTAGCAAATAAATATTCATTCAATAAAACAAGAGATAGTTAAACAAATCTCTAAAACTAAGAGAATGAACTAGGACATACAAGTACCACTTAATACTAACTAGTTACTAGACTTAAAATGCGACAATGTGCTTGAGTCTAGGGATGAGTGGACTTGTTGATTTGATCCAAATTTGCAAGAAGATGATTAAACATGAAATGTATCTCATTTCGTGCTTCTTGAACAAGTCCTTAAGTGTTTAGACAATTTGGACAATTATTGTCTTGGTTTGGACCCGGAAGGAAATGAATATTTTGATGAGGCTCTATGTGTGATTGTGGGTCTTAATTTTGAGAAGTAGGATGAGGTTCTAAAAATGAGGGTGGTAATGGAACTTCTTCCATATGATCAAGGTTATTCCTTGTCTCCCATGATGGGCTAGTTGGCGTTGTTGGTGGTTCCCTATTCAATGAAAAGGTTGGTGAATGGGAGGTTCTTGGTGGTGAATGATCCAATGAGTAGATGTTTGGGTGAGGGAGAGGCTCATTCAAGGAGTGTAGTCCATGCTCAATGAATGAGGGTTTTGATGGCTTGCTAGAACTAGTCAAGTTTGGTTTTGAACTAGATGATCCTTTTCTAGTCCAAAAGGTTTGATGCTAATCCTTGCGGTTCTCTTAGCCTTTGTTGGATGAGTTTGGTGAGATGAGGTTCTAGTATCATCATCTCTAATGGGGATGTTTCAGTGGATGAGATTTCATGGATCATTTGACCCTTTCTTTTGGATGATCCTAAGGTTGAGGAGTTGTTGCTAAGAGCCTTAGTCATGGTGATGATGATGCTAATGTAAGCTTCTAATTGCTGATTTTTGAAAGGTAAGTGAGGATGGTGCCTTAAACCTAAGGTTGTTTGGTTTATAAAGGATAATTTGAATTAGGAAATTAAATTCTTGGCCACTTAGAGGATTAAGCATGCTCTTAAGATTTTGATCACTCTAGGAGGATAGTAAATGAATGCTAAAAGTGGTTAGAGAACCAAAAGTGACTTAAAATTGAATATGGAAGTCGATTGAGGCTTTCTGCACTACGGATCCATGGATCCTCTCGTGAGGATCCGCTGGTTAAAGACCGTGGATCCGGATGTCATCTGATTTTAGGTGAAATGATTATGCTTTTGTAAGGTTTATTATCAATGGATTTCAAGGTTTTGACTTAATTTTGAGGTCTTTAGCTGTTGGATATCTCAAATCCTCAACCATAATGAGTGATGGTGCTTAATGATGGTTTTGGGCAAGAAAATTGACTTTGGGTAGTCTAACTAAGTGTTTGACAAGGATACCATTTAATTTGATATGGAGAAATGGTGGTAACAAGTCCTAGAAGTCAGATGATGACGTAAGAAGAATTTACTAAAATCTTTAAAAATAAAGAAAAAATGAAAAACTATTTTTGAGTCAAAGATGATTAAGATCAATTTGCTAAAATTGAAGAATAGACCAAACTAAGTGCTATCAGACGTGATAGATAATGTGTGAGTGTTGGAGCGGAATTATGGTGAGTTTTGACGAGTTGATAAATCAAAAATATTTCGAAATATATCCTAGGTAAGCCATGGATGAGAGTGAGGTTTTCAACTATTTGAGGAAGACTTAGTTGGCTCTAGTATCTTATGTTTGACTCGTGTGAGGTGATCTAGTAGACTATTTTGATGTAAGCAAATCTGTATTGCATATCAGATGCCACGGATCCCGCGGTTCCCTTCTGGGAGGGATCCGGCTAGTTCAAATGCTGGGATCCGCCTACTGCAGATCAGAGAGCTTTCAGCAAATGTGCAACTTTGCACTTTATAGTAAATGCTTCTCCTAGTTATTTCTATGGGGACTAAATGCAAGAACACAACTAATATAATGTATATCAAAGTAAGAAGAGCTAAAATTCCTAGAATGAGTGACGATGACCACTCAAGGGGTCGTAAAATCTCATTTTCCAAATACCTAAGTTAGGATTGTTTAGTGCCAAGATATGGCGATGCCTACATACTACGAGTATAGTTTAAAGTGTTACAAACCATTGTTTGAAATTGTTCATCATACATTTGGGTCCTAAGACCTTACCTTTCTTCTCCTTCCCATCTTGTCTTCACCCGTCCTCCACTCTTTATCATGCCATTTCTACCTCTTTTTCTTCAAGAAATTTGCAAAGCACTTGAAGATTCCCTTGGTTTGTTGCCATTCGGGTGATGCACCGAGAACATCCGACAATTGGTTGATATACTCCAAGGGTCGAGTTCGGTATTTCGAGTGGGTTGCTACTTCCTTCACCTTCTCTTTGTCTCTCCCTTTCCTCCGAGGAATCCATGGGTGGGTGAGGCCTCTTGCCATCTACCATAAACCTCGTGGTTCTTCCTCGGTCAATGGTACCATAACCTTGTTGCAAAAGCTATGGTCATAGGTTTGTGGAGAAGGATCTAATGCAAAGATGAAATTAGCAAGACGGGTTAGGAGCATTGCATATGGGAGCACCATCTTGTCCATGCTTCTTACACTTGCCATTCTCTTGACCATGTAGTAGGCAATGTTAAAGAGATTTTTGGTCACTAGACAATAGATCATGAAGCTTAGACATGCGTTGGGGTGATCCTTGTTTCCTACTAGACACACCACATTCTCCCTTATCACATCTTCCCATTTTCTATACAATGCGTACATCTCCGAGAGCTCCATTTGGAAAGGATCCTTATAGATCACTTTCGACTTCCTAGTAACCCTTGATGGGGATGCTCTTGGCATAAACACGGTGTCCCTTACCGTGGTTGCTTCCGGGATTGTCATGTGATAAATTTCGTGATGATCAACCATAGAGTGTATCTCCTCCAACGACCACTCATTAGAATACGTGCAAACACCATCATATGGAACCCCTATTATTCTTCCAAACTCCTCAAGTGAAAGAGTGTACTCATGTCCATTTATGGTGAATTCAATTGAGATGGACCCGTCATCATTTCTAATTATACCCATTGTCTTGTAGAACTCAAGCACAAAGACTGGGCAAATTTGCTCGTTTATATCCAATAAACAATCAAACCTAATAGTTCCAAATACTTCCCTTATGTCGGTATTTGCAAGAAATGATGGATCAACAACTCTACCTTCATGAAAGAGTCTCCTTTCAAGCAACTTAAAGGCTTTCCTATGATCTGGACTTAATCCATCTTTCCTATGGTACATGGGTATGTAGTGAGCGGTGTCTTGGTAATATTGTTGCTTGGCATGATTGTTCCTAAACAATACAACCACAATGTGATGTTAATTGTGAATAGTAACCTTGAGGGTTTGATCACAAGTTTGCTCTCATCATCTTTGTTGAGTTCAAGAAATGTGTTTAATTTGTATTAACACTGTTAATTCTTTGATTTAGATTACCTTAGAAAACAATGTGGTGACAAATTATGATAAATCCATTCCAACTCTTAAAGATGAAGAAATTGTAATCTTAGAAATCAAGGAATTAAATTAACAATGTAGTGAAGATTATACTTACACAAGTGATTGTTAAACTTGAGAGGAATGCTCCTATGAACAGTACCTGAGTTCTTGTTCATGAGTCTTTGAGGTGAGTATAATTGTGGAACATCCACAATAATCATTCTTTAACTAATACTGTCTTCTGTTGCACGGATCCCGCGGATCCCTCTCATTTGGGATCCGGCTAGTATAAACGAAGGGATCCGACATGACAGCAAAAGTCAGCTCAACATTCCTTGATAACTTTGGTTTGGGAGTTCTAAAAAGCCTAGTGTTTAGGTGTTAATACTCTAAAACTTTTGGTTCGGGGTTTTGAAGATTTATTACTATTCCTATTTAGACGAGGTTCCCTTTTTAAGAATTAGTCATAATTCTTGGGAGGCTTTTCAAACATTATAATAAAATCCCATTTTATCATAATATAAGAAGTTTCACATGGATATTTGTTGAGATAGATGAAGTGTCAATAAATCCTTTGTGATGAATAATGATTGAGGTTATCGAATAACCAAGATATCAATATTACGAGTTGGTAGAGTAGTCTATACAAATTAGTCGAAGAATACTATATTGATGATGACTATAATATGAATAACTACTTAAGAAATTACTAATGTAAATCATGCGACTAAGAATTTAATAATAGTGAAATCAAAAAGGAAATTATTAGCTATAATACCTTTGCTAAATATTCTTTTTAAGAAAAGAAATATTTAGATGAAATGTTTTGTGATTATCTTGGAATCTCCAGATTCATGTTGTGAGAAGGACAACACTAAACATTCTTTTTGCGAAAAGAAATATTTAGATAGATTCTTCATGATCTTCTTGGTGAATCCGAATCCAAATATGGAAAATGCTTAACAAGGAAAATGTTAGAGCATTCTATCATTGTCCAACAATAAACATTATAATGATTTAAAAAAAAACCTTTTTTTGTAGTTTTCAAACATACACGGATCGTATCAAGTCTTTAAAGTACAACATACTTTAAGAAACTTGGTAACGAAGCTTTGATGCCAATTGTGGAAAACTAGAAGGGGGGTTGAATAGTTTTACCAATTTAAAACTTCCTTTTAAATATTTTGATCGACTTATGTCAATCTATTTGGTTGTTTATGTTGGGCGTTGATAGATAGATATATAAGCGTGTAATGAAAGATAAAGAGTAAAAGCACATCACCACGACACAAGTATTTATAGTGGTTGGCTACAAGGACACCTTCCTTGCCCTACTCCACTCCCGAGTCACCTACTCGAGAGTTCGTAAACACTACACCAATCTCCTTATGGCGGAGAAGCCTTCACAACGTCGCTTAACCTTTTTCGGTACAAAGCTAAATACCGAGTTCCTTCACACCAAGGCGAACCACACCTAACACAACGTCGCCTACCCTTTATACTGGTGCTAGGCTAACCACCGAGTTCTTTCACACCAACGAGAACTAATCTTATCACAACGTCGCCTTCCCTTTATTAGGTACTAGGCTAAGCACCTAGTTCCATTACTATGGGGGAACTACTACCCTTCACAACACAACACCTAATGTCAAGGAGATCCACTCCTTGTTACAACACCATCAAGGATATCACCATCCTTGGAAATAAACAAATACTTATATGTATAACGATGCACCTCATCGATTATACGACCTAGGAATTCTTCCCAAATGCCACTTGATTTGATCTTTATGCATCCTTCACTAATGCCTTTGACACAACGCTTGGCACCTTTCACTAATTCCTTCGTCTTGATACCTTTAGCATTCTTCACTAATGCTTTGACACAGACGATAAGCACCTTTCACTTATGCCTTCGTCTTGACACTTTCGGCATCCTTCACTAATGCCTTTAACCCAACATCTACGGAGGAAGAAAGAACTATCAACAAGAGAACCTTAGTTGTCTTGATGATGACGAAGCATGGCAACTCATGGACTTGAGCTTGCTCGTCTTCAAGAAGTGTTCATCTCGCCTTTAAGAGAGACCTAGAGAATCACACAAAAACAAAAGACAAACTACATAGATCACTTGGATCTTAGGTTAGAGGATATAATACTTGGGGAAGTATGTGTAAAAGTGATGAGTAGAAAGGAAGAAATGGCTCTCTATTTATAGAGGAAATTTTCTACTGTTCCCCGGATCCCGCGGATCCCTCCCACAAGGGATCCGGCTAGCACAAAGCTAGGGATCCGTGGGACGCTCCTCTTTGCCCATGGGTATTTTTGGTTATGGGTCATGGTTCATGGGTCATGGGTTATGGGTTGATCCATGGTTTTCTTTCTAGATACAATGTATCTCAGGGATATAATGAGCTTGGTTAAGTGGTATATATAAAACCATGGGTTATGGGTCAATACCATTTGCTAGTTTTTACCCATTTAGTATATACTTGTTTTTACCCATTTTAGTATATACTTGTTTTTACCCATTTTAGTATACTTAGTTTAAGTATATGCTAACCCAATATGTAAACACTAGTTGTTGTACATATGTATCTAAATCATAAAATCACTTATACTTGTTTTAGTGTTTTATGTGAAAGCGTAAGTGTGTTGGAAACTATTTACTCAAACTATTTACGTATTCTATTTGTTTCGTTAAAATGATTTTACGTTTGTTATCGACAAAACATTAGAAGATCGTAAAATATAAATAAGCGTTTTCTGGTTTATTTGTATTGACAAGTAACAAAGACAACTCGTCTACCGGTGGCGGTATTCCTACTTGGTGGAGGTGCAATTTCTTGGGCATCCAAGAAGCAAACTTGCATCACCGGTTCAACAATGGAATCGACTTTGTAGCTTTACAATTTGGTTAAGAAGTGAATGGTTGAAAACTTGCTTCTTGAGATTCCATTGTGGCCTAAACCTATAGCACCCATTTTATCCGTTGTGATAGTGCAACTACATTGGCTAAGGCTTATAGCGGATGTACAATGGTAAGTCTAGACACTTGGGTGTCGGACATAGCATGATTCGTGAGCTTATCATGAATGGGGTGGTGTCTATAAAGTTTGTTAGATCTCAACAAAATTTAGGCGATCACTTGACGAGTGATTGGCTAGAACTTAGTTATAAAGTCGCTAAATGGATGGGTTTAAGTCCAACTTAGTCATTGCTAAGACACCCAACTCCTCCTAAGGAAACTTGGGGTGAGTTCAATGTGGAAAGTTGAACATTCATGGTTGGAGCACATGTTTATTTTACATCCCAAGGTTGTGCTTAGAACCTTCTGAAAGGAGGATGAATTCTTTACTTAATGGTTAATTTTCTTTGAAAAAGTGCTTGGCATGAGCATGAATAAAGAGGAACCACTTATTTGAATGCTAAAGTTTTTCCGCTTTAGGGAGCTTTGGACTTTTGGCTCTTGCAACATTTATGAATTTGGATATGGACACATGGCTTGTCAAGTGTCAGGAGCGTTTAAGTGTTTGAAAACTTGTGTGTATTTTATCTTAGAACACCCTGATTCTCGAATATTTGAACGTGTAATGTACTAAGATGGAAATTCAATCCTCGGGATATTTTCGTTTATGCACATGTTTTGTTTGATGTTTGTTTTTACATAAAGTGAACTAAATTTGGGAGGATTGTTGGAAAATTTAGTGCACTTGTGGGATAAGTTCACACTGGTTTTGGGTAAGGAGGTGCGAGTGTACACCCATGAGGTCCTGAACACCACGACTCAATAGTGGTTTGTCTTGGTAGTATTGGTTACTCGATAATGTAGTGGCGATGGTTCTTCTTGGTAGTGTTATGGTTCCTCGCTAGTGTATTGGTTACTCGCTAGTGTAGTGGCGATGGTTCCTGAGGTAGTGTTATGGTTCCTGCTTGCTAGTGTAATGGCTACTGGTAGTGTTGCATTAATTAGTTTGGAACAGCTTTGACTCATTCAAGTGGCTGTTATGATTGCTTTATGACCACGTTTAATTGGTCATGTAACCACTATTCCTATGATAATGGGGGTTTATTATGGGTGATTAATTGGTCGTTAATCATTCATATTGTCCATTGACTAGGAGTGAGTATTCTCTACTATAAATAGAGATGATATTCATCAGCATGAATACACTGAGAGAAATTCACAATCAGGAGAAACAAACATAAAACGATAAACACTTGAAAGAAAAGGTTATTGATTTGTGCCTAATTCAATAAAATACATTTGGTCTTATCCCAAGTAGATATTCGTGATAACCAAGCATTAGGGTCTAATAGTTTACTTTGGAAAGTGATTACACGATTCCAAGTGATATCCGGTAACCACCTAGTGGTATTGCAGTTGCTACTGATTGTCTTTACCTTGCAGCTGGGCGTATAACCACCAACATTACTCCAAAAAAACGTTTAAGTACATAGGATGTGGGTGAAACCCACATCATAGCCCATTACATAGGCGAAAAACAAAGGCACCATTTGTGCTTCAAACCATAGCTATCATAAGAATGACAACCAAACTTATGAACCTACTATAAAACGACCGCTAACAACAAGATTACATTTGACTCATAATGAGACAAAAAATAACCCTATCGTTTAACTTAACTTCGAAGAATGATATCGCATTACAAAATGCCCGTTGTTGTTCTGTTAATCCAAAAGCATCATTCTCGTAACCATCATAAATATCATAATCTTTATCCTCATGAAACCATGCATCGTTTGCACCATCGCCACCTTGATTCACTAAGGAAGCCATGAATTGAGCCGCTTCATCATCTACCTGCTCAACTTCACTATCTAAATTATGTTCTTGATCTCCCATTGAAGTACTAGGCATAGATGTCGATTCCAAATTCTCCACTTTTTCAAATTCAAATGTTGATCACACGACCCAATAGTATTTTCAGTCTTATGTCTATCCTTTTTCCCATTTCTATCTACACAACTTGCCTATTGTGTAGTAGGAGTTTTATTTCGGTCAATATCCCATTTGTCATCCACGTTCACTATATTGCCTAATGCTTCAAAAGTATTTGATGTAATAGTAATATTAGTATCTTTTTTATAATTCGCTCCCTTTGTTTTCCCTTGTGTCGTCTTTGTCTTCTTATTATGTTGAATTTATTTATAGACCATGTGAGACTTCGAACCAATATGAATTCTACATACAATTTTCCTTGGAGTCTTCACATTTTCAACACATTCAAATCGGTTTTCTTTGGAGTGTTCACGTTCGAATCGGATAAAATTTTCTTAGGACATTGATCCAACGAATGACCAAATAACTTACAAGTTGCACATTTAACTGGTTTCCAATCGTAAATAGTGTGCAAGACATATCCATCACCTTCAACTTTAGGCACAACCACAACAAGATATATCCATGCACATAGTGGTTGTATACGTATCTAACATCAAAGGGGTGCCAATTTTTGTAGCAATAGCACTCAATCCATCCTCCGTGAATCCGTGATTGGTTACATCATATAGTTTAACCCAAATCGGGACACTCTTTAAGTCCTCTTTAGAAAGTAGAAACATTCGCCATAGGAGACCATTTACGAAGAATCAATGGCACATTACGAAACAACCATGGTACACTTTCAAGCATTGCTTTCATACCCGTGTTTGAGCTAAATTTAAAGAAAAAAATGCCTTTCGGATTCATCATAGTACGAACAAGCCTAAATCTACTCCACTCACTCTTTACATAGTTTTCAACCACCGAATACGCACCTCTCTTGCCCAGAAAAAACCCATAGGAAGTATTCTTGAAACACTCCTTAACCTCTAGGACTGATTATATGGGAATGGCAACATCAGCCCCATTACCAACCGGGGCTATTAAGGTACGAAAGTTTGCAATTTTCTTACTTGATTCACCATTAAAAATAGTTTACGTGTTACTCAACATATTCCGTCCTTTGTCCAGTTGCTTCCCATCATCACCTAATAGCACAAGTTTCCCTTCCAGTAATTGTTTTTCAATATTATGAATCTTATCAGCAAAGGAAACATTTGTTACACCCTGTGCCCGCTAACACAAAAACTTTTAATTTTATGTGGAAAATACGTGTCCTGAAACTGACCTGCTGTCACTCTTTTACATTTTGACAAAAATCTATAAACATCTGGAACTTGAGACTATTTTTAAATGAAACTAGACTCAATTAACTTCGAAATGATGGGTGGCACGACCCGTGACGACTTATGGTTAAAAAGATATGATTTTTCGAAAAGTGAAAAAATCTGATGGTTCCAAATTTCGGTTCCAAACCGAAATTTGGTTCCAGATTCCACTTTCAAACCGAAATTTAGTGTATCCCATGCCAAACTCAACCAAAATCATTAGTATAACATAATAAACTTATTCCATAATCGAATGACCCGTTTACAACCCAAAATGGGTATAAATACGCTTATGCCAAACACCTCTTTAACTTTGACTATAAACACTTAAAACACACTTTGACCCAACGGTTGGCCACCGACTCATCAAGACAATCATAACATACAAATTGACACTTGATAACACCATACTGACTATCATAGGACCAACGGGGGTACAAACTCGACATTGAGCTCGGTATACTACCTAGCTCCTACTTCCTTACCAATCTTCCAATCTTCCACATAACTAGCAATCCGTAAGCATTAGCCCAAGCTTACCATCATCACCACATAACAACCTACAAAACATTAACATCTTAAACCGTAAGCACGAATGCTTAGTAAGTAAAGCGGGTATAACATATCATTATAATTTATTCACGCATAACACGCTGTCTCAATTATAACGCATAACCACATACCTCGGCTACTTAAAGCCCTAACCATTCTTTCCTCTAATCCTTTCTCGACTGAAACATAACTAGCATCTTACTCATAATCACATAAGCACAACTAACAAAGCTAATCATCAATGTAGCACATAAGCCACATAATGCGTAACACATAGAAATCATTATAACTTTACATTATAGCCGGTGTACTTACCTTAGCTCCAAGCTAAGTCTAGTATGGACATCATGAATCTACCTTCATCACCATCATCTTCATCAATATCATCATCCATTACTTTCCATAGCTAACATCTTAACAACATAATTATAGCATGTACTTAGTACAATAACAAATAACTATAACCATGGCTAACATAACCAACCTCTAATCATCATATAATCATATCTAGATTGTATGATGATCCAACCAATAAATTACCAAACTTTTACCCATAATAAAATTACCCCAAGATTACTATAACCCTTTTAATCAACCAAATGATCATAACATGATCACATCCAAAATTACTCATTGCCCTCAATTCAATTAAAGGGTCTTCACCCAATAACACAATAATACTTCAATTTGATTTAAAACCATAATTACCCAAAACCCCCTATTTGGGTACAAGAACCCTAACTCTTAAATAATTAATTCAACATAGCTGAAGTTACTTACTTTCATAAGGATTATGACTAGGGGCACATTACTAGTGTTAGGCCATTAATCCTTCTTCAATTTGACCATCAAGACATGATGGTCTCATCCTTATTCCTCACGGTTCGACACCCAACTCACACATATCTTACAGAAATTTTATGATACTAGTGGAAGTATCCAGTTATTGTAGGAGGTGAGTTTGCCTAATTAACAATAGGTCCTTCAAGACCCATTTCATTCCATTTTAGCCACAAACAATTATTAACACATTTAACACTTGGCAACTTAGGTCCCCCTAAGTACCTTTTCCTTATAAATGTGACACGTCATATTTTCTATAATCATTTACATAACATTAATAGCTATAATTTGGCCATCGGGTTTGACTAACCAATCCCGTAAGTCCATTGAACTTATAAATGTCATAGTCAACTTAGTCAAATGGCATTCTTGTAATATAACGCTTAGGCCCGGTTTCAGGGTGTTATAACATTAATGTCCGTTTGAGTATTCAATACATTAGCATAAGATGGAGACCATATTCCTGTGTTCAATTTGAATTCACCTTCATCAGCATTTAATATTTCATGTAATGGTTTGTTAGTAGCCGACTGAATATTTCCAACCGAGGTTGTGATACTCGTAAAATCCTAGCTCACAATCACTTGTTAGTCTTTAGGGTTCAATGACGAACTAGCATAATTCAAAACCTTTGTCGTACCATTTACGTCCTTCCCTCCCCGAATCCAAAAAACCTCATTCGATGTCACACCATTCAAGTAATTGTCACCAATAATACACGACAATCATCAACTGATCCACAAAAAAGCATAAAAGAAATGCAGAAACTAAGAACCCTAATATGAATGATTAGACCTTTACTTAGAAACCCTAAACATTAAACCAAACTTTGAATATGACCAATCCACAATTAATTGAAGGTTTAATTACACACAAGGCGAAAGCAAAAATTGTATCAGAACCAGTCCAACGATACGGGGAATTAAATGAAGGAAAACGATCGTCTTTTTAGGGTTTTCTGTTGTCGACCACAATTATGATTAAACGAGCGAGATAAGAATAAAATAGTTATGATTAAATGTTAAGAACCAAGATTTAGGCAAGAATCAAAGAACCGGTTAGGTTAGATGAAATCGCCAAAATCGCCGTTTAGGAGAGAGGTTTTCGGTTGTTGGTAGGTTCAAATTTTATTTTGGGTCTTTTTCTAGGCCTAGAAGGATATTTTTCGATTATGACCACTTTGCTTACAAATTCCACAATTATTTACTTTTTCTTCCTTCTTTGATGTTCATTCATTTGAATCCATGTTTAACGAGGCGTCTCCTCCTTTTGTTTAAGATCAGAATTTAGGAGTAATGTGATGGATAATTGCAACCAATATGTTTCATGAAGGAGTGGAAAAAACTTAGATGCCCAGTTAGCCGAGTATGTAATTGAGTAGTACCTTTAAACATATTGCTAACTGTTCAAAGAAAAGAATTGTCACACTCTAAAAATGGCGCAGTGGAATAGCATTTACGGGGTATGGCTTCATAGTAAAGAACACAAGGTGTCTAATAGAGAAGTACTAAAAGTGTTACATTAAAGATAATAGTCATGAAACTCCCACAACCGGGATAAGTACTAAGTCTGATAATCCAAACATAAGTATTCAAAGCCAAACTACATCATAAGAAAATAACCTAATACAACTCCACGGATACAACCCGGGAGGGTCTTGATTTAAGTCTTGCTAAGTTAGGCCAATACTCAACCTCCTAATGGAACTTCATTCATAACACCTGAAATGGTTACTCGAAAATGTCAACATAAAGCTGGTGAGCTCGTAGGTTTAAGAGTTAAACCACAAAGCTGTGAATAATATAATGTAGGACAATAGTGAAAATGATGACAATATACATGCACTTAATCGCAAACAAAACAGTATTGCGTCAACTGAGCCTATAGTGTCCATATATCCAAAACCATGTGGGGAGCTACCCCGATAAATCTATCATCAAGTGGGCCCTCCACAGAGAGTTAACAGTTACGTAGTCATGTACTCACAAGCAAAATATTGTTACAACATATAATCGCATCATATCACAATTATGTCCAAAATCAAGTAAAACCGTAGATCACAGCATGAAAATAGTTTAAAGTATCATTTGAGTACCATTTCTTCCAAGAAAAAACATGTTAAAAGTGGGGCTACGAGAACTCACCTCAAACAGAGTAATATGATGAAATCAAATGTGTGCATGAAAATCGATGCGCGCTACTTTAACCACCACCTAAAGTAATGATATGACTTAGGTTCGGCAAAAATTGTTGTGTATGCAATTATACACTTTAGAATATCACCCGTACATGCTTGTTGTAGAGTTTAGTGATTAAAAATGTAGTTATGTTAACTCGTTGTAAAAATATACCTTTTTATAACATTTTATAACATTACTAGTTTATCTCGTAATTAAAATATACTTGCTTTGCAATTTAGTATTTTAGAGAACTTCCAATGTGCCTAACAAGTGTGTATAACATGCTACTACTTTTGCTCAAGTCATTTTGGCTAAAACCGCACTTAAAATGTCCAAAATTCACTTTAAAAATTTCTAAACAGCTTTTCCATTAGTGAAAAAGCTGTAAAATATTTATATTTCGTTAAAAGATTCATTAGGCCATAATTTTTTCGTTTTAGGTCCGATTCTTAAGTTCCATATATCCCCGGGTTCGTAGTCAAGTATACTAACAAGTTTTTAGTGCCTCGAATAGTCTAACCAACTTTTAATGTCCAGTTTTATCACTTGAAAAACTCTAACAGCAACCATATTTTCAGAAAATTAGTTTCATCGCCTTAACTTAAAATTAATGTAACTTCTTCATTGTTAGGATTTAGAATATCCATTGGTTAAAGTTTCGGTCACTTCAAGTATTTGTATTCGTTAGAAAGCTCGTAGTCGTAGTCATGTTATGTTAATAAGTAATTAGTTAAGTAACACCGTGGAGGACGGACGGGTCTTTACCCACTGTATGCACGATCCATGCCCGTAGGAGGCGAGTCTTGTAAGAAAACTATAAATACCCTCTACCTCCCAGGTAGAGGTTGGGCTCAATACTATTTTTCTTTGTTTCATCAAGTTCCCACTTCTCTCTCTACTTTCTCTCTCTAAACCTTCAAATCATACGCCCCACTTTCTATATGTTATGATGTATTTGTGAAATCCAATATGTTACAAACGGTATCAAGAGCCATGGTTTGATCATTCATCTTACATGTTCTTGGATTTCTAGTGGTTTTATATGGTTTTTGGGTTTGAAAGAGTTTAAAGTTATTTGCATCATTTGGATCATCTCTAGTGTTAAAGTTTGGATTTTGATTGTACTTTTGTGTTTAGAATCATTATAAGTGCTTAGGTTTTGACTTGGAAGGCTTGAATCAGCGTGGTTGGGTTGTTTTTGGATTGAAAAGTGGTGTTTTCTGAATATTTCATGCTAGCGACTTGTGCCTCGTACTAACTTTCTTCGTAGCGATTTGTCCCTACGATAAAGCAACTTGTCTGAGTTTTGTGAAGCGATTTGTGTACTTAGCGATTTGTCTTTTGAGACAAAGCGACAAAAAGGACAAAAAGGACAAGGTAGTGGATGTACTCTTTTGTCTAGCGATTTGTCACTAGCGACTTGTCACTCTAGCGACTTGTCTCTCTAGCGATTTGTCCCTTCAGCGACTTGGCTCTCTAGCAACTTGTCACTCTAGCGACTTGTCATTCTAGCGATTTGTCAATCTAGGAACTTGTCATTCTAGCGACTTTTCAATCTAGCAACTTGTCCTTCCAGCGACTTGTCACTTTAGCGACTTGTCTTACTAGCGACTTGTCTTTTGAGACTCATTGTTTCTTATTGTTACGTTTTACGGTTTTCTCTTGATTTAGTAAAATCCCGTGAAAGAATCTATTTCGGTTTAATCAAAGAGTTATAAAATCCGTAGAATCTATAATCATGTCTACCAATGTGCCTACAATCATCTCTTACATGGCGAGAGCGTTCAAGCTGCGGGATCGATACTAAATCACCCATGTTAGATAGAACGATTATGACTCATGGGCTCAACGAATCAGATTATGCTTTGCTTGGGTAAGGATAATGGGGTTAATATTCTCAAATCAATTGATGAAGGACCATACCAAGTAGAGACTACCGAGACATACTTGAAGCTGCTATCGATGGCTCGGTGACATTAGGATTGGATAGACCAAGACATATGATGAAGTTCTTGATAAGGAGAAAAGAGATATGTTCTTGATATTAGGGCCTCAAACATTGTACTTGAGGTCTACCAAGGACATCTACAAGTTAATCAATCACAACCACTGAAGCGAGCGGTTTGGGACAATGTCAAGATGCTTATCTCGGTTCGAACTAACTAAAGAAGACATAGAGTCTCAACCGTATGACGATTTTGAGAACTTCAAGATGAACCCAGGGGAAAATGTCATTGAATACTATGTGAGGTTCCACAAGCTAGTGAATGACATGAGGAATATCAAAATTACAATGCCAAATATCCAGCTCAATTCAAAGTTTGTGAACAACATGAATCCCGAATGGCACAAATTTGTCACTTCAGTCAAGCTAACCAAAGGTTTGAGGCACACTAACTATGAGCAATTGTATGCATACTTGCTTCATAATGAGAAACATGCCATGTTTGAACGAATGATCCTGTAAAAGTTCAAAACTAATTATGGTGATGCAAGCTCATCAAATGATTCAACTGCATTCTACACTAATGTAGGAATAACCACCAAAGCATCTCAAGTGATACCAACTGGCAATGGTAATCACAAACTCATTCCAGATCTAGGGTATAAGCCTCCAGATTCAGAAACATTCATGGAAAATCTCGTTAATCAACTATCTCTTATGGTTAGGCAAAATCTTAATCTCACTCCACACACCAACAATAACCTCGGAATAGCTTCCAATCCCCACAATCAAGCTACTGTTAGAGATGGAAAGGTAGTGGTGCAGAGTGTGCAAGGAAGGCAGAATGCATACCTTCCACATAATGAGCAAGTATTTGGAGTGGATACGGGAATGTTGGAGTGGATATAGAATCTTTGGTGTTGGATATGGGAATCTTGGCGGTGGTGGTGGATATATGGGTGTCGAATCGTGGAAGGAATGTGGCTCGGGGACAAGTAAAGCCCATTAAATGTTACAAGCTGTGGTGGAGAAAGACACATCGCATGAGAATTGCGCTCTTCAACGTCCACAAAATGCAGAGTACTTCAGGGACAAGCTGATGTTGGTTCAAGCTCAAGACAGTGGAGCAATGTTGAATGAGGAAGAATTACTATTTCTTGTTGAAGGAAATGCCATAACTTATGATGCTAATGTGGATGAGCGACCGGTCACGGTATGGTCGAAACAATCCTAATGTATTTCAAGTCGTGAGCTGTGATGCATTGATTCGAGATGTTGATGATGAACCAAGCGCGGACCATCTTCATGGCTAATATCTCACCAATGGTAACTCAAGGGCTTCTTCACCTAAACGAGGCCCACTCCTCCAAATAATCAATCATTTGAGTATTAAAACCATATGATGAGGTTGATGTGCAAAATACGCATGACAAAGTACAATCAACTAAAATTATTAAATCAGATATTGAGAATATGGGTAATAGAAATGTTGTCCCATATGATCAATATGTGAATCAAGATGAAAGTGAAATTGTACCAAGTAATGCATCTTCTGCAGTCAATGATGACTATGTTTTTGATGAATTCACTGCATGTGTTCCTGATGATTCCATAACCTCTTAACTAAATGCATATAAGGAACAAGTTGCTATATATGAACAACGTGCTAAGTTTGAGTTGACCACCCATGAGCAGGAGATGGATAACCAAATGCATACAATTATCAGAAAAAGCAATTTTAGGGAAGAAATTTTAAAACAAGAGTTGGATTCCTTACAAGAAAAGCTTAACAAAACTGTTAAACAGAAACAAGAACTTCAAGAAAATGTGAAAGTACTTAAACAAGAATTCAATGCTAAGGAATCAAAATTTTAAATGAATTTTCCAACCTAAAAACTTTGAAGAACAAACATGAAAATAAATTGTACATACAAGGGAACACCATTCAGACGGCTCACATGATCACTAAGCATATAGTTCTAAGTGATAAGCATGGTGTTCCCCTTGTAGAGGAGCCAAATCTCGAGTTCTGTAAAAAGGCTAAAGCTTATCATAAGGTAGTATATGAAGGTAATGAGATTCTCAAGCCTAGGCAAACACCATCATGTATTGGAAGCACTTAAGAGGATAGAAAATTAGAAGATGCCTCTAGGGAGAAAATTGAAAAGAAGCTAAAAGATCCTCAGTATCAAAAGCAAAATATAACGATTAAACCCCATGATTACACTAAAGAAAATTGGATTTCCTTGAACAAGTTTAAGCCTCAAACTCAATTAACCCCTGAACAAGTTTTTTGGAAAAAGGACATGGATAAGCAAAAGCTAATGCCTTTGGTTGAAACAAACCCTCCCTTAGGAAAGTGCCTCCAGCTACTGTGTATCCTCCAAATACACCATTGTATTTAGCTCCTAGAACTCTCCCCACTAAGAGCAAGACCTTAATCGGCCGGTATGTTGTTTACCAACTATTCGTTGACTTTGAGAAGACATGTAAGAAGAGAATCACGCCTCTGGGGATAACCAAAGGGAAAGGGTTTGAGCAAACTAAAGAATGCTATTTAGCGAGGTCATGCCTTTCTTTAAACAATTAAAAATCAATTTGAAAGTCTTGAAAAGGAATAAATTCGAGATTAAACAAATGGAAAGGAATTTGATAACATGATTATTGAGGTCAATGATTATGAGCGTGAACTCAAATGTAATGAAATTGAAAGGAAGAATCGCATATCTTAAATGAGAACTTGATTTCTAGTTGTGTTGCTCAAGATGTGTTTTATACTGTTACAAAGTATTCTATTACTGCTTCTCAATATCATGAATTATCTGTTGCTTTGAAAGTGTCCCATGATTGTGTCATTGAGCTTGAAAACAAAAACTCATAACTAAATGAGAAAATAGAACAGGATGATCATGATAACTTGGTAAAACATTTTTCTAAGTTAGAAGTTGAACATTTTAATTTGCAACTAAAATATCAACATCTCAAAGAAAATGTTAAAACCTCAAATATCAAGACATCCTCGGATGTTCCTGAGTTTGATGCAGTTTTTGAAATAAACAAACGTGACGAGCAGTTCGAGCTCAACGCAACACGATCGGAAGGATGAAAACCAGTTTCACAATTAAAGGGTGAAAAGAACAATGTGACTGGCTCCCAAATGCCTCCTCCTTTAGATTCTCAGTACTCTCAAAACTTCCATCTTCAAAACATCATTAATGTGTTACAACAAGAAAATGAGAGTTTTCTAGAAGAAAATGAGAAGGTTAAACGACACTTTAAAGAGTTATATGATTCAATGAAAGTCACTCGTGACAAGAACAATGAAAAAATAACTTCTTTGCAAAAGGAAATTGAGAATCTCAAGAGCCAGTTAAAAGGGAAAATGCCACTTGTCTGTAATGAGAATGTTGCATCAAAGGCATCTGCAGATTCTAAGTATAATGTGACTGTAAAATATATTCCTCCTCACCTTAGAAATAACGAACTTGTGTTTCATGAATATATTTCGTACCTTAAGGATAGTCTAGAATGTCTTCGAGAGATTGTTGAAGAGGATTGCATAAATAAACCACTTGATAGTGAAGTTAGGTATGCATGCTTATATGCCAAACGATCTCGGGAACTTTTAGAATGTTTAAGAGCAACATGCCTAAACCCTTTTGTAAGAAAGATAAAGTCGTTATACCTTGCTCAATGCCTAGTGTTAAGCATGCAACCCATGATATGCCTTGTTACGTCGAAAGTCAAGCATGTGAACTTTGATGTGCTGCAAGTACTTGGATCCAGCACTTCTAGATCGGGAATGCATAAAGTAGTAAAACCAACTAATGTTCCCATCATTCCTCTACAGAGTGTCGGTGACACTAAGGCAAGCGGTCAAAGCCTCCGGACAATACAAAGTAAGATGGGACCTCATGAAGCTAAGAGTGTTCAATAGAAGAAAGTAGAAGACCACCCTAGGAACAATAAGTTTGTGTTGAATAAGACGAATCGTGTTGATTCTAGTATTAGCTATAAGCCTACTGTAATTAATTCGATTTCTGCTACTTCTTGCAAAACATGTAATGATTGTGTGATTTCTGGTATTAATCATGAATGTGTTGTAAATGATGTGAACAATTTTGTTATATCTCCGGTTAAAAATGTTAACACAAGAAAACAGGTTAAGAAGGTCAGAAGACCAAGGTTGAAGAGGGCTAGAAAACATTGGAAACCAACAGGAAGAAAATTTAGTAATGTAGGTTATCATTGGATACCTATTGGCCGTAAATTCAATCTTAATGAGTTGTGCCCTAAATTATCTAGATCAATGCCCATTAGAAAATGGATGTCCACTGGTAGAACTATACCTTTAAGAAGTGAACATACTTTGAATAGATCTACTGTTTCTACTAGCCTAGCATCTACCTCCAATGATTTCATTGACTCTTTTTCGATGTGGATGTTCCAATCTAGTTTTCTAACCAAGTGGAACCCATTCTCGCATGGGGATCCAAACTATCTAGTCATCCATACTTGCTTGTGTTCAAGCTGCAGTCGTTCAAATCGTTACGTGGTACTGGACTCAAATTTTTCCAAGCATATATTGGAGATCGCTCATGACTCATGAACTTCGTGAGTAAATTTATCGGACTGTTAGATTCGGGAGCGACCATTTTGGGGCAATTATGGGTTATGGAGATTATGTGGTTGGTGATAGTATAATTTCCGGGTATACTATGTTGAAGGTCTTGGTCATAATTTGTTTTACGTCGGTCAATTCGTGATTACGATTTAGAAGTGGCTTTAAGAAAACATACTTGTTTGTTAGAGAACTTGATGGTGTGGAACTTTTAAGAGGAACACGTGGTACAAACTTATATACCATCTCTATCGAAGATATGATGAAGTCTTCTCCAATCTGCTTGTTGTCAAAGGCTTCGAAAACAAAGTCATGGTTATGGCATCGTCGTCTCAATCACTTGAACTTCGGCACCATTAATGATCTTTCGAGAAAGGACCTCGTAAGAGGCTTACCCAGATTAAAGTATGAGAAAGATCATCTTTGTTCAGCATGCCAATTGGGAAAAAGCAGGAAATATGCCCACAAACCCAAACCCACAAACTCAGTTATGGAAGTTCTTCATACTCTTCATATGGATTTGTGCGTACCCATGAGAGTGCAAATGATAAATGGGAATAAATATGTATTAGTCGTTGTTGATGACTACTCTCGATTTACTTGGGTTAAGTTTTTGAGGACAAAGGATGAAACTCCAGATGTCATCATCAAACTTATCAAATAATCATGCAGTTCGACTTAACAAGGCTGTTAGAATTATTGAACAGACAATGGCACCGAGTTTGTTAACAAAGACTTAAGTCAATTTTATGAAAGCATTGGAATCGGTCATCAAAGAAGTGTTCCACGTCGCCTCAGCGAGCGGTGTAGTTGAAAGGCGAAATCGGACCCTTGTTGAAGCGCAAGAACAATGCTAATTTACTCAAAGGTTCAATGTTTCTTTGAGGTGAAGCCATTGCCACCGCTTGCTACACCCAAAATCGTTCCCTCATACACACCACTCATGGAAAAACTCCATACGAAATTGTCTATAAAATAAAACCCGATCTCTCCTACCTTCGTGTAGTTGGTGCTTTGTGCTATCCAACGAATGACAGTCAAGATTTAGGTAAATTAAGAGCTAAGGCGGACATTGGAGTTTTTGTGGGTTATGCACCAAACAAGAAGGGATACCGAATTTACAACAAAAGAACTCGAGATATCATGGAAACTATTCACATCACATTCGATGAGTATGTTCGGGCAACTGCTCCGGGACAATCAAGTTACGGACCCGCATCTCAACATTTGATAAGTAGTCCCATTAGCTATTCTCTTGTACAAAATCCTCACCATCAATTCCATATGTACCCCTTGAAGATGATTTGAAGAAATTGTTTGATCAATGTTTGATGAACACTATGAGCCTATTGCTAATGATCGATCTAATCCATCAGCAGAGCTGCCCCTAACCCGATCAACGTAGATAACCCTTGGTTTCTATGTCATTGAGTCAAGATCGCCCACTGCGGATCACTCATCAACATCATCAAATCCTCAATCATCAGTGTATACCATGGAAATGTTTCGCACCTATGATGGAGATAACCCTTGCTACTCCCGAAGATGCTCCATTTGAGAACATATTTGCTCTGAACCAACTTGAACCATCTTCATCGGAGATCCAAACTACGCTACTTGGGTTCCTCGACAACAACCACGAACATCTTAGAAAATGGACACATGACCATCCATTGGACAACATCATTGGAAACCCTTCTCGTCCGGTATCCACTCGTAAACAACTTGCAGCGATGCCTTGTGGTGCTTCTTCAACTCCGTACTATCTAAGGTCGAACCAAAGGCGTTAAAACAACCATGGTGAAGGCAATTTGGTTTAATGCCATGCAAGAAGAAATTCATGAGTTCGATCGACTAGATGTATGGGAATTAGTGCGATGCTCTGGCGTACTATGATCATTGCTCTAAAATGGATCTTTAAAGTAAAACTTGATGAGCATGGTGATGTGCTAAAGAACAAGGCTCGATTGGTTGCAAAAGGATACCGTCAAGAGTAGGGTATTGACTTTGAAGAATCATTTGCTCTAGTTGCGCGTATCGAGGCAATCGAGAATATTCACAGCTAACGCCAGGTAAGAACATGGTAGTCTATCGGATGGATGTAAAGGCGGCTTTTCTTAACGGAGATGCGAAAAAGTAGTATCGTCGACCAACTGAAGGTTTTGTGAATCGAGCATCCTACTCATGTCTATCGCTTGAAGAAAGCCCTTTCGGTTTGAAGCAAGCTCCAGGGCGTATGTGCGACCACGCTATCAAAGTTTCTTGTATCTAATGGATTGACAAAGGAAGCGATTGATCCGACATTGTTCACTAGAAAGTCGAGCAAACACTTAATTCATGTTCAAATCTATGTTGATGATATTATTTTGCCTCTCGACCCCAATGAATGTGACCGTTTTTAAGGAGATGGGCTCCAAATTTCAAATGTCAATGATGGGATAAATGTCATTTTCTTGGGATTACAAATTTCACAAAGTCCGGAGGCATTTTATCAATCAATCTAAATATGCTAATGAAATCTTAAAGAAATTTGGATTTGATTCTTGTGACCACATTGACACTCCCGTGGTGGGCGTACTAAAGCGGATGAGGATCACTCGAGGATCATGGTTGACCAAACTAAATATCGTGAATGCGATTGGGTCCACGATGTACCTTCTTGCGATGAACCCGGACATTACATTCGTTGTATGCATGTGTGCTAGATACCGAGCTAAGCCTACCAAAAAGCACCTTGAAGCGGTTAAATGGGTCTTCGGTATCTCCAAGGTACCATCAACATGGGACTTTGGTACCAAGGACACCGGTATGTCACTAACGACCTATGCGAGATCTCGACCATGCGGTGTCAAGATACACGTCGAACGTCGAGAAGGTGCTCGATTTTTGGGTGATAAGCTTGTGAGTGGTCTTCAAACAAACAAATGAGTACTTCTATATCCTCTACGAGGCGAAATACATAGCCATGTCATCTTGTTGTGCTCAAATCCTATGGATGAGATCTCAATTATTTGACTATGGCTTTGAATTCACCAAAATCCCTACATCTTTGTGATATCAAGAGTGTCATTTCTCTCATGCAACAACGTTCAAAATTCAAAACAAAGCGGATCGACATTCGACATCATTTAATCGGGGAGCAAGTGGAGAGCGGTGTGGTGGAACTATATTTTGTGAAGATCGAATATCGGTTAGCGGACATCTTCACCAAAGCTCTTCGTGAGAAACGTTTTTAGTTTATCCTTCCACGACTTGGTCTAAAGAGTCTTCAATGGAAACACTCAAACGTCTTCAAGAGGAAGGCGAGGAGTAAAAGTTTTAAATTCATCCATCTCTTGTAAATATTTATTCAAAAAGCAAAATAGAAAACTATAAAATTTCAAAATCCATAAAAATAAATAAAAAATCAAAAAAAAATCTTTGAAAAGCTCAAAAATATTATTTTTCCCATCTTTTTCTATTCTTTGATAACATCTACGGTCTTTAATTTGTCACTCTAAGAATGACACGGGTCTTTAGATGAAGTTCGATTGTACATAATCCAAAAAAAAAAAAAAATTTGGGATAGAGTAAAATGGTGGTTTATTGTCATCTCAAGAAAGAACAGAGCCATGCTTTATCTTACTTTTCAAATTTCATGCTCTGATTCTAAAAACAAATATTTGTCACCAAAAAGACAAATGTTTCCTTCACAAATATTTTTCCTTCTATAAATTCTTTTGAAAAATATTTGCCATCTAATGAAAACTAAATAGCTTTGATATATAACTCGAAATCAATTTTTGAAAATCATCTGGACTTGTCATTTGTCAAAATCTTTATCTCTCAATCAACAACTTGTGTCATTGATTGAGGAGAATGATTTCAATCAAATCAAAAAAGTTTTTTGTCAAACAATTGCAATGTCTTATACAATTGGTTCAAGACCTTGGCTAATGTTATGTTTTCATAAGATACTTAAGCATGCTTGAACATTGGAGTTTAAAGTCTCAAAATCTGATCCTTATCAGTTAAAATGTTTTTCAAAACCATGTCACAATTCTCCTTCAAAGTTTTCAAAATTAATTTAAATCAATAGAGATCACAAATCTCAATAGATTTGAAAATTGTGATCGGGGGAGAATTTGTGTGACAATTCTCAATTTCAGGTCATTTTACAAACTTTAAAAAAATTTACTATTCATCTCGGGGAATTTACTATTCATCGGTTACTTTTCATCATTTTACTATTCATCGTTTTTGAAGTCGATTTGATATTTCGAGAGGTTATTTCAAAATTTTACTATTCACAAAACACTATTCATTCTCGGAGAAAAAAAAAATTATATTCACGATTATTATTCATCATTTTTGTAAACTAGGTTTACGAGTATCGAATTCGCGTAACCGTGAGGGTTAAGTTGCGTATTCATGAAACATCATTGAGAACATTTCATATAGACTAGAGATAGTCTACATATCATCAGTAAAATCATTTTCATATTAGTTCATGCATGGGTTTGCATATTTCGTTAAATGTATATTTATTTATTAAATAAACGCTATCGCACGATCATTTATTTTGAATAATTGATTCGACACTTCCGACAATTGTCCTGATATATTTTATACTCATTTTATGACTATAAAAATTATTGTAGGATCGTGAATATTTATGTTGTTTGATGATTCGGGTGGTCTAGGATGGTGATAATATATGAATGCCATGGTTAGAGAGATGAAGAGAGTAGAGAGGGAATTCTAGAGAGATGAACAAAAGTGTAAAAAGTTAGATTAGAACTTCCAACCCTCTACCTTGGAAGGTAGAGGGTATTTATAGGTTACAAACTAAAGACCTCTGACGGCTGTGGATCGGTATACGATGGGTAAAGACCGTCCTTCCTCCACGGTGTTGCACTAAACTAAACTACGCTACAAACTAACTAATTAACTACTAAATAACGTAAATAACGACACGTCTACGAGCTAACATATGCTAGACCATAATTGGGGTGACCGACACTTTAACATGGAATTTTCTAATTCCTAACAATCTCCCCCTAAGGGAGGTCACCCTATGTTTTACATTTCAAATCCTAGCATTCTATTTTGTCTTTGGTTCTGAGCTCGTAGACTTCAATTCTTTAATGTCCGCATACTTTGTGATTTTTTAGCGATTCTTCAAAGTCCGATTATTTTTTACTTTTAGTGGAGGTCTTTGAACTGATCCAAATCATTGATGATCTTCGAGCTTTCAATGAGATCATCAGCCACAGTAAATATCTGGATCACCCTTAGTTTTGTTGCCATCATGTGATGTTGTGACTTTCGGACCGACATGCTCACACTTTAGGGATCATGACATCTTTCCATCGAGTAGCGGAAGCTTTCATGGTTCATGATATTTGCGGCGTAGAAAGCATAGTATAAAAATATCGAGCCATGTTATGTAGATATGCACCAGTCAAGATTTCTTCAATTAAGTGTGGATCTTTGTGAGCATGCGGCGGATTGACTCCTCGATTACGATCGGTACAACCGTCTAAATGTACCGCAAACAACAGTTAGCAATAAAACACGAAAGTGTCTTTGATCACTTTCGTTGAATTGAGTACACGCCCACGGCTCCCGTTGATCGATTACAAGTCTTGCTGTGATCGGTATAATTCAAGAATCTCCTTGACGGGGTTTCGCAATTTTCTAGCCGTTCTCAAACCGAACGTCTCAAAGAAGACAACACGGAGTGAGTGAACCGAATTGAGATTCAGCGATTGATGAAAAATTGATTTGAAAACAATCGCGTATTACATAAAAGAAAGAGTTTTGCAATCGACGAAGGTTTTATGAGAAAGATCAATTTTCAATTAAAAATACTTTTTGTATATAAAAAGAGTACACATTCGATGTGCTAGAGAAAAGAAGAGATTCGCACATCGAACGGTTTTTCCAAAAGTATTTATTCAATCAGAGATACTTTTTGAGTTTGAAATATGAATACACATTCGACGTGCTAGAGAAAAGAAGGTTTGCACATTGAACGGTTTTTCCAAAAGTATTCGTCAATTCCAATCCTGGACCAAGGTTGATTCACGAATGAATCGCCCCATCGTTTCTATCCAGTTGTCACAAGCTTGATCTTTAGAAAAAATCTCACATGTCACCCACCAAGAGCTTGTTTGATGTTGGCTCTAGAAGGATTTCCATCTTCATCGTGAATATTTTTACATATCACTCAGATGTTCTGGCAATACCACAAGGATAATCGTGGGACTCTTAATATATTCTTACTTTCCACATTATGCGAAGCAATGAGTCTTCATTAATTTAGTGTCCTAATGAGATATTGTGGATGATCTATTGGCTTTAGACTCAATAGTGCACATTTGGTTCCTATCTTGGAGACTAGGAGAGGTCTCCTTCTTCAATATCAACAATCTCTAAGAAAGTCGATAGATAATGTCGATTCCCGTGAGAATGAAACAAGCCCTTTAAGAGGAACTTGAGTAGCTTGGGAATTTTAGTGCGGTCGTCCACGGGTCCATGACGTCTTGTCTTCAATACCAGTGTTACCTTAGTAAACACCGTAGCATATGTATTGAACCCGGTTTACGCCCTAAGGTTGAATTATTGGAGGGCTATTTCTTTTCACCCTTTCATATTAGTTACTTTTCATTCTTCACCCCTTCATTACTTACGAGACTTCATAACTAGAACCTTGTTGGGTTTATTCTAGTACTAGCTACTGTCTCGATCCGCACTCTTCCCATTTCTCATGTTTCTCCTTTTTCATCATACCTAAGGACTTCTACACTAACTAGTGGATTGTCCTGGGTAGATCCCTCAAACTCTGGCGGGATCGTGGGACGAATACCTAACCTAACCATCCTTATATCACCATGCATAAAGTAAATTGGTCGGTCTTTTGGTATTGTTCTTTTCTTTCGTGAAACCAATTGAAAAATCATTTGGAAAATCCAATCACGGTACTTGTGATATAAAATCAAAACATTTTGTACCTTAATTGTTTTGATCATTTAGAAATGCTCCCCTCAACATGTGAATATGATTTTGAAATTTTTAGCACATGGAGGCAAGAGTTTTTGAAATAATTTCTTGATCACAATTTCCTTAGGAAAAGCCATTTGATTTTTGGTAAATTCTCCCCTCAATATATGCGTTGGTTGCAAAACTTTTATCACATAGAGGAAAGAGTTCTTTTAAGTACTTCCACGATCACAAAACCATTAAGAAAACCATTTAAAACTCAATCAAGGTACTTTATGTTAAAACATAAAAGCTTTTGTACCTCGATAGTTTATTACCTTTTGAAATGCTCCCCTCAATATGTGCTTCAAGATTCAAAGCGTTTAACACATATGAGAGAAGCGACTGCACAATTGAATAAAACAATCACCTTTTATCAAATTTCATTATTAAATCACAAATTCTCCCCGATCAAAAATATCAAATCCTTTGAGATTTTGGATCTCAAGTGATTTAATTAGGTTTAGAAAACATGAGAGAATATGTGCTGGTTTAAATACTCATCTTGTTTTTGGATAAATGCTCCCTCAACATGTGCATTATGTATATTGAAATCGTTTGGCACATGGAGGCGGGAGTGCTTTGAAGGACTAAAACCAATTCCATTAAAAGCAGTTTGAGATTTAAATCACGATTTCTCCCAGATCAAAACTTTCAAACCAATTGAGATTTGTGATCCCAATTGATTAAAATCATTTAAAAAGTTTGGGGAAAGACGGCAAGATTTAATTTTGAAAATGATGAGATAAGGACCAATTTAAGACATTAAAGATTGTTAGTGTCGGTATGATTGTTTTAAGAGATCTTTAAGTAAAATAAAACAATTTCACAATCAAACAAGACGAGAAAAAATTTCATTTTGACGAGATCTTTGAGTTTTAAAGGAAATCATACCATGACATAACATTAAATTTATAGATCACCACATTTTAACGTACAAACCGGAACTTTTATGAAGAAATATCGTTTGAAAATATTTTATTTTAAATCACTCTCCCCTCAATCGATGACCAAAGTCGATAATTGAGTGACATAGGTTTTGATAAAATGAAGTCCAAAGATTTTCAAAATTAAGTCAATTAATTTTCAAAACAATATTTTCCATTTTCAAAACAATATTTTTCAAAATTGTTTAAAAATGGTATCTGCCTGAATCGTTAGGTGGTTGAGAAGCTTATGTTGTTCTTTGTAGGGCTTGGAAGAAAAACCGCTGCAGATGCAGTGAGACTTCTTACGTTGCATTTTAATGCCAACTAAGGTCAAATTAAGCTCCGTTTCTTCAATCACTTAGAAGAAAACCATCTGGTGATGCAGTGAGACCTCTTACGTTGCAATTTTCATGCCAACACTCCATAGAAGTCCAATTAAGCTCCGTTTCCTCATTTGTCAACCCAAGATATAGTTACCCTTTCCTTTCGGCATCCAATCATCTTCAATTGTGGGATCCGGATCGGGAACATTCTTTTATACCAATATACCTGCATACGTTAGTGAACACACATACAAATATATGGTGGTCGACATCACCAAAACAGCAATCGACTAATAAAAGTCAATTCAACATATCAGTCAGATCATATAAAGGTATGGGATTAATGTGTTTATCAAACTCTAATCATCTAAACCTAACAATCATATCCTAAATTCCTAGTCCTTCGACATAGGCAAATATCATTTTTAATTAAGCATGTAGGATAATTAAGAAAGCCCGTTAGATGATGTAAATTTGAAAACATTCTCCCCCTCAATCAATGACTTATTTTTCTGAAAAGTTTAAAAGCGCTAAAGTCATTGATTGAGTTTTCAATTTTTACGAAAAATCTGAAACTGATTGTTTTTAAAGCAACTCATTTTCCACCATTTTGTTTAAACAAATATTTTTCTGAAGAATTTTAGACGGAAAAATATTTGAATAGGAACAATGATCCTTGACATACTTTCCTCAATTTGTTTTGGGATAAGTGCGAAATTATAGAAAATTGGTTTAGCGCAAAGACTTTCCTTCCATGAAGAGCGGGTTGCTATCGAAATAATAGCAAGCCATTGTTTAAGCACGGGTTCTGATCAAGTAGTAGCAAGCCATAGTTTGAGACATGTTTTGAAAAGAATATTTACACCTCCTGCTCGAACTTCATCTATGGTCCCGTGCCATTATTAAATGACATTTCTAAGACCATAGATGTTATCGATACGGAAGACATGTCTTGAAAAACATATTTTGGTATTTTTCAAATTTTCGATTTTATGGGTTTTGAAGATTTTATATTTTCTATTTTGTTTCTTTGGTTTTAAAATTTTTATTTTGCTTTTCTGAAAAATATATACAAAGATAGTAGATGATACAGTTTAAGAAGGATGACGAAACGAGTACCGAGATAAGGATATCGAACAGCCCCGTTGTAGAAGATAGAAATCGTCATCACTTAAACTTCCACCACCAAAGCTTCCAAGGCTCTTGCACTGAAGAAAGAAATTGAACCATCTAAAAGTGAGACTTTGGCTGCTTCCCCCCAAACCGAAAATCCTTTAGCTGAGCAGATTCAAAGCTTTCTTTCAAGCTTCTCTTATCCAGGTGCACAAAGAAGCACACCATTATCATCGAACTTGCTGCTCCCTTTAAGAATAATCACCGTGATTCATCGTTCGGGATTATATCATCCAATAGAACAACAACTACGTATCATCCCACATTTAAATAATCTTCTCAATTTCCATACCCACTGAAGTCTGAAGCGATCCATTCCAAAAGGTGTCAAGAGAACAATTCCCCAAGTATTTGAATTGATGCAATCGACCTCTTTGTATAATGCTCAAGAACTCTCCGAATACACATCATGAGGGAATGAAAACACCTTCCCATGTTTACATTTTCTTCCGGATGATCGTGTATGAAGCTCAAGAACCCGTACACCAATAACCAAGAGCTATCCGAATACACATCATGAGGGAATGAAAACACCTCCCATGTTCACGTTTTCTTCCACGATGATCGTGTATGAAGCTCAATAACCCAAGTACACACATTCCCAAAGAAAGAATAACCGATAACATTGAAGAAGCGGGCGAATCACGATTATCTCTGGATGACAATCTCTGCGGATGTCAACTCCGGAATAAGTGATTATATCTACGAATCACCGATTAAGCACTCAAGTGAGACAACTGAGCATCCCCAATGTACAAAATCTCTCTCCCTCATGTTATACATTTATCTCCCCTACATATGTTATACTTGTGTACCTCTTTTATCTTCAGAAACTTTCTCTAACATCTCTTCCCCCACATAGTTGGAATAAACACTAAACGCCATGAGTCAAACCTTGAGTTTCTCTGTGGTAATGACATTTGTCTTCCCGGGATATCTTCAATCACTTAGAAGTATTAAGTTCATCAAGTTTACTCGCCATGAGTCAAACCTTGAGTTTCTCTGCAGTAGTAACATTTGTCTTCTCGGGATATCTTCAATCACTTAGAAGTATTAAGTTCATCAAGTTTACTCACATTTAGATGCGTGTCTCCTTCCCCCTTTCTGGTTTTGATGATTCAGAATTAGCAACACATAATAAGCCCGTATACTTTAAATCTGTTCAGAAGAACATCATATACTCATATGTATCTGTGAGAATCAACTTACTGAAGAATATGAGCAAGTATAATTGGGGATTAAATTTGGCTTTTCAATCTCCTCAATTAGTGCTTCCCTAAACGAAGAAGATTTTCAAGTGATCTTCTCAAACCGGATTAAGAAGTCTTTAGATCATCAAATGCAATTTGTCTTTAGCCTTCTAACACGTAAAATGTAGAATGGTCAGAGACTCGACCTTCTTCAAGATTGTCCGAATGGGGAAATAGACAGTTAACTTCTTCTTCACACCAAGAAAGCATCCCAATTAACTTACATCTTGCAATTCCCCTTAACTAACATCCCTCCCAATCAAACAAGAACAGAAAGATGTTCATCAAGAAAATTAGCAATCAGCCCGTAAAGAACACACGAAATGGTAATACCAATCAAACAATCACATCAAACAAGAACAAAAGGTTGTTCGGAATCATCATGTTGATGTGCACGTGAATCATTAACCGGAAGCACTTGTCTTTAAACTCATCAGCCCGTGTGAAGATGTTAACCAACGGCTCTTAGAAGAAACTCCATGTAACGATGACTTGATAAGAAGAAGCTCGGTTCTTACATGAGTTAGTAGCCGTCTGACCATTTATTCTCTAATATCAATCAACAATGCAAAAAATTCATACTTCTTCTCCCCCTTAAGAATTGCATACGGAGATGCCATTCTTGATTAAACAAGTGATTATCATCCAAATGTATTCTATTCACACTTCTCCCCCGTAAAATTAGCGCATGATGTCACCATCTTCATTATATTGAGCAAGTGGAATAAGAGTAATTATCAGTAGCCTGGTTCACTTGATGACTGAAGCGCATGGAAAAAGCATGAAGCATGTTGATGAGAATGGTCATAATAAGAAGATTTCTCTTCTTCCGAAGATAATGCGCGCTGAAGCGTACACATTTCTTTTCTTTATAGAACGAGGCTTGAACTGTTGTGTTCAAACGTCATAAAAAGATTTCTCTTCTTTCTAAGATAAAGTGCACTAAGACGTACACTTTTCTTTTCTTTAGAGAACGAGGCATGAACTGATGTGTTCATACGTCATAATCTCTCTTTTTTCAACCTCTCTAGGAAAACTTGTAATCAACCCCATTATCATTCAATAGGCTCTTTGTCGTGACAGCTGATGGAGAGAACCCAATATGATGAATTTGACCCTGAAGTTAGACAACCCGAACTCGTGACTTAAACTTTCACATATGTAACAAAGAGCGGTGCCGAGACTTCATCCTCCATTGAATCTCTAAGTACTCTATATTCTTCATCCAACCAACCATCAAGTATAACACGACATCACCTCTTGAAAATCCACAATTGAATGTGACCTTTGAGCACTACAACGTAACTCCTTAAAGTGATAGTTATTTTGTGGTGGTAAGAGCCCAATTCCCCAAGTGGTAAAAGAAAAGGTAAAAGACACCTAACAATAACTAGATTTCCAAGTCATCATTTTGATAATAAGCTCGAACAAGGATCTTGAAGAATCTTCATCCAACCATCCCGATACCTTGGATACTAAGTACACTTGCCGTGATATTTCACTTCAACCTCGAATAAATAATAGTGAATTGACCCGTTGTTGCATTTTTTGGTTAAAAGCTCAACTCTAGCCTCCTTTGACGTTTTAAGTGAACTCTGATAATGGTTTCATCCCGACCATGGTTAAAAGCACATAACCCCGTAAAATCATGTAATAACCAAACTACCATGAAGAATATCCAAGTAATCACCCAATTCATGAAGTACACCCTTTTATCCCTTCTTAGAAGAAGAATCCGTTGCACCATCATCAAATAAGATCCAGAATTACACTTTCCCTTTCTCCAGGATGGTTCCATCATCACGGGATTTTACAATTCTATAGTTTAAACCGAGAAATAGTTTCTTTCGTGGGATTTTACAAAACCAAGAATAAACCGAGATAGATCCGAAATGCACTTTACAATTGCCAGGATGTTTCCATTGTCACGGATTTTACAAGTCTATGATTTAAACCGAAATAGATTCTTCGGGGATTTTACAAAATCAAGACAAAGCGTACACAATGTCGACTTGAATATATTATGACAACTTTGGTTTCGGTGAATATATGTTTTAGGGGAACATGCAGCGGTTCATCAACGGTTCATTATCCAACATCAACAACATTATCAACAATTCTTTACCCGTAAGTAGACAACTTCACAAACCATACTAAGTCGAGTAGTATACACTACTTTCCCTAAGATGGTTTCGAACTTTCGGAAACATCATTAGCTTGTACAACCATCTGTATGAAAAGTTCTTGTCACAAGCAAACATTTTGAAAGATCATGATTGACACTGAAGGTTCTTGAAAGATTTTGCTTAGACTGTGAAGTATCATTAACATTCTGTAGCGAAGAATAATTTATGAGAATTGTTGATCACATCACATCCAATAAACACTTTGGTAAACACATCATTCTCAAATTCTGACGGCAATTGCTGTGACCACTTGGTGAAGTGAACCCGATATACCAAACTTGATCATGAAGTAGAATTCCCCCGATTTGTTACTTAAACTTGTACTAATCCTTGTGAAGAAGAAACGGTGTACCCAATGTACAAAACCTCTTGACGTATCCTCAACCGGAAAACCACACTGTAAAACCAAATAAAGAATACCGTCCAAACAACCCAGTAGTCAACCTTGTTCAAATATCACTACTACCGAATCAAAGAGTTTTCCGTAAAAATGTATACCCCAAAGTGCCAGATCGCATAGTACAATAACTCTCATCACCAGAATTCAAATTTCAACACGTCTCATGATAGAATCTTATCGGGTCTCAAATCACATCATCAAACTTACAACTCGCATGATTCAAATCTCAACAATCTAATAAAATCTCACTCGGTCCAATACTCAGCACAAACAATAGGTCTATTCAATTTACTAACCTTTTGTTCTATAAACTTCAAAGCTCACAAATTAGCCCAATATAGACTCTATTCACACAAAACAATTCACGAACCCAGATCCAAATTCCAAAATGTAATTTGAATAAGGCTCAGTGATGATGTTCAAGTGAGATTTGTGATAAATTCCCCTAAACTCCAATGCGTAATAACAAAACGTTTATATCCATATTCCAATGATAATAATCACAAGGCCCAATGTCCAACTATAATACCCACGATGTAAGAGACTCAATTCACGCTCAGATCAAATTGGCCCATGTAGTCAGCTAAAAGCCCAAGATAAAAGAAAACGGATCAAGGTTAGTATTACCCTAATATTTGGGTATTTAAAACAATTCAAGCACAGATGAAACCCTAAGATATCTCTAAAAAAAACGCAGACACAAAACTCTCTCTCTCTCACATCTTAAGAAACACGCTCCATCCACCATTTATCAATAATTAACAAACCCTAATATCTCTCCCAAATCGACTGCCCTAATCATAAATCTGCTCATCACTAAAACAATCTGCTTCGTTGATGAAAAGAAGCCCTAATCGTATATGCTCAAATCTGTCCTCGCCCCCATACACACATATCATCCTTACGCATTATTAGGTCACGTAGACCTAGCCACAGGGTTGGCAACGAGAGGTTATAACATGGCCACAGGGATGGCATGGATCATTATCGAATCTATATTCTAATAGCCACGAGGGTTCAAAGGTAGGTTTGATCTTAAACCTTTGTTGTGTTATATTCATATTCGAGCCAAAGAAAATGGGTAAACATTCTTGTTTCACTCATTTCTTTATTTCGTATAGTATCATATGATTGGGATAATGATGAAATTTGTTCAATAAAACTTGTCATAAACCGATTGAGACCATGGGATGAATCTGAGTTCCATTAGTTATACTTTGAACAGAATCAAGAAAGATAGTGACTTGCTAGTCATGTTTCTTTACTTAATATTCGAATAGTGATAGAAGCTTTGTCTTCAAAACATTGATCAATGATGATTACTTTGGGGTTGTATGGATCTGAATAAGGCCTTGGAGAAAACTTTAGCCCACAAAAATATGAGATCATATCAATATTATCATTAATTTTTTAGTCATGTTGTTTCATTTTAGAGTTCGAAACAGAAAGATATGTGATGAGTTTTCGTGGCTTGACCCATTAAAGTCTTGGTGTATTCATTATCACACACGAAACATTCTGAAATCATTTATGAGTCTTGAGTCAAGATGTTGTATTTGGATGTTAAATGATGATCTTGATATGACATATGAGTTTATGATGAATGGTGTTGTGATTATGTAGTCAAACTGATAAATTGAAGGAGATGGTTTAGGATAGTTTGGGATTTGAAGCTGTTGTTGTTGTTGTAGGATTAGGACTGATGATGTTGTATTAGCAGCTGAGGTCAAAAGTCTTGTTAATAAGGTTGTGATTAGTGGTCACTATGTCATACTTCTTCATCTCTTTCTGTCAACTCGCATCACCCAACTCCCATCTTACCCAACACCCATCTTTACCTAACTTGCATCAATACCAAACTCGCATCTTTACACAACCTGACAAATCGCTTCAGAACTAACCCGCATAAGTAACAACACGCTCAAAAGCGAGTTGAGTGCAACTCGCTTCATTTAGTTTAGATAACTCGCATCAGTTTTTGACTTAACTCGCATCAGCAGCAACTCTCTCAAAAGCAAGTGCAATTATACCATATGCGAGTTAAGTCACTCGCATTAAAACTGGACCAGAACCCAACTCGCTTTACAGCCATTGTATCTAGACATTGTGATAACAACTCGCATTTAACAAAGCCAGTACACAACTCACATTAGTACAAGTTATCCCAACTCACCTTCGAACATTAACCCAACTCGCATATTGTACCAACTCGCATGTTTAGCTTGAATGCGGACGGAATATCAACTCGCTTATGAATGACCTAAAAACTGCTTAGATGAACACCAATTTTTCTGACCAGAACTATAGTAAAGAACAACTTATCTGACCAAAACTGTTAAGACAACTTGAAAGACCAAGACCGATACAAACATTTTGACCACATATCGAAACCAGAAGATGACAACCAAAACACTTACCAATATAAGTCAAGTCGCAAGAAGATAGCATAATATAACCAATCTGTTTTGACCAAAGACAACAAGCATGTAGAAAGTCATTTAAAAACAGATTCAATCAACATATAAAATCAGTTTTGACCAAAATCATACTCGACCATCATAAACAACTCATCAAAGCATCATCAAACCGCATCAAACCGTATCAAAAACCATACGAAACATCAAAACAACACAACCTTGGCTCTGGTACCAATTGTAGGATCGTGAATATTTATGTTGTTTGATGATTCGGGTGGTCTAGGATGGTGATAATATATGAATGCCATGGTTAGAGAGATGAAGAGAGTAGAGAGGAATTCTAGAGATGAACAAAAGTGTAAAAGTTAGATTAGAACTTCCAACCTCTACCTTGGAAGGTAGAGGGTATTTATAGGTTACAAACTAAGCGACCTCTGACGGCTGTGGATCGGTATACAATGGGTAAAGACCGTCCTTCCTCCACGGTGTTGCACTAAACTAAACTCGCTACAAACTAACTAATTAACTATTAAATAGCGTAAATAACGACACTTCTACGAGCTAACATATCTAGACCATAATTGGCGTGACCGACACTTTAACATGGAATTTTCTAATTCCTAACAATTATATTATTAGTTTACCGATATTTTGAATTTATTTTGGTATATAAATTGTTATATATATATATATATATATATATATTCTGACGGTTTTAAGAAATTCTATTCGATAATTATTTATTCACTCAATACTTGCGAAATGCATTTTATAATTTTATGACTTGATATGTTTTATTTTGTTCGTTAAAATCGATTTCTAGCTAACGCTACACTAAATAACTAATTTTATGTACAAAATATACATTATACATAACCTTAAACATATTTAATCATCAAATTACACAACCTTGTCTCCCCAATATACCCTTGCCGACCCCCCCTTGTCATCCTTTTATGAAAATATCTTGACCAAAATGTACACATACACCAAAATGATTAGATATTTGTAATATACAAGAGTTTTATTAATCTAAAATACATAGTATAACATACAAGAAGGTGTAAAATGCAAGAAACCCTCCTTTTCTTTGTGGATGATCGACCAAGCAAGAAAACAAAAGAAACTAATTTTCTTTCAAGATCCAAGTGTTAATCAAACCCTAGTATACTTCTATATTAGATTTTGAAATAAAAACCAAGAAGTAATTAAGTACCTAGTTACCTAAACCTCTTCATATTACTAGCAAGTGTTCTAAATATTTTTTTCTAATCTTACATACTCCTATGATCTATTTTTATGATCTAGTAAGAAAAACATGCAAGTATACTATGATCCATACCACTTTTACTTGTTTTTATTACTTATTATTAGTTTAAACTATCCTACTAGTGTTCTTATGAAATCTATCATTTTTGGAGAAGATTAGGACCCCATGACATCCTAAGAAGGTGTATGGTAGGTTTAGAATAGTTTTGGTGTTGATTGGAATGAATTGGTAAAAGACATGAACTAGTAAAGATCGTTTTTGACAAAAATTGTTGAAGGGCTGTCCATTTTTATAAAATCTGGAAATTTCAGTAGGTCATGGATTATTTTGGTTTATATTTTCAGAAAATAGACTTAAAAACGAAACCGTGGTCGCTTGAACGGGTTAAAACGGGTTTATAATGAAAAAGATACGTTAAGTTTAAATTTAACGACGAAAACTAATTTTCTGAAATAATACAAGCTGTCAAGGGATTTTTAAGGGGCAAAACCGAGTTTTAAACATAATCTAAATGAGTCGAATTATCAAAAATATATTAGTATACATTAACACGAAACCAAGGATATATAGATCGTAGAAAACGGACCTATAACGCTCAAGATATACGCATTTGAATTACGACGATCACAACTATTTTCTTCAACACTAATACTTAATATTCACTATTTTGCGACTAAGCTTCGCGGGGTTACTTAGTCATTTTCATGAGTTGTCAAAGTATATTATTTTAAGACGAAAAACTATAAATTCTTGTTCTATTTCTAAACGACTATCATGGGATGTTGTTTCAACATATATAAGCGTAAAGTATTTTATAACTTAACAAGACGTTATAAACTTATTTTTTGACGATAAAATTTATTTTCAAATGCACAAGTGGTATGGATATCATATGAAATTGCATGCACAACATTAATTCATAACTTATAATAGATCATATCATTCATATAGGTTGCAGTTAGAGTATTCGCTTCATTTCAGTGTATCCACTCTTGTCATCATAATCATTGCATCGGGTGAGTAATCACAATCCCCTTTTTACCGTTTTACTATATTTTGGGGTGGAATGCATGAATCATACTCGAACTAAATTGATTACTATTTTTTTATGAACTCTTTTGACTTGAACTTTTGAACTTGAATCAAACCCTTGAACTTAATTATGAACTTATGACCTGTTTTAAACTTAAAGAACCGTACGTACTATGACCTAGAAGTCTCGCCGTTTTGGTGGTGCGTTCTTGACCTAAAGTCTCGCCTTTTTGGTGGAGCGTGCAAATTCTCCCATGTTCGGAGCGTTCTTAATTGTATATAATAGTTGTATGATGTATTGTTCGTACATTCGCATTGTTAGTCTCCTATCAGTAGGTAGTATGGATAGTGCTATTAGAGGTCGGCCAACCTCTCGTTCACTATGTTACGGGACGCATATTATTTATTCTAGGGGCTTTGCCTGACATACATTATTATATATGTGGTGCTATATTGTGAACTATTTTGACAACGTATACTTGACTAATAGACATACTACTTCTATGCAGTGGGTTGTGAACACATAGGTTACAAGTCTTGTATGGGCGGGACTTGCAACTGAATGGATTGACAACGCCTTTGATTTGTGGACTATTCTCAATGACCAAAAACTTAGACTCTCTCTAAGAGTTTTCATATTATATGAAACGTGTGTACTCACCAACTATTTTCATAGTTGACCCGTTTTCTCTCATGCATTTCGGTGATCGTCGAGAAGCTTTTCTTGAAGGTCTTTGCATAATGAAGTTTTCACATGTCACTACTAATCATTATGTATTAAAACACAATCTTTTGGGAACTAAACTTTATATTTTATTTGCCGATGTCGGCTAAACTAGTCTTGTAATGATGTATTATTTTCTTTAAATCTCAAACGTTGGTATGTTCTATTATCTTATGCTTGTGTTCCTTTCCAGTTACACCTCGTGTTTCCGCCTTCGGCGGGGTGTGACAATTTATGATTTAAATTGGATATAAACTGATAATTCGATAAATGGTTTAGAAATATTATAACAAGCTCTCCTCCCTACATGTGCCAAACGATTTCAAAATTTCTGTGCACATGTTAAGGGGGAGCATCTATATCAAACCAAAAAGGATTGAAACGTGATTGATTTGTCTCTAAGTGCATGTTTTCCCTAATATGTGCAAAACACTTTCGAATCTCGATAAACATATTGAGGGGGAACAACTTTTAGAAAACCACATCCTTTCCCAAAAATATCTTTAACAAAGTATTTAAAATACTAATTTTAATCGGGAAAGTGATGTCGATATCTTTAGAAAATGTTGATCAAAGAAGTGAATTCTTAACTCTCAATCTGAGATGTTCAAGTCCTCTTGCCTCCATGTGCCAAAACTATTTCAAACATACGATGCATATGTTTAGGGGGATCTTTTTCTAAAATATAAAAAACAATTTAGGTACAAAATATTTTGATCATAGATCACAAGTACCTGGGTTGATTATTCAAATGGTTTTCAATTGGTTTCAATGGCAGAAGAACAATACCAAAAAGACCGACCAAATTTATTTTATGCATGGAGATATATAGATGGTTAGGTTAGGTATTCATTCCCACGATCCCGCCAGAGCCGGAGGGATCCGCCGAGACAATCCACCACTAGATAGTGTAGAGTCCTTAGGTATGATGAAAAAGGAGAAAATGAGAAATGGGAAGAGTCTGGTGAGTCTCGGTAAGCAAGAAGGGTTGAAGAATGAAAAGAAATGAAATGAGAAAAGGGTGAAAATAAATAGCCCTCCATTAATTCAACCTTAGAGGCGTAAACGGTTTCAATACATATACTACTTGGTGGTTACTAAGGTAACACGGTATTGAAAACAGGGCGTCATGGACCCGATGGACGACTTTGCTACAACTTCCCAAGCTACTCAAGTTCATCTTAAAGGACTTGTTTCATTTCACGGGGAACCTACATTATCTATCGACTTTCTCTTGAGATTGTTGATATTGAAGAAGAGACCTCTCCCTAGTCTCCCAATAGGAACCAAATGTGCACTATTGAGTCTAGAGCCACGAGATCATCAATAAATCTCTCTAGGACACAATCAATGAAGACTCATTTGTTTAGCACAATGTGGAAAGTGAGATTATATCTTAAGAGTCCCACGCATTATCCTTGTGGTATTGCGAACATCGAGTGATATTTAAAATATTCACGATGAAGATGGAAATCCTACAGAGCCAACATCAAACAAGCTCTTGGTGGGTAACATGTGAGATCTATCCAATAGATCAAACTTGTGACAACTGGATAGAAACGATGGGGATATTCAATATTGAATCAACCTTGGTCCAGGAAATGGATTGACGGATACCTTTGAAAAACCGGTCGTTGTGCTTAAAACTCCTTTCTCTAGCACATCGACTGTGTATTAAAATTTCAAAATAAATGGTGTTTATGATTGATAATTGATTTTCCTTAAAACTTTCGTTGTATTGCAAAACACTTTATATTAAGCATTACCGCGGTTGTCTTATTACACTAAGTTGGTTGTAGAGAAAGAAAGTTGAGTTGACGTTGATGTGATAATAGTGACCGCGATCATAAGGCTTCATTCTTAGAGTGCAAGGTGTGGGAGAGCGAATAACATGTTATTCGTTTGCCTTAGTCTTGGCATCATCACCCTTTCGATAACACACTAATAATTAAAATACCTTCCTAACAAAAAAACTAATAACATGTTATTGATACTGTGGGTCCCATGAAATCTGCACCAAAAATACCCACTCACCAAAAGAAAAGGAAAAATAAAAATGAGCGAATGGCGCTAGTGATTGTATTAGCTAAATGCCGAATAACACACGAATGGCACGTTTGCCGGTGTAGTATAACATGTTGTGCGTTCGCCGTTGGTATCATTTTATGCCCAATGACACCCATACCGAGCACTCATACATTTAGGGGGTCTTTACTAATTAAGTGGTTACATATAAAGACATGGGCGGAGCTACCTTGTTGGTAGTGGGGGAAAGGCCCCCAATAAAGCTTGAGCTGAGTAACTAAACTAGTAAGAAAAATGGTTGAAATAGTTGCAAAGAGTTATAGTGCCCTCTACTAAAGAAAGTATCAACAATTGAATCTCCAAATTTGTTTTTTTCTTTTGGATTTCATCTACCGGAAGAGGTGAAAAAGGATGGCGGAGGCAAACAAGGAGGATGAAGATGACGGTTGGGATTTACCAATGTAAATTTGAAATGTGTGTAATTAATAGTATTAAATATCTACTTCAATACATTTTGTAACTTTGAAATGTGAGTAATATATTGCCAACTAATGATCCTTTAATTTGTATAAGGATTTGTAAATTTTAACATGAATATGAAAACATTTTAAGTTTTTATTAGTGGCACTATGTTGTTTTAGTTCAAGTTAATTATCGAATCTGATGCTCTAGTTTAATTTTAAAAAAATGTATTAAGTATTTTCTTATACTAAACATCCAGATTGTTACTAATCAAAGTGATTTAAAACGAGTAATTACTTGGACACAGGTTTGGTTTATGTGAGTTCGTCTTACTTTTAGTTAAGTACTTTTATAAGTGAGAACATAGTAACATACTATATGTTATTTGGTCATATATAAAGGAATTTGATAAAATTTCATTATTGACTTAATTGGGGTTTTATTATATGTATATTGTTTTATTAGCCGATGTTATTTCTTAAAAGATGTGGGTTTTGTGTTTAATTATAACCGACCATACCCATTTTAAATTTTACTAAAAAATATCAATCCGTTATCGAATTAATCTGTCTTATGGCTCGTTGCCCATTTTGATTGGATTTCTTGGCTCCGCCACTGTATAAAGGTAGTAGAGATGCGATCCTTTTAGAAAGAAAGAAAATTAAAAAGGTGAAATTCATGATGTAATGATGTCACCCCATTCACTCTTTTTTCTTATTAAATTCGTTTAGGGGTATTTTTGTCATTTTAACTTGCTTTTATATTAAACCCAAATTTCAAACGAATAACTTTCGAGCGAAAACTTTTACGAAAACCTATTTCACCATAATTTTTAAAATTCGATTATCTTTAATTTGGTATAAATCTTGATAAATATTTGAACTTTTTTACATGTCGAATAGTCGTGATTTTCTTTATTTTTGGCGTTTTTCACCTATTTTTACCTTCATAAATGTCGAATCGTGAAAAACTTAAAACATGAAAGTTATAGATTTTTGTTCATCTTTACCCGAAATTTAAATCACTCAAATTCGATGTCATATGGGTAAAATATCACACGTTAAAGATGGTGTTTACTCATATTTGTTGCATCTGAGTGTTTGATGAAATGTCTAAACTTAGATTTTTAGTGTTAAAGTTGAGCTAAATGCACTAATTTTGTCCCTACAGCATCATTAATCATTTTATTAATGTAAGATTCAAAAGTGATGTTTTATAATAGTTAATGTTTTTAACTATTAAAACTGATGAACTGATTATCCAAACCAAAACTGATGAACCAAACCAAACTGTTTAAAAAAAGCATAAAATCAAAACTAATGAACCTAACCAAAACTGAAACTATGATTAATGAACCAAACCAAAACTGTTGAAAAAAAACATAAAACCAAAACTGATGAACCAAGTCAAACATAGTTCATCAGTTTATTTTTGGTTCATCAATCATAGTTTCAGCTTAACATTAACATGTTGGTGTTTGTTTTGTTTTGTTCATCAGTTTATTTTGGTTCATCAATTATAGTTTGATTTTGGTTTGGTTCATCGATTTTGGTTTGGTTCATCATTTGGTTTGGTTCATTAATCATAGTTTCATTTTGGTTTGGTTCATCGATTTTGGTTTGGTTCGTCATTTGGTTTGGTTCGTGATTTTAATAGTTAAAAACCTCAACTATTAAAAACATCACTTTTGAGTTTTTCATTAATAAAATGATTAATGATGCGTTGTGGGACAAAATTAGTTCTTTTAGCTCAATTTTAACACTAAAAATCTAAGTTGACATTTCATCAAACACTCATGTGCAGAAATATACGACTAAAGCGTCATCTTTAACGTGTGATATCTCACTCATATCATATCGGTTTGAGTGATTCAAATTCTGGGTAAAGTGAATCAAAATCAAAACTTTTGTGTTTTAAGTATTTTATGATTCGACAATTTTAAGATAAAAATATGATCGAAAATAAGCAACATCGAAAATCGTGGCCCGATGAATATGTCGAAAAAAGTTTGAAATAATTAAAAGATTTATACCAAATTAAAGAGAATCGAATTTTAAAAATTATGGTGAAATCGGTTTTAAAAAAGTTTGTCTTTAAGAGATATGCGTTTGAAATTTGAGATGGAAAAGAAAAAATGAGTCGAAAAGTATTACCCCCGAGCGGATTTTATGTATAATTTAGAGTGGGAACACGTGTCACACTATGGCCCATTTTAGCGGGAGCTTTTGAGGTCTTTTAAGCTTTTATTCAAAATAATCTCATTTAAATTAAGTAAACTTCGTTTGGATCGTTAACTTGTTTTATTTGAAACAAATAGCTCAAAATGAAAGGTGATTCATAAAGCTTTTAAACGTTTTGATGTTAAAACTTTAAATTCTTGATATACCTCCAAACATTTGTTTACAATTATAAATATCTTAGTTTTATGTTTTACATCTTATAATCGCGTTTAACAACTAACTTACGAAACACTTTTATTGAAAAAGATCGAACATAATTTCGTATTAACAAACACATTGTAACATGCACAACTATTATTTTTCTTTAAGCATACCTATGAATGGCTTTCTACACTTTTTTATTTTACTCACTTTACAATAAATCCCCAATCAAAAGTATTAATTAGCCACTCGGAAAGAATGTAATTTTAATGAGTCCCTCAATTAAATTTATTGATTATTAAGATTTTGAACTCATATTTATCTCATGAGAGAGTAATAGAAAAAGTAAAGACCTTGATCTCTTAGGTTTGATCCGACAAAAATTATGAATCTGGTGGGTGTGTTGGTGTGTATATGAGTTCCAAACATCCAATAGATATTTTATTTTTTCCTTTTTTTATAGCCACATAATTGAAAAGATAAGGATATGATGGACTAAAATTGGCAGCAACCTATGGAGGCATGGAGCAACCCAACATTATTGAATCAAAGTGATCAAAACTCAAAAGACCCAATATGATTATTACTCTTTTAAATTACTGAAAAAATCAGTGACATATTTGGCAGGTAATATAATTATTTAACCTCGAAAATAAACAAGAAAAACAATGTTTTATATCTAGGTGTAGGTTAAATTTCGTTTCTAATGTAACTTGAACTTATGTTAATTTATTAGAAGACATGATAAACTTTTTTTTAAAGGTGATTTGCACATTTTAACTTTTTATTTACACACATCATTATGTGAAATAAACAATTACACACTTATTATATATTGTTTATTAAGTTGTACATTTGAATGTACAAATAAAAAATAAAAATAAATGAAAGTGTGTCAATCAATTACATTTCTTTATCTTTAGCTTAAGTTTGTAGATCTTGATAATTGTACAAAAGTGTGTAGTCCATGTAAATGTGCATGTTGAATATGTTCTATATTATTAGTCTTTTGTACAATTAGTGAAAAAGAAAGGAACGTATAAAAATATGTCACTAAACTTTTAAAAAAGTGTGCCTTATATAATGAACTTTTATTTTGTGTATTTGGGTTACTGAACTTATAAGAATTCATATTTAGATTATTGTTCTATAATTTCAGTGTTAATATATATAAGTGATTTGAGCGCATGTTTTATGATAAATTAAGTAACATAGATTTGTGTTTTCTACAAGTTCGAGAATGTGTGCGTCTATTTTATAAGTTTAATGTCTCAAATTAAATTGCATGTTCATAATTTCAAGAGTAAATTACACCGTTCGTCCTTGTGGTTTGCGTTGACCATGGGAGTTAGTCCTTTAATGAAAAAGTTGCCGTCCATCCTAGCTAAGTGGCAAGCGTTATGCTTTATTAGTCACTCCTCTAACGGAGACACTAATCGTTACATGCCCACATGTGATACTCACGTGAGGTTATTTTTGTCATTTTACCCTTGATATCGTCTTCCTCCTTTTACATTATCTTTTTTTTCTTCATCTCAAAACACTCTCTTGCCCACCACCATCTTCTTTCATATCACCTTCATCTCTAAACTACTTGTTATTATTGGTATTAAACGACCCATAATTGATATATCATCATATATGTATCTTTGTGAAACACTCAAATCCTAATGAATCCAGATTTCACAAATTCACACACTCATGAAAACCACTTCCCCATCTTTATCTCCATCTTCAGGAATCAAAACCAACTCCCTCCACCCTTCGACTGCTCCCTCCACCCCCTCGACTGCTACCACCACCAAACCGCCGTGACCAGCGTGACAACCACAAATCCAAGAATCTGTGGTTGTTGGTCGTTTTTAGTTTTTACAAAAATTAGGGCTTTTGTTTTTCTATTAAATTGGAGTAATTGGTTGAAGGTTTGTGTTGGAATTAGGGTTCAGGTTCTAAATTCCTTTTATCAGATTTGGGGATTTTGAGATTTTTGACTCAGTGATCTAACAAATGTCACGGGTAAGGTTTTCGTTATTCAAATCGATGATTGGATTGTCTAGATCTTCAAAGATCTTTTCTTGAAATATAAAACCGAGATCTTGAATTGAATATTGTTATGCTTTTTTTTTTTTTTTTTTTTTTCACAAAGTGGGTTTGCATTAGGTGGGTTTGAATTATTTGGATTTTGATATAAAAGATCAGTAGTATTATGATTTTGTTGGAAAGTATTTTAATTTTTTTTTTATGGTTATGGGTATAAGTTTGTAAGGGATTTACTATAAGTTTGTAAGGATTTTCAATTTTTTATGGTTATGGATATTAAGAACTTGAAACCTGAATATAACTTCTGAAATTAATATACCCCTGAATCTGCTGGTGCGCCGGATTTTGCTGGTGCTGCTATCCATTTTACAAACAAAGCGGGTCAAAAACACGTCGTTATATATATTTTGTATCCAACTCTGTTGGTGTGTTTTTTTTAATTAAAATTCAATGGTTCTTGAATATGAGTGTTTTGATTTTATTTAGATTCATTTTTCAAGTGTGTTTAGAGATTTTTAAAATTTAACTTTGAATGAAAGAAGATGTATAAGAAGATCAGAAGATGTATAAAAAAAGATAATAAAGTTAAAATATGGGTGGAAAAGACCGATATACCCTCGCATGGGTGTCACATGTGGGCGTGTAACGATCGTTAGTGAGGGTCAGTTAGAGGAGGGTAATGGCGCATAACGTTCTTGAAACAGGATGGACGGTCTGTTTTTTGGTCGAAAGGACACTCTTCATGGTCAGCGCAAACCACAAGACGAACCGTGTAATTTACTCTAATTTCAATAAGTCAAATGAATAGAGTGAAAATTCGTTAAGTTATGCACAATTTTTTAGATGTCTATTTTGGAAAATAAAAATAAAAAAGCCATCGGAAGTATAACATGGAGGCCGTCCATATGAACGTTACTTTGTCCATTTGCTTCAAATGGCTAGAACGTGTTTCCTAATGCATGGGAGATTGGTACATTATCTCTTCTATATATATTTGTAATATTGATTCTCTCATACAACATTAACATTTTACCATCTTCTAAAAGAAAAAGAAAAAAAAGGAACATGAAAATGTCCAAGAGCAAGATTCTTGTTGTGGGTGGTACAGGTTACATTGGCAAGAGGATTGTGAAAGCTAGTTTGGATCAAGGCCACCCGACTTACGTTCTTATGCGTCGAGAGTTGGGTTATGAAATCGAAAAGCTTCAAATGTTACTGTCGTTTAAGACGCAAGGAGCCCATTTAATCGAGGGTTCGTTTTCTGATCATCAGAGTCTCGTGGATGCTGTCAAACAAGTTGATGTTGTGATATGCACCATGGCCGGGGTTCAATTTCGGTCACATCACATTCTCCTTCAGCTTAAACTTGTTGATGCTATCAAGGAAGCCGGAAACATCAAGGTATATATTCACATCTTTAAGTGAATGTTTTCGATCTCATTATCTTAAAGCTAGGACATAATATATTTTTTTTGAAACAGCGGTTTTTACCTTCGGAGTTTGGAATCGACCCTTCAAGAATGGTAAGCGATGTTGATTATGGAAAAGAGACGTTTGAGGACAAGATGATTATAAGAAAAGCCATTGAAGATGCTAAAATTCCATATACATACATTTCCGCAAATGGTTTAGGTGGTTACTTCGTTGGCAACCTTTCCCAATTCGGCTCCCTCGTCCCACCAAAAGAACGAGTGTCTATTTATGGTGACGGAAATTGTAAAGGTACGATATCATGTACTATCTATACTACATTATAAAGCATTTGGGACTTCCTATTAAAGAAAATCTTAAAATTTTAAGACAAAAAACATTACTATAAAGGAAAATTAGAAAATTAATGTAAAATTTGAAAATTTAAGTTTAATTTAAACCATATAATGCTCCTCCAATAATGATATATTTTAATAGAATTGTTTATCACAAAAACTCACTAAACTTATAACCACCAATTTAATCTTTAAAATTTGAAAAATAAAAGTGTTAATTATTTATCTTATTAATAATTTAGGCGTTCTACTTTTGAAAAACATATATCTACTATAGTATAAAGTATTTGAGGCATCTTAAATAAGGAAGATTTAAAATGAAAATAATTTCTTTCATAATAAAAATAGTCATGGTGCCATGCATTCGTGGTCATCTTTCTAGTATATCTATTAGTTATTCTTCATTGTGTAAGGTGATATGGCCCTAGTTATCCTTAACTTTGTTATTATGTTTATTGCGTGCAGCTTGTTTCATGGATGAAGATGATGTCGCAACATACACAATCAAGACCGTAGATGATCCTCGCATGTTGAACAAGACATTGTATCTTCGACCAGATGAAAACATTGTTACATAAAACCAATTGGTCGAGAAATGGGAGAAAGTTTCTGGCAAGACACTCCAGAAAGTACACATCTCGAAGAAGACTTCCTTGCTTCCATGAAATTAGGTGATTTGCTAATTTTCCAATACTTTATACAATGTTTATATATATAATTAAGAACAAAATAGTAAAGAGTGTTACTATGCATTTTGTAGATATGGACGAGGCAATTCGAGCGGCATGGGCACGAATCTATCACATATTTTACGAAGGTTGTATGATGAACTTCGAAATCGAAGAAGAGGAAGAAGCTTCTAAGCTCTATCCAGAGGTCCGATATACACGCATGGATGAATATTTGTCACGATATCTTTGAGTTATCGATACCAAAAAAACCTTACCAAGATTGATGCAATGGCAGATACGTCGTAACTCCGAATGTCCTTTCATCTTATTTATGTGTTATTGTTTATTTAGAATGTATTTAATATTAAATTACGCTGTAATCTACAAATAAACACATTGGTACTAGCTTGTTTGGTATTCTACAATAAAATATGTAGTTTGAAGTTATGAATATTTTTTTCGTACAACATACTTTCTGGTTTCAACTTTCAAGTTTTCAAGTTGATTGAATTTATCTTGAGACAGCTTAAGGATCATTTTCAATTTGCATGAATAAGCTGAAGTCGATACCTGTGATTTAATTGAAATCTTATTGTGCATTGTGACACGAACACTAAACACTTTTAATTGAAGTACTACTTATATAGATTATCTAATCGTATATTTGTATCAATCATCATAGCAATCTGTTTCCAAAAATAGTATATTAGACATACGCGCATAAATTTAAGGCAAATGATAAAAAAAAGTGTCATCTTTATACCATTTTCTTTTATGGGTGTGAACAAAAAATTTCTTTTATGGGTCTATCTTTCAATTAATCCTCTTTAGGGTATTTTGCAAAATTTTGAACATTTTCTTTTCTTAGTAATAGAATTGTTTTTTTTCCGGCAAGAAATTGTCGAATAATACCCTAAAGAAGATGAATTTGGGATGAATTTGAAAGTATAGTCCCAAAAAGCAAAAAATTTGTTCATTCGCACAAGAAAAATGATGGCGATATGATTTTTTACAATTCTACTAAATTATTGTAATTGGCAAAGTTGAAGGATTCATGTCCTCTCAATTTTTATCTTTGAGGTTCAGTTTGATTTATGGAATCCTCATTATTTTGAAGCGAATATGATTCTTTTTCATAACGTGTTTGGTCATCAGAATGCACGAGTTTAAAATTTAAATTTTATTCCTCATGTCTGCAATTTGTACGTATCAAAAGTCATCAAGTGGCTACACCATAATAACATAATTGTGAGCTAGAATTATAGCTAGTGTACGTATGACATAAATACGGAGCCCCACTAGTGCCGCTATGTGTAAACTTGTAGGCCTAGCTTGTGTCTAAACAAGAATAAATTGGTGAATAGATGGCGAAATTTGGTTTTAGGGAGTCTGAGAGGTGCGATTCTTGCACGCTTATCGTTGATGATGACCAAAATTCATGCAACTATTATATATATGAACACATATGAGGCTTGAGTTTAATTAATTCACGCACTACTTATGATATGTATATTATGTGTGTGTTTGAGGGCCCGTTATAATAATGGCGGCGGTCTTGCGAAATCTACGAGACAGTGGTGCAATGTAACCATATATGTCCTCTAGAAAGTGATAGATATTTCCATCAGATTGTCATTAGTGATGAAAAGTAGACTTGTGTAGTTTCAGTTCCCGAAACATGTTCCAATGTGGTCTTAAAAGTTTTCATCACTTAAATGATTTTGAGTTTCCAACCTAAACTTGAAAACTCCAGATTATATATCTAAGCATGGAGTATATAAAAACATTACTACTAGTCTACTACTACTACATTATTGTATTAAAAACTTGTGACTTAGAGCATCTCCAATGTTGGCACTAAATGTGTTTTGCACTAATTTAGTCTTAATATACACCAAAACACTTCTCCAATGTTTGTATTATAGTTAGCACTAATTTAGTCTTTATGAATAGTAAAGCACCAAATATAGTGCCACACTATATTTATCACTAACACTATTCATCTTATTAAAACACTACATAATTCTTAAAACTTTGATATCTAGCTAAAATATAAAATATAATTTATATAAACTATGTTTTCATAAGTCTTTGATCAATCGTTTCTGATGAGTTCAATATCGATATCGTTATTTCAATTATTTTTCTATTTGATGCGTCGACGTGTTAAACTATTTAAAATGTTTAGTCACGAAAATTTAGTCTTATCGTTGGAGAACTTTTATTTTGTGCAAGATATCCATAAAGATCTCTTTTTACACTATTTTAGTGCAAAATTTTAAAGCATACCTTGAAATAAAGTGTATATCTAGCTAGTATCAGACTGATTTAAACCTTCGGAAAGGAATTATTCTTTTTTTTTATATAATTAAATTAGTCAAATCAACAGAGAAATTACCCGGTAAACATGGTTCTTCAAAACCCTAAATATTTATAGAATGATCATATTTGGTTGTTTTTATATGAATTAATAATTGTATTTGCAAATAAAAATGGCACCTGCTGCTTTAATATATAAATGACAACCCAATTCTGATAATGCTACTTTTGATGAATATTCACCTGAACTTATTCATCACCTTGAGATATATATATATATTTTTTTTTGAATGGCGGCTTTATATTAAACTAGCAGAAACTAGCAAAAACGATAAAGAAACAACTCTATCTCATAACAATGACTTCTTAGGAGTGGAAGTAGAAAAGACCAAACTGTTACGGAAGCTCCAAATGCACCATAAAAGGACCCTACCTACCCTTCTAAAAGACCCGCACCTTTTGGAGAAGTGCGAGAATCAAGCCAAACAATCCAATCCTCCATATTCACACACGGAGGAATGTCGACCTCCGCCATTTAGCAAGCATAGACCACAAAGAGGAAGCCGTCTCGCATGTGAAAAAATATGATTAGCCGTTTCAACATCTTCGACAAATGGGACATAAGATCGAGGAGACATCGATAACTCTCCTATCCAAATTAACTCAGGAAGGAAGCTTATTCAGAAACAACCTCCACAAAAAGACATTAACTTTAATAGGGATGCAGCCATTCCAACGAGTAGCAATGGGAGAATTTTCAAGGATGTGGGAATCGATTATAGCCCGATTCGAGGCGACTGAAAATCCATTGTTGATATCGAGAGACCACTTCCAAGCATCATTATGATCCGAAAGCACCACATCCCTATCTCGCTTCTTGATTCGGTGAATGAGAAGCTTCAATACCACCCCTCGGAATCCTTCTAAGGACAAGATTCCAGTCGTTAATAAAAACACGATCAGCAACATTGCAATTCCTATCGGAGTCAAGCAAGTATATGCGAGGAAAAACAGATTTTAACGGGAGAGATCCACTCCAAACATCTTCCTAGAAACGAATATTAACCCCATTCCCAAACTTGCGAGAACATAAAGCAAGAAGATCAATATCTTTTAGTTTGAGCATGTTAATAGAGTAAAGAATACCGCACCATGGGCTAAGACTAGACCGTTTCGCTGGGACATCAAAAATACTGCCATGATGCCCATAAAATGACCTGATAACTTTAATCCAAAGATCATGAGCGTTTTGAAGGAACCTCCAAATCCATTTGAATAAAAGCCCAACATTGAGACCGAAAATGCTCCCAATACCAAGGCCTCCCGACTTCTTACTAGTAAGACACTTTTTCCAAGTAACCCATGACATCCTTTTCTCTCCCAAATCACTGCCAATGAAAAATTGATTACGCAAGGATTCCAACTTGTTGCAAACGAAAAACGACATGAAATATAAAGGCAAACTTCCTAGGACAGATTTAATTAAGGTAAGCCGTCCACCAACAGAAAGGAGACGAGCTTTCCAATGAGAGAGGGTCGTAGTAAATTTATGGATGATAGGGTCCCAATTAGAAACTCGAGCCATATTACATTACCCACCGCACTCCGAGGTATTTGAGCGGTAAATTAGCGCTCCACAACCAATAACATTAGCCATACCCGAGTATCCTCTTTAGAAATACAAATTCCAGATATTTTGCTTTTGTAACATTAATTTTAAGCCCAGAGACAAGGAAGAAGCATCTAAAGATACAAATCAAGTTGTGGGCATTATTGAAAGACCAATCGCCAATAAATATGACATCGTCGGCGTACATAAGATGAGAAATGTGAAGATTATTGCCAATGGAGATGCCCTTGTAAATATCCATATTGACCGCTTTACAAATGAAAGAATGAAGAACTTCCATAGCCAATATAAAGAGAAACGGGGATAGAGGATCACCTTGTCTAAGGCCTCTAAAAAGCTCGAACTCTTTCGTAGATGACCCATTAACCAAAACAGAAGCACGAGCGTTGAGAAGACAGCCTTTGGTCCACGAACGCCACTTAATGCCAAAACCAAGTTTCTCCATAACCAAATCCAAGAAGTCCCATTTTAAAGAATCAAAAGCTTTTTTGAAGTCCACTTTGAACATCATAAGCTGCTTCTTGCGAGAACGATGCCAAGCCATAACTTCATTGAGCACGAGAGGACCGTCAAGAATGTTCCTCCCTTTAATGAAAGCCGATTGCTCTGGGCTTATGCAATTGCCGATCAACTTGCTAAGTCTATTGGCTAAGATTTTGCCAATAATTTTGTATTGACACCCTATTAAACTAATAGGGCGAAAATCAGTTACCAGAGTAGCATTAGGGACTTTAGGGATCAAAGCGATGAACGAAGAATTACACCCTTTTGGAAAAGTTGTTGTATCAAAAAACTCACGAACAAATCTGATAACATCATGTTCAATAAGGTCCCAGAAGGTTGTGATAAATTTGAACGTAAATCCATCCGGGCCCGGAGAACAATCCCCACCACAATCTCACACGGCCCTTTTAATTTCATCATTGGAGATAAAACGTTCCAAGTTTGTAGCTTGATTATGAGGAAGATAATGAGCCATATCCGCAACATAGGCAGAAGGAAAACCAATAGGAGCTTGAAACCTATTTTGAAAGTGAGCCAAAAATTCATCCTTGATGCAATCAGGATCGACAATCCAATCACCATTTTTTTGAATCCCTATAATAGAAAGTTGGCGAAGTTTTTTCTTAAGCGTAGCATGAAAGAATTGAGAATTTTCGTCCCCTTCCATAGCCCATTTGATCCTAGCCTTTTGAGCAATATCATTAGCCTCTCGTTTATCCAACTCCTCTAGCATGTGTAAAGAATCACGACGATTGGAAAAGTCAGACTCATTTGCAATACTCTGATCGATCTTATTCTCAATACAAGAAAGACGCAATAAGTGCTCCTTCTTAAGATTATGAGAATCAGATCTATACGCCGCAATCCAAACACGAATAGCGCTCTTGAGGTTTTGGAGTTTTTTCTTAAACGAGATCAATCCATTGGCTTCAACAATGCCATCATTATTCCAAGTATCAACCACCATACTGTAGAATCCCTCTAGCTCTAACCAAGAATGAAAAAAGCGAAATGGAATAGGACCAAAATTAGAAACATGCTCCTGAATAAGGATAGGACGATGATCTGGAACGCCTTTCTCCAAGATAAGACCAGTAATGTTAGGAAAATTCTCATAAAGACTTTCCGAAACTAAAAACCTGTCGATCTTACTCATTTTGGATCCCCATTTATCCATCCATGTAAACTTATATCTGCCCAAAGGAACATCAATAAAAGAAGCGTTAGAGATGAAGGAATTAAATAAATCCGCTTGCCCGATATTAAAAGAAGAGCCAAATCTTTCACAAGCATCTCTAACTTCATTGAAATCTCCAGTTAAAACAAATAAGCCGTAAAAACGTTTATTTATATTTTACAATCTTCTAATGTTTTGTCGATAACAAACGTAAAATCATATTAACGAAACAAATAAAATACGTAAATGGTTTGAACTAATAGTTTCTAACATATTCACATCTTCACATAAAACACTAAAACAAGTATAAGTGGTCTTATGATTTAGATATATATGTACAACAACTAGTGTTTACATATTGGGTTAGCATATATCTAAACTAAGTATACTAAAATGGGTAAAAACATGTATATACTAAAATGGGTAAAAACAAGTATATATACTAAGGTAAAAACTAGCAAATGGTATTGACCCATAACCCATGGTTTTATATATACCACTTAACCAAGTTCAATGTATCCTTAAGGTACATTGTATCTAGAAAGAAAACCATTGATCAACCCAGAACCCATGACCCATGACCCATAACCAAAAATACCAATGGGCAAAGAGGAGCGTTCCACGGATCCCAAGTGGAAGGGATCCGTGGGATCCGTGGGATCCGGGGAACAGTAGAGAATTTTCTCTATAAATAGAGAGTCATTTCTTCCTTTCTACTCATCACTTTACACACATACTTCCCCCAAGTATTCTAACCCTCTAACCTCAGATCCAAGTGATCTATGTAGTTTGTCTTTTGTTTTTGTGTGATCTTCTAGGTTCCTCTTAAAGGAAAGATCACCACTTCTTGAAGACGTGCAAGCTCAAGTCCATGAGTTGCCATGCTTCGTCATCATCAAGACAACGAAGGTTCTCTTGTTGATAGTTCTACCTTTCTCCATAGATGTTGGGTTGAAGGCATTAGTGAAGAATGCCTAAAGTGTCAAGATAAAAGCATTAGTGAAAGGTGTTCATCATCCGTGTCAAAGCATTAGTGAAGAATGCTAAAGGTGTCAAGACGAAGGCATTATTGAAGGGTGCCAATCGTTGTGTCAAAGGCATTAGTGAAGGATTCCGAAGAATCAAATCAAGTCGCATTTAGGAAGAATGCATAGGTCGTATAATCGATGAGGTGCATCGTTATACATATAAGTATTTGTTCATTTCCAAGGATGGTGATATCCTTGATGGTATTGTAACAAGGAGAGGATCTCCTTGATATTAGGTGTTGTGTTGTGAAGGGTAGTAGTTCCTCCATAGTAATGGAACTAGGTGCTTAGCCTAGTACATAGGATTAGTTCTCCTAAGGTGTGAAAGAACTCGGTGGTTAGCCTAGCACCGTATAAAGGGTAGGCGACGTTGTGTTAGGTGTGGTTATCCTTGGTGTGAAAGAACTCGGTATTTAGCTTTGTACCGGAAAAAGGTTAAGCGGCGTTGTGAAGGCTTCTCCGCCATAAGGAGATTTGGTGTAGTGCTTACGAACTCTCAAGTAGGTGACTCGGGGTGGAGTAGGGCAGGAAGGTGTCCTGTAGCGAACCACTATAAATAACTTGTGTCGTGGTGATGTGATTCTTACTCTTTATCTTTCATTACACGCTTATATATCTATCTATCAACGTCCAACATAAACAACCAAATAGATTGACATAAGTCGATCTAAATATTTAAAATGAAGTTTTAAATTGGTAAAACTATTCACCCCCCCCCCTTCTAGTTTTCCACATCTCCTATCGCCACCGATATCCCATTCCAATTCTAGATATAATGAGTAAGAGCATCCCAAACAACAATCTTCGAAGAAAAAGATTGAGGAGCATATACTACGATCCACATAATATTAACATTATTCGGAATCCATAGCCCTTCAATGATCACATAATTATCATTACAAATAATTTTAGTCCTTTTAAAGACTAAGTTATTCCATAAACAATTAATACCACCAGACATACCCCGGAAGACATAGACGCAAAATCAAAATGAGTGTTACCCATACTTGATGAAGCATCCATAAGTCTACATGAAGCAACTTAGTCTCTGTAAGGCTAAGAAATTGACCTTGTGTTTGTTACATAAATCACTAACCCGCCTCCTCTTATTTAGGTCTCCAAACCTTGAACATTAATAGAAAATGCATTCATTTATCCACCTTGAGTTCTCCATTGTTAGCTATGAGAGCTAGGGTACTCTCACAACCATCCATATTAAGCCCCAACCTTGACCCGACCTTAATCGCTTCCTCTAGCCTTCCAAGTAGTGAAAAACCAACAAACTTATGTGAATTATCATGAGAGACAGAAGCCGAGTTCCTAGACTGATCCAAATTACATTCAGGTGGAATAATGCATGGATGATCATGTTTCGAATTTGGTGAAAAACCAGGAGGATACTCAGGAGTCTCAGAACCCTTCAAATCATGTGCCATATTGCCTTTTTTATTGATACTCAGGAGTCTCAGAACCTTTCAAATCATTTGTGGTTCAACATACTCCTTATAAGAATTATTCTGATCTTGTGCGACTCTAATGTCATTATCAACCTTGAATTGAGCATCTCCAATAACAGTACCTACTACGGATTCTACATCATGTACCTCATGTTCACCCTCCACTTCATGGTTATTAGTATTTAAATAATTCTCATCATCACTATCTGAGTCCTCCCCCACAAAATTAGGTGTCCAACTGCATAGCTCTCTAACCCGAATAACATAAGTAACCTTGTTCAAAGTCACAAAAATATTAGCAAAATTAACTGAGAATTAGTTGATTTAATGCAAAGCCTCTTGCTAAGACGATTGCAATTATCAGATTCGTCACAGAAAAGCAATTCACCCCACTTCTTGCATATGGATTTAAAAGTATCGCATTTTCCCACGCACGAATTGGAATGCCTTCAATCTCTAACCAAACAAGCCTTTCCTCAACCATAAAGTCATCATGCCATAGTTTCATAGAAAAGAACCATTGCGAAATTCCTTTATTATTGAGGAATTTATCTCTAGCTTCCAATGACTGAAAATCAAAAAGAGTCCACAACCCGCCCAAATATTTAATATCAACATCCAAAAAACCTTCACTCCGACACAAGGTAAGAGAGTTTGCAATAGAACGAAAATCTTTATAGCATCCAAGAATGGCTAAAGGAAAATCAGATGTACCAGCATGTAATTCAAAAGCTGTATTAGATTCCTCACAAACCTCATTAACATCTTTAGTCTCTATCTTGCATTCATGAGAACCTGTCTTTGCAACATATGCATATGAATTAGTTTTGTTAGTGCAAAATTGCTTCTGATCACTAGCAACAACCTTATTGGGGATCCTAGGTTCAGCCTTCACACCAACGTGCGAAGAATTCACATGCACCTTCCTATTAAACCTAGCTACATTTGCATGTAAGCGCAACTTCCCAATCCATACGTTGGACAAAGAATCAATAAGGGTTTTAGGGTTGGAAACCTTGATATAGCGACAAAAAGCGAACATTTACCCTAATTGATTCTTCCTCTTAGCAATATAAACATCCACAAGGGTTCCCATCTTACCACATATATTCCAAAGCTCTCGTACAGTGAGGTGCGAAGGAAAATTAGAAACATACACAGACAAGGATACATTCACCAAATCGTCCACATTAGATCTCTGTGTTTAAGGTTGTTTCAATCTCTCAAAAACCGAACGACGATTCTTCCTGTTAACCACTTGCCAATCCGAATCTCCCATCAGAAAGCCAAAGATTTGAAAAGAAATAGGTTTTGAAAACAAAAAACGAAAGGAAGGGTGTACAAAAACAAGGGTTTGAAAAGAAGATTTGAAAAGGGTTTGAAAAAGGAGAATTGATTTAGGATTAAAAAGGTTTTGGGAAAACGACGAAAGGTTGCACGCCGGAATTCGCCATAGTGAAAACGAATTGAAAAGAGGGTGGTCCCTTGAGATTATTTAATATCTTTTATTTATTTATATTTCTTATTATCTAATTATATTCATCATTAGGGAGGAGGAGTGGTCACCTAATACCCTAGGTGCCACATCACCTCTATCTAATAAAACCCTCAAACTCAAAACTACCCAATTCATCCATTGAAAACATTTGTTAGGATTTAGTAAATCCAATTATTAAAGAGTTGGTCACCTCAAGTATATGTAATCATTAGAAAGCTCGTAGTCGTAGATTATTATAAGTTAAGTAGTATTTAGTTTAAGTAACACCGTGGAGGACGGACGGGTCTTTACCCACCGTATGCACGATCCACGCCCGATAGGTGGCAATTTATGTAAAGACTATAAATACTCTCTACCTTCCAAGGTAGAGTTGGAGCTCATAATAAGACTTTTCTTTCTCTCACTAAAGTTCCCTAAACCTCTAACTTTCTCTCTAGAACTCTTTGTACTCCTACTTTGTGTTTGGTTTGATGTGTATGTGAAATCAATATGTTTCAAATGGTATCAAGAGCCATGGTTTGATCATCTCTTACATATCTTTGGATTTCTAGTGATTTTAGGTGGTTTTAGAGTTTGAAAAAGTTTAGTGGTTTTGCATCATTTGGATCATTTCTAGTGTTAAAGTTTGAAACTTGAGTGTAGTTTTGTGTTTAGAATCATTGTATGTGCTTGGGTTTTGATTTGTTAAGCTTGAATCATCGTGGTTGGGTTGTTTTGGATTGAAAAGTGATGTTTATGTGTTTTCTTGCTAGCGACTTAAGCCACGGACAAGTTTTCTTGGTAGCGACTTGCTTTGTAATTTGATAGCGAGTTGTAGTTGAAGGCCTTAGCGAGTTGAGCTAGCGACTTGTCTATTGAGACAAGCCGACAAACAGTACACTTAGTGGAGTCTCCACTACGGGTAGCGACTTGGTGAAAGTTAGCGACTTGTACTTAAGTTTGTTAGCGAGTTGGTGTTAGCGAGTTGGTGCTTAGCGAGTTGCTCTTTAGCGACTTGACAACTTAGCGACTTGGTTCTTAGCGAGTTGTTCTTTAGCGACTTGACAACTTAGCGACTTGGTGCTTAGCGACTTGCTGTCAAAATTTTACTAGCGACTTGGTGCTTAGCGACTTGGTTCAGGTTTTCTTAGCGACTTGGTCGACTGTCTGTAATACGGTTTACTCTTGATTTAGTAAAATCCGTGAAAGAATCTATTTCCGGTTTAATCATAGAGTTATAAAATCCGTTTAATCATCATCATGTCTACCAACGTTCCTACAATCATCTCCATTGTTGTCGAGGATGTTCAAGCGGTGGTTCGGATACTCATCCACCCATGCTTGATGTAATCGACTACGACTCTTGGGCTCAACGAATCGATTGTCTTGTCTTGGAAAGGAAAATGGAGTCAACATTCTCAAATCCATTGATGAAGGACCGTATCGGGTTGAGACTACTAGAGACTTAATTGATACAATGAAGATGGAACAATGATCTATGGAATTGATGGACCAAAGACATATGATGAGCTCAATGATAAGGAGAAAAGATATTCGATGTCGATATCGGGGCTTCTAACATCGTACTTCAAGGTCTTCCAAAAGATATCTACAAGTCGATCAATCACAACACGAAGCCAAGGCGGTGTGGGATAATGTCAAGATGCTTCTCTCGGGTTCGAATTAACTATGGAAGACAGAGAATCACAACTCTATGATGAATTTGAACACTTCAAGATGAAACCGGATGAGAGTGTCTATGAGTACTATGTGAACAACATGAATCCACATTCAATTTGAACTCAAAGTTTGTGAACAACATGAATCCCGAATGGCACAAGTTTTTCACCTCTATAAAGCTACCCAAAGGATTGAAGAATACAAACTATGAGCAACTCTATGCCTTCCTCCTTCGAATGAGAGACATGCTATGTTTTTAAAAGGATTCTTAATCGGTTCAAAACCAACCGAGGAGACACAAGCTCATCAAATGATTCAACCGCCTTCACTCAAACATTGGAATCACAACCAAAGCCTCACAAGTCATACCCATGGGTAATGGTAATCACAAACTCATTCACGATCCTATGTTCAAACAAGGCGATCTTGATGCACACGGGAAACTTCATTAATCAAGCTGGATCTCCCGATTAGTCAAAACATGAACTCTCTTCCACACACCAACAACAATCTCGAATCGCATCCAATCCACACAATCAAGCCACCGCCGAGATGGGAAGGTTATGGTGCGGCGGTTCAAGAAAGACGATGCGAACAAGCAAGAGGTGGAGTGGTAGAGGTTATCTTGCAAATCGAGAATAGGGAAGGAATGGAAACCGTGGTCAAGCAAAGCCAATCAAATGTTACAATTTTGGAGGTGAGGACACATTGCAAGGAACTGCGCATCGCCAAAACGCCTCGAATGCCGAGTACTTGAGGATAAGATGTTTGCTTGTGCAAGCTCGGGATAATGGTGCGACTTTGGATGAAGAGGTTGTTGTTCTTGGTGAGGAAATGCTAAGACATATGATGCGAGATGTGGATGAGCAACCAATTCGGAGATAGCCATAATCATCGAATGCCTTTCAAGTAGGCGATTGTGATGCATACGACTACGATGTTGATGAAGAACCTCTCGCACAAACCATTTTCATGGCTAGCATTTCTCCAATGGTCTCTCTAAAGTCTCTTCATCACCACAAGCTGGTCCATCCAAAGACAAAATCATTTACGAGGTATTAAAATTATACGATGAAGTTGATGAGCAAAGATTCATAACGGCACAATCAACTGTAATTATTGAGTCGATATTGAAAGTATGGGTAATATCAATGTTGTCCCATATGATCAATATGTGAAACAAAGTGAAAGTGAGATTGTACCAAGTGATGTATCTTATCACGATCAATGATGACTATGTTTTGATGAATACACCGCACGTGCCCGATGATTCTGTTATTTCGAACTTAATGCTTATAAAGAACGTGTTGCTATTTATGAACAACGAGCTAAGTTTGAATTAACCACCGTGAGCGTGAAATGGACGACCAAATCGTACAACTATTAGAAAAAGTAGGTTTAGAAGAAGTATTAAAACAAGAGTTAAACTCCTTACAAGAAAAACTTTCTAAAGCGCTAAGCAAAAACAAGAACTTCAAGAACATGTTAAAATGCTTAAGCAAGAATTCGATGCTAAGGAATCAAAACTTTTGAATGATTTTTCTAATCTAAAACCTTGAAAAAAGCTTGAAAATAAGTTGTACGAACAAGGGAATACCATTCAAACTACTCACATGGTCACTAAGCATAGAGTTTTAAGCGATAAGCATAGTGTTCCCATTATAGTTAAACCCAACCACGAGTACGGAAGATAGCAAAAGCGACTCAAAGTGTAATCTATGATGGCAATGAGATTCTTAAACCTAGAAAAAACCTAGTTGCGTTGAGTGCACAGAGGAAGATAAGAAATCGATGAAGTCACTAGGGAGAAGATGAACAAGAAACTAGATGATCCTAAATGTAAAGAGAAGAAAATAATTATCACACCCCATGACTACAAAAGGAGAATTGGATCTCCTTGAACATGTTTAAGCCTCAACGTTGTTGACTCCGAACAAGTGTTCGGAAAAGGATTTAGATAAGCAAAAGCGAGAGAATCTTGTTGTAACAAACCCCCCTTTAGGAAATTGCCTTGAAGAATGTGTATCCTCCCAATACACCAATGCATTTAGTTCCTAGGACTATTGCCACTAAAAGCAAGACCTTAATCACCAATATGTTATTTTCAACTATTTGTTGATTTTGAGAAAACTTGTAAGAAAAGGATCACACCCACCGGTATAATCAAGGGAAAGGGGTTTGAGCAAACGAAAGAATGTTATTTAATCGAAGTCATGCCTTTCTTTAAACAACTAAAAGATCATTTTGAAAGTCTTAAAAGGAATGAATTTAGACATTAAAGAAATGGAAAAGGAATTTGATGCAATGATAGTTGAGATTAGTGACTATGAGCGAGCACTAAAATATAATGAGATTGAGAGGAAGAACTTGCATACATTGAATGAGACTCTTATTCTTGAATGTGTTGCTCAAGATGTGTTTTCATCGCTACAAATTGTTCCATTAATGCTTCTCAATTTCATGAATTATCTGTTGCCCTGAAAGTCTCCCATGATCGTGTCATTGAGCTTGAAAAGACTAATTCTAAACTAAATGAGAAAATTGAATTGGTTTATAACGACAATTTGGTTAAACATTTTTCTAAACTAGAGGTTGAGCATTTTAATTTACAACTAAAATATCAACATCTTAAAGAAAATATCAACACTTCAAATATCAAGACGTCCTCAGATGCTCCAGAGTTTGATGCAGTTTTTCAAATTAACAAACGTGATGAACAGATTCAAGCTCATTGTAACACGATCAGAAAGTTGAAAGCCCAAATCTCACAATTAAAGGGTCAAAAGAACAATGTGACTGGCTCCCAAATGCCTCCTCCTTTAGATTCTCAAAATTCTCAAACGTTTCATCTTCAAAACTTAGTAAATGCATTACAAAAGGAAAACGAAAGTTTTCTAGAAGAAAATGAAAAGGTTAAACGTCATTTCAATGAGTTATTTGAATCAATAAAGGTCACTCGTAACAAAAATAACGAACAAATAGCTTCATTGCAAAAGGAAATTGAGAATCTGAAGAGCCAGGTAAAAGGGAAAATGCCAATGACCAATGGGGAGAATGGTGTATCAAAGGTTCACTCTTGTAATAAATATGCTTTGTCTGTGAAATATGTTCCCTCTCATATTAGGAATAACAAACTTGCAATTCAAACATATTTCTCATACCTTAAGGATTGTCTAGAATGTCTCCGTGAGATTGTTGAAGAGGATAAGTTAGAGAAACCACTTGATAATGCAATTGGGCATGCATGCTTATATGCCGAACGATCTCAAGAACTTCTAGAATGCTTAATCACAATATGCCCTAAGTCCTTAGGTGAGAGAGTTAATCCTTTGATTCCTTGTTCTATGCCTAGTGCCAAGCATGAAATCCATTCAATGCCCAATGTTATGAATGTGAACCTCGGTGTGCTGCAAGAAGTTCAAAATCCAAGACTTCTAGTGTTAAGAAAGTGAACCTTAGTATACATGCATATAGTTCGGATCCCACATCTAAGCGGAGATGCAAAGAGTAGCAAAACCAACTAATGTTCCCATTCCCTCTACAGAGTAATCGGTGACATTAAAGCGGCGGTCAAAGTCTCAAGATAATACAAGGAATGATAGGACCTCATGCAAGCTAAGAATGTGCATTGGAAGAGTAGAAGACCAACCTAGGAACTTTAAGCTTGAGTCGAATAAAACGAATCGTGTTGATTCTAGTATTAGCCATAGGCGTCATCGTAATTAATTCAATTCGATACTATTTGCAAACCTTGTAATGATGTCTCTTGAATTTTGTTTCTAATCATGAATGTGGTGTGAATGCTTTATCTAATGATGTCAAATCTCCGAGAAACATTGTTGATGCAAAATATCATGCTAAGAAGGCAAAAATGCATAAGCGAAAGAAAGTTAGAAAACGGTGGAAATCCACGGGAAGAACATTTAGTAAGATAGGTTATCAATGGATACACATTGGCCATAAGAATAATCGAGCAATGCCCACTAGAAAATGGATGCCTACCCAGGTAGAACTATTCCCTTAAGAAGTGAACATACTTTGAATAGGGCAAATCTGGACACTAGTCTTGCATCTATTCATAATGATTCTATTGCCTCAATTTACGATATGAATGTTTCTATCTCTCGATGTGGGTGTTCCAATCATCATTACTAACCAAATGGAACCCATTCTTGCATGGGGATCCCAAATATCCATTATCCATTCTTGTCATGTTCAACTGCGGATCGTTCAAATCGTTTTGTGGTACACGGACTCAGTTGCTCCAAGCATATGATTGGAGACCGGTCGCGGCTCATGAACCGTGAGTAAATTCATCGGACAGTTAGATTTGGGAACGACCATTTTGGAGCTATTATGGGCTATGGAGATTATGTGGTTGGTAAAAGTGTGATTTCGGGGTATATTATGTGGAAGGTCTTGGTCACAACTGCTCTCTGTTGGTCAATTCGTGATTCCGATCTAGAAGTGGCCTTTAGAAAACATACTTGCTTCGTTAGAGAACTTGATGGTGTAGAATTATTAAGAGGAACTCGAGGTTCTAACCTATACACCATCTCTATCGATGACATGATGAAGTCCTCTCCAATCGCTTACTATCAAAGGCTTCTAAAACAAAGTCTTGGTTATGGCATCGTCGTCTCAATCACTTGAACTTGGCACCATAAACAATCTTTCCGAGAAAGGATCTTGTCGAGGCTTACCCAGTTAAAATATGAAAAGATCATCTTTGTTCGACTTGCCAATTGGGTAAAAGCACGAAATATGCCCACAAACCAAAACCCACAAATTACGTAATGGAAGTTCTTCATACCCTTCATATGGATCTCATGCGGACCAATGAGAGTGCAAATGATAAATGGGAAGAAATACATTCTAGTAGTTGTTGATAACTACTCTCGATTTACTTGGGTAAAGTTTTTGAGGACAAAGGATGAAACTCGGATGTCATCATCAAACTAATCAAACGACTTGAGTTCGACTCAACAATACAATCGTAATTGTTCGAATGCACAATGGCACGAGTTTGTCAACAAAGACTTAATTCGCTTTATGAAAGTATTTGAATCGGTCATCAAAGAAGTGTTCCACGAACTCCTCAATGAGCGGTGTAGTTGAAAGACGAATCGAACTCTTGTAGAAGCCGCAAGAACAATGCTTATTTTTCAAGGTTCCAATGTTTTTATGGGTCAAGCCATTGCCACCGCATACTACATCCAAAATCGTTCCTTATACACACCTCTCATGGAAAAACTCCATATGAACTTGTTCATAAACGAAAACCCCGATCTCTCCTACCTTCGTGTGTTTGGTGCTTTGTGCTATCTAACAAATGATGGTCAAGATTTAGGTAAATTAAGAGCAAAGGCGGATATTGGAGTTTTTGTTGGGTATGCACCAAACAAGAAGGGTTACGAATCTACAACAAGAGAACCCGAAATATCATGGAAACAATTCATGTTACGTTCGATGAACCGACCGGTCAAATGGCTCTGGACAACCTAGTTCGGACCCGCACTTCAAAACAGTCCCATTGGTTCATCCCTTGTACCAAATTTCTCCAACTATTCCATATGTACCTCCAATCAAGATGATTTGAAGAAATTGTTTGATCCGATGTTTGATGAACTCTATGAGCCAAGTGCTATTGAATTGTCAATTCCCACAGAGGTGCTCATATCCACGAGAATGAAGTCAATCCTTCGGTCTCAATATCATTAAGTCAAGAAGCACATTGCGATAACTCGATCTCATCAACAAATCATCAATCTTGAATGTACATCATGGAACTGCTTCGCATCAATGATGAAGTTAATCCCTTTGCTATTCTGAAGATGCTCCATTTGAAAACATATTTGCTCTGAATCATCATCGAACCATCTTCTTGGGAGACATCGACTCTGCTACCTCGGTCCCTCAACAACCGCCACATGAACACCTTAGAAAATGGACTCACGATCATCCATTAGAAAAATCATTGGAAATCCTCTCGTCCGAAGATCAACACGGAAACAACTTGCAACCGATGCCTTATGGTGCTTCTTCAACTCCGTACTCTAAGATCGAACCAAAGATGTTAAAGCGCCATGAATGAAGACAAACTAGTTCAATGCCATGCAAGAAGAAATTCATGAGTTTGATCGACTTGATGTATGAGAATTAGTACCGCTCCAGTTGTGCTATGATCATTGCTCTAAAATGGATCTTCAAAGTGAAACTTGATGAGCATGGTGATGTCCTAAAGAACAAGGCTCGATTGGTTGCTAAAGGATACCGTCAAGAGGAGGGTATTGACTTTGAAGAATCATTTGCTCTTGTTGCTCGTGTCGAGGTAATCGAGAATCTTTTGGCTAATCTTGCCAAGTAAGAACATGGTAGTCTATCGGATGGATGTAAAGACGGCATTTACGAGCGGAGATCTTAAGGAAGTCGTCTCGTCGACCAACCCGAAGGCTTTGTGAATCCGAGCATCCTACTCACGTCTATCGTTTGAAGAAGGCTCATGCGGTTTAAAGCAAGCTCCAGGGCATGGTGTGATCGCTATCAAAGTTTTTCTATCTACCGGTTTCAAAGAAAGGAGCAGTTGATCCTACATTGTTCACCGAGAAAGTCGAGCAAACATTTAATTCACGTTCAAATTTATGTTGATGATATCATCTTTGCCTCGGTGACCCCAATGAGCGTGACCATTTTCAAATGAAATGGGTTCTAAATTTCAAATGTCGATGATGGGACAAATGTCATTTTCTTGGGATTACATATTTCACAAAGTCCGGAGGCATTTTCATAAATCAATCTCAATATGCAAATGAGATTTTAAAGAAATTTGGATTCGATTCTAGTGACCTGTTGACACTCCCATGATTGAGCGTGACGATACTAGATGAGGACCACTCGGGGATCATGGTAGACCAAACAAAATATCGTAGTATGATTGGATCACGATGTACCTCACGCCTAGTAGACCGGACATCTTGTTCGTTGTTTGCATGTGTGCTAGATACCGTGCTAAGCCTACTAAAAAGCACCTTGAAGCGGTTAAGCGGGGTCTTCGGTATCTCCAAGGAACCATCAATATGGGACTTTGGTACCGAAAGACACCGGTATGTCACTAACGACCTATCGAGATCTTTGGTCATGCGGGATGTCAAGATACTCGTCAAGTACTTACGGAGGTGCTCGGTTTTGGGTGATAAGCTTGTGAGTCGGTCTTCAAAGAAGCAAATGAGTACTTCTATTTCCTCTACAGAGGCGGAATACATAGCCATGTCATCTTGTTGTGCTCAAATCCTATGGATGAGATCCCAATTATCGACTATGACTTTGAGTTCAACAAAATCCTCATCTTGTGATAATAAAGTTTTATTGCTCGCCATGCAACAACGTACAACACTCAAGAGCAAAGCACATCGACATTCGACATCATTTCATCGGGAGCAAGTTGAAAGCGGTGTGGTGGAACTTTACTTTGTGAGGTCCGAATACCAATTAGCGACATCTTCACCAAAGCTCTTCCTAGAGAACGTTTTGAGTTTATTCTTCCACGACGGGTCTTAAGAGCCTACAACCGAAAACTCTCAAACGTCTTCAAGAGGAAGAAGAGGAGTAAAGGTTTCCTTCATCTATCCCTTGTAAATATTTTTTGAAAAACAAAATACAAAATTATAAAACCTTCAAAAATCAAATAGAAAAATATAAAACTTTCAAAATCCATAAAATTTGAAAATCTTGAAAATTAAAAAAAATTAAAAAAAAATGTCTTTTGTCATGTTTTCTCGATTCGATAATATCTACGGTCTTTGTCTTGTCATTCAAAGAATGACACAGGACTTTAGATGTTGTTCGAATGTTTAAAAAATCGAAAAATCAAAAATCAAAAAGTATTTTTGGGAGAAAGTGAAACAATGGTTTATTGTCATTTCGAGCAAGAACCCGCTTTTCAAAGATAGAACGAGACATGCTTTATCTTGGTTTTCAAATTTCTTGCTCGATTCTTTAAACTAATCCTTACTATCTAATGAAAACTAGTTGTTTTGAAAAATAACTCGGACTCTATTTTTATAATCATCTGGACTTAAAAGTTTGTCAAAATATCTATCTCTCAATCAACAACTTATGTCATTGATTGAGGGGAGAATGATTTCAATTAAATTAAAGGTTATTTGTCATTCAATTGTTTTCAAAAGATAATCATGCATGTTTAATTCAATGGAGTCTAAAGTCTCAAAATCCGATCCTTATCGCTTAAAACGTTTTCATAATCAAGTCACAATTCTCCTTATAAGCTTTCAAAATCAATTTAAATCTCAGAGATCACAAATCTCAAATGATTTGATAATTGTGATCGGGGAGAATTTGTGATTTAAATTGTATTTAAACCGATAATACGGTAAATGGTTTTATAAGGATGAACAAGCTCTCCTTCCCACATGTGCCAAACGATTTCAAATTTTCCATGCACATGTTGAGGGGAGCATCTATCTTAAACCACAAAGATCGAAACGTGATCAATTTATATCAATGTGCGGGTTCCTCTTGTATGTGCAAAACTCTTTCAAACCTCAAGGCACATATTGAGGGGAGCAAGCTTATGAAAACCTCATCCTTCCCCAAAATGCTTTATCTACTTGATTTGATTAGGAAGTGATGTTGATATTTTAGAAAATGGTAATCAAAGAAGTTAATTCTTTCTCTTGCCTCCGTGTGCAAAACGATTTCAAACACTTGATGCACATGTTGAGGGGAGCTCTTGTTCTAAAATATCAAAACAATTCGGTACAAAATGCTTTGATAATATATCACAAGTATCCGGATTGATTTTCTAATGGTTTTCAATTGGTTCCAATGGCGGATGAACAATACCAAATAGACCGACCAAATTTACTTTATGTACGGTGATATAAGGATGATAAGGTTAGGTATTTGTTCCCATGATCCGCCGAACGGAGGGATCTACCGAGGACAATCCACTAGATAGTGTAGAAGTCCTTAGGTATATTGAAAAGGAAAAAATGAGATATGGGAAGAGTGCGGATGAGTCCGAGCTAGTCTTGGAATAAACCCAACAAGGTTCTAGCTATGAAGTCTCGGTAAGCAATGAAGGGTTGAAGAATGAAAAGAATTGAATGAGAAAAGGGTAAAACAAATAGCCCTCCAATTATTCAACCTTAGGGCGGACAGGGTTCAACTCATTTGCTCTTGGTGGTTACCAAGGTAACATCGGTATTGAAGACAAAGACGTCATGGACCCGGTGACGCTTGCACTTCAACTTCCCAAACCACTCAAGTTCCTCTTAAAAGGACTTGTTTCATTCTCACGGGAACCGACATTATCTATCGACTTTCTCTTAGAGATGGTTGATATTGAAGAAGGAGACCTCTCCCTAGTCTCCGATCAGGATCCAAATATGCACAAATTGAGTCTAGAGCCACGAGATCATCAATAAATCTCATTAGGACACTTTCAATGAAGACTCTCTGTTTCACACAATGTGGAAAGAGATTATATCTTGAGTCCTCGCATTATCCTTGTGGTATTTCTAGAACATCCGAGTGATATGCAAACATATTCACAATGAAGATGGAAAGCCTTCGAGCCAACATCAAACAAGCTCTGGTAAGTGGCATGTGAGATCTATTCAATAGATCAACCATGTGACAACCGAACATAAACAATGGGCGATTAAATCCTTTGAATCAATCTGGTTCAGGTTATGGATTGATGATACCTTTGAAAAACCGGTCTTTGTGCTTAAAACTCTTTTCTTTAGCACTTCAACCGTGTACTGAATATTTCAAATCAAAAGGTGTTTATGATTGATAATTGATTTTCATTAGAACCTTCGTTGTATTGCAAAAACAATTTCTATTGTGCGATACGATTATTTTTCAAATCTCTTTTCATTAATCGGTGAATTTCTATTCATTGGTTCACTCACTCCGTGTTGTCTTCTTTGAGGCGTTCGGTTTGAGAACGACTAGAAGCATTGCGAAACCTGTCAAGGAAATTCTTGAATTATACATGATCACGGCGATGCTTGTCTCGATCAGCGGGGAACCGTGGGCGTGTACCTCAATTCAACGAAGTGATCAAAGACACTTTCGTGCGCTTTATTGCTAATCTGTTTTATGCGGTCGCCCTACGTTTGTGGTGATCGAATGATGCGGTCAATCCATAGCCGCATGCTCACTCAACACATTCATCTCAAAAGAAATCATGATTAGTGCATCAATGACTCGATATTTTCACTCCATGCTTCGCTATTCTGCCGCCAATATCATGAATCAACAAAAGCTTCCGCTACTCGATGAGAATATTTCATGATCCGAATGTGAGCATGTCGGTCCGTATGTCACAACATCACATAATACCAACACCACAATGGATGAGTCGAGATTGATATTTCCGATGATCTCAAAAGTCGGCTCAAAATTATTATCACGTGGATCGATAAAAGGACCTCCACTTGGATTAACCAAACATGCAATGAGAAGAATCGATGACTACGAACTTGAGCAAAGTACTACATCAAGAATGCAAGAACAATTTTAATGTAATATCTGTTTGTATTCAATGTAATTTTAGTATATGTTTGAGGTGACCTCCATAGGGAGATTGTTAGGATTTAGTAAATCCAGGTTATTAAAGAGTCGGTCACCTCAAGTATATGTAATCATTAAAAGCTCGTAGTCGTAGATTATTATAAGTTAAGTAGTATTTAGTTTAAGTAACACCGTGGAGGACTGGACGGTCTTTACCCACTGTATGCCCGATCCATGCCCGATAGGTGGCAATTTATGTAAAGACTATAAATACTCTACCTTCAAGGTAGAGTTGGAGCTCATAATAAGACTTTTCTTTCTCTCACTAAAGTTCCCTAAACCTCTAACTTTCTCTAGAACTCTTTGTACGCCTACTTTGTGTTTGGTTTGATGTGTATGTGAAATCCAATATGTTTCAACATTCTTGCTCCGTCCATTTGTCATGACCTCTGACAACCTCCCAAGCCAAGGTATGAGTAAATTATCTTTTTTTTTTGCTGTATAGTAATCGGACTCAGCTTGCCTCACCACGTCCAAGTCGTTGCACCCACTAGCCTTAGCACGTTTCTACATTATATACAAAATAATAAAAAGTATAGCTTAAACAAAATAATGTAATTGTAAATTATAAAGTATAGATTATGTAAAATAAAAAGTATAGATTATGTAAAATAAAAAATATAGCTTGTACCGCTTGGAGGTAGTAGCCGTTGAAAATACCCATGGCCGTGTTCATTGTTTTCCACTTGGTATTCAACGCATGAAAAGTTCGTGAACTCGAACCCATAGTTGCCTCGTAATGCTTGAGAATCCGTTTCCAAAAACCGTCGGACTTTTGTTCATTACCGACAACACCACATTCGGAGATTTGAATCCATGCTTTCGCCAAAGCCTCCTCTTGTCTGCGCGACCAAAGTTCACGGGCCTCCTCACGAATGCTTTTTCTTCCTCTCGGATCGACTTCTTGAACTTCCTCATCTTCGTCTTCTTCGTTTGGTAGTGGTTGTGTTTCGGGTACGTACTCTACATCTTCATCAATGTTTTCGAACGGGGAGAACTCGCTTGTAGTAGTGATGTTGTAGTGTTGAGGATTCATTTGAGGAGGACCCATATTATATTGGTAAAATGGAAGTGGAGATGGGGGTTGTGGAACGTAAAATTGATTCGGGGATGCTTGAGAATAAAATTGGCTAAATCCTAACGGAGTTTGTTGTGGTTGATTCGGGGATGGTTGAGACCGACCTTGACGCCGAGGTGAAAGTTTTTACCTTCTTGGATCCATGGTTTCTGTTTTGAAAGATTAGTGTGTGTTTTTTGTGGTTTGTGTGTTTTTATTTTGAAAAATGAGTTGAAAAGGTTTGGTTTAAAGGGAATTTTTTCTTTTTTTTTGGCCTACTAGCCGTTATCCTCTCCCAACGTTCCATTTTTTTCAAATGCAAACACTTCCCAAGCTCGGCTTCACATACCGAATTTTATACCCGATCGAGGTACCCTAGGTGGCGGCGGCGGTGTTACCGCTCGGGTAAGGGTACCCGAATCCCTTACCCGAGACCCCTCCCTCCTCCCTTATTTATAACTTTCAATCTATACTTTTCATTTGCTTCTTTTACGCTTATTTCCAGCTCCTGCTTATCAGCTTAAGCTATAATAAGCCCATAAAATCAAGCTAATCCAACAGTCCTTATGTGATAAATTTTTAGGGAAAACTTTGTATGTTTTGGTTAAAGCAATGTCCTGCTTAAGGAAATAGCTCCGCGGATTTTACCAACCCTCTCCTCTAATTTTGCTCTGTAAATAAAGTGATAAATTTTTGGGCTAACTTTTCACGCCTTTTGAGTAGGTGAACAATGGCAACCTAGTTCATATGTCTTGCATCGCCTTTCTCTCCGACGACCGACGACGACCCAATTCTTGCTGATGGTGGCCTGGTTATTTTATTTTATTTTTTAAATTCAAACATTTTTTATATATAGGATGTAAAGTGGTAAAGTTTTTTAAAAAAAAAAAAAAAATTTTGTTTTAATTACCAAATAGCACACAAAAGTGTGTATGAAACTCGGTTGTGTGAAGAAACTAGTTCGTGTGACGACCTAGTGCAACCGACCTTCCACAATGGGAACAACCGAACTCAACCTAGGTTGACCCAACCCCCAACCGATCCCATTGTGTCTAGCCTGACCAAATCCTCTGATCATGGCTAGTAGAGAATATAGTTCTTCCAAATAACATTAAGAACCTGATCAAACAATTACAGTCAAGTCATGTTTAAATTTTCTTGTATTCTTTCTTAATATTAGTAGATTATACGTAAATGTGGGCGGGGTTTTGCGTGGCACCTTCATATCTGCCTCAAGTCAACTAGCAATTTTCAAAAATGTAGCGGGGCTCCGAATTTGCTGTTAACTATGGGGATGCGATGATATGATATTGATTTTATTAACTTATGTGTACGCGGTATATCTTTAAATAATGCCCATTTCCCCTGTTATGCAGTGAACAAACAGTTGAATGATAAGGAAAGAGTTGCTGCTGCTCTCGAAGATCCAAATCTCGTGGATATGGTTGATGAATGTTTACATCCATCCTATGAGTGAATGTTGCATCCAATGCATGGTCAATCACTCCGATACTTGTTGAGTCTCTCATTTGAGTCATATCTATACAGCAAAAGTTTCCCTCTAGCATCAGTTGTTTCTTCATCTTTAGAGTGTATTTCTAGCGGTTATTATTTGGAGTAATGTATAGTGTTGTTCCTATCATTATACTTTGAACTTTCTTTTCTTGTTCAATCAACCACCTTAAAAGCACAGTGCTTTCTTTTCTTGTTACTTGTGCTCGAATGCTATCTTAAACAATTACTGCACAAGTTTTCTTACATATGTTAATCGAATCACCGTTACATGAGCACTTTTGAATGATTGAATATTTTTTAAATTTCTGTGTAATCAATACACCTTCAGATTATCTTAGTTTGTGAAAGTAAAGGACAACTGATATGAGGTTAACAAGAAGCAGATGCTAGCTTTGTGTTAATCTTCATATGTTGACCACATCATCTGAGGTTAACTATAGTACCAAACATCGAACACCCGCTTTGAGGGGTGAGCTTTGTTCGTCAGCGCCATCACCAACTAGTGTCTCCTAAAACATAGAAGGCGGTGTCCGTATTTGAATTTGGGACCTCATATCTCACATTCTAACAAGCAGGACAACACCTGTAACTGGAACAAACACAAATGCATTTCAAATCTCAAATATAGCATCCTATATTCCTTGCAAAAGCTGGTGCATATACGTTTAAATTTTTAGAGAAAAGTTGTGTCCCTTTGAAACATATATGTCCAAAAACACATATCTAAACCACAATAATGAAGCGTAAACTGGATTAAACTGAAATTGATCGGGTTATAGACAAACAGTCTTTATGTATCAGACAAGTTGAGTTGTTGAAAGACGTGTTCTACAACACAAGTCAAATATGGCCTAACGTATTTTTCACAAAACGTGCACAATGCATAAAGATGAGATAATTGTCGCTAAGCACACCCCCTTGGGTCAATTAGGGGCGTCACGTTTCTAATCAAGATCGTCAACAGTTACACACCCGAACAAAGAAATATGAAGGCTTAATAAATGTATCATAAAAGAACACTAGTACGAAGTAAAAGTATCATTCCCTGAAAGGACAACAGTTGTTCATATGCAACTCCAACCTTAAATAAAAAAATTCTAGAAAGTAAGGTACAAATGAGGCTCCTTTCATCGGATAAAATCCACAACGAAGCTTACACAGAGCTGAACCAAATGAGCTCGACATTAGTCTTTTGATCTCTTTTCGTTGCTCTATTACGAGCTCTTCTATGGGATTTTAAAGAGATTGTTACAGATGGGAACAAGAATTTAAGATGCAACCAAATCAGGTGTCTCTGCTTCCACGGATGTCAATGCGGTATGTACTTTTCCCACCCAACCATCGAGCCTATCACGCAGGGATTTTATTTGAGGAATTCCCAGAACTCTTGGTTGCACCCATGAAACATAGACTGTTCCATCAACCTGATCAATTATTCCCTCGATAAGATGAACCTGCAGTAATCGCAGATTTCTTTAACACTCCGACACAAAAGAACAATAAATACTAAAAATAGTATGACAGTATACATTATGTATAACAATTACAAGTTGCACGTGCAATATAGAGGTACCCCAATACAAAGTTCCAAGTAAATCAAGAGGCAAAAACAGCCTATCAGTTACCCTTCGTTAGCAAGGTCCCAGAATTAATGGAAGTCCTCTATAACCAAAAAGACAATAGTAAACACACACACATTTCTAGAAGCAAAAAGACAGCAGTGAAGACACATGTTTCTAGGAATATCCATGAATAAGTAGTACTTCTAGAAGTTGAAATCTTATTTTTCAGGATACACATTGTCGTTCCTGTAACATGCTCCATGTAAGGGGCATTTGGGGCTTTATCAAAATTTGCTAATCTGCTTATTGTGTTTTGATACAACCAATAAGCAGTAACGAGGGTGCTTGCGATTGCTTATCCACACTACTTACCAGTTTATTTGCGAGTAAAAGAAACTGTTCTAAGTGAGCAACTTGAAACCGCTTATCAAAACGGCTCATTTCAAAAAGCAATAATCAGATAAGCAGTTATCATAAACAACCAAAACAGCGCCTAAGACAAGATGATCAATGTTCCTTGACCCATTCAACAAAAAAGAAAGGATTTGTGACCAGTTCAGGATTGAAATGTTGACCAATTCATAACAATTGACCTGGTGTTAACAAGAATAATGTTTTATTTCAATATAAAAACTTCACTAATCGACTTCATAGAAGACATTTAAACAATTTACCACTATAGATCACCACATAATATATCTCCCTAAAACGAGGATCGAAAGCTACCTGGTATATCTTCAACCTAACCTTAGTTGTTTTGTTTACTGTAACAGATAAGTATCACATAATATATGGTAATGAAGTTATGACTATTGATATAGGTGTCACAAACAATATGGTAGCGATCACTAAACTCTTTGTACACAGCAATTCCTACTAGACCAGGGACCAAGTTTTATGCAACTCCCGTCCTCTACAAAATAAATCGATAACAAACCAAGCATAACCACTCGGACAAACAATCTTATATAGGAAGTTCCATCAGACAAGCTTCGTGATCATTTCCTAACATATACTTATTCTTCAAAATGAGATTAGTAGGAAGAAGCAAGTACTAACTCACTATCAAATATGTTTCAGAATAGTCTCTTACTCCCTCTAATCAATGGGTCACTAAGTCAGGCTAGACATCCTACACAGCCATGAGAATGAGCATTATTGTAAGGTGGCCCAAAGAATATAACATTTTGGCCTTCTACTTCTACTTCTACTCATCTGTTATCAAATTAGAATAGTAGCCTTGTTCTTAACCTTTCCTCAGTCAATAAGCAAAAGAACAGGAGAATGAAGTTCATAATGAGGGCTGCAACAAAAGATGCAATTCACTTGAAGATGTCTACCATGGTTACGCATGCTGCTTTAGATAAAAATCCTCTTCTAGTGTCAGTGAGTTCAAGGGTTTCATCTTTGTAATACTAGAAGTACATATAAAGGCGAGGAGATATGTGCCTAATTCCCTATAGACTTTTTGGCGGCGTTTGATGTTAAAATACAGCGATAGGTTATCAGTTAAGAGTATATCTACTTACAGATAGACTCTTCATGAGAAGGTATTCAACATCTTCAACTGTAAGTTTTGTCCGCTCTGCAATGATGCTCAGTGGGATAGTTCTCTCTTCTGATGGTCGACTGCAAGAACATAAATATTATTTATCCAAATTAATAACTCTAACTTTATAAGTAATCGTGATAAAAAAGAAAAGATGGATCAGGATTTCTCTAATTAACCTGAAGATAATTTCCATCAAGCAGAGAATGTTGATCTTTTCCAAAAGCTTCTGCTCGTTAGCCACCAAAGCAGGCTGAGCACTAAGAGAAGCTCCATGGACACGACATAATTCTTGATAGCGAACTAGATCTCCAGCATTAAACGCTTCAAGAATGTAGTAAAGCCATTCAACCTTTGTCCCTAGCAGACTCTTTACCTACGATTGTTCAAAAGAAACAACAAAACCTCATTTCAGTTTTCTGGAAATGCGTACAGTTTCAGAAAGCCATCATTATACTCACAATAGGATGTGCAAGTAGCTCCCCAAAGTTGTAGACGTTCTCTCCCAGCAATGCAGATAACGATAGATCAAAAGCAAGATCCTAAAGAAAAAAATATATATATATATACAAAGAAAATTCAATATTGTATAAAAACTTGTAGTAAGTAACAGGCGGTCAGGCGTTGAGATTGCATACCAGCTTAAACGAATCTGACAACGATTCGACCGAGGTGTACGCCAAATAAAGAAGAGCACTCTTGTAAAACTCAGCAAACTCCTGGCGGGATTTATGGTACTGAGACGACACCCAATAATAATTAGCATACACCGAGGGATCGATGTCGGTCATGCTATCAAGAGTAGTCTTGCCGTCTTCTAGAAGATTCTTACACCCTTTTTGATCTCCTTTCTCGAGGTTAAACACTGCTATCTGCATTTTGATATACAGAATTGGCTCCTCGATTCGCGACTCTTTAGTAGCCCTAAGCTTTTCAATGACGCCATCGAGATAGGTTATGGCAGCTTGTTTGTCTGGGTATTGGCGAGAGACGATAACGGCGAAGTGTGCTAGCTTAAGAAGGTTGATCTTAGTCTCGAAATCAGTTATGAAATTGTGATATAACTGAATGAGAGCATCACCCGCCTGAAATACAGAAAAATATTAGACGTGCACAAATGCACAAATGAGTAGTAGTAGTATCTAAAAAGTTAATTTCAAGGAGATGACATATAAGCAGTTATTGGGTAAAATTATGTCAAGCAATTACGACGTCCTAAAGTTGTTTGTTGAATTCTCAAAAGGAAATATACTTTAGAGAATGGCTTACAACAACAACAACAAACCCAATCCCTCCGAGGCGGGGTATGGGGGAGGTAAAATGTAGACAGATCCTACCCCTACCCCAGGATAAACCCGGGAGTAGAGACACTGCTTCCAACGAAACCTCCGGCAAGGGCAGGTGAGATAGAAAAGGAAAGATAGCAGACAACAAGCACCAACAGGAAAGAAAGCGGGGAAAACAAGGCAAGGGGGCACGGGTGAGAGCACAGGCAAAAGAGCACAAAAGATAACACAATCAAAAAACAAAGAACCAAAGCACTAAGAAATGCAGGCAAACCTAAGGGAGCAACATAGAGCAAGGCAAAAACAACGCACGGGCCTAGAGCTAAGGCTGAGCAACAAAAAGGCACACCTAAGCAACACAGAGCAGAGCAGAGCAAAGCAAGAGGCCTAAAGCTACGGCAAAGCAAAAGGGAGGCACCAAAAACCGAAACGCCAGGGCAAGGCAACAGAGACGCCTAAAAGCACTAACCCACCAAAAACCACCTAAACCCACTAAGCCCCTAGCCAAATCTAACCGCAGATCCTAATCCTATATCTCCACCCCTTTCTATCTGAGGGCATGTCCTCCGACAAGAGAAGCTCCGACATGTCTAGCTTAACTCTATCCTCCCACCTGAGTTTGGGTCTGCCCCTTCTTCTCACACCATCTACTACTAGCGCCTCGACCCTTCTAACCGGCGTTGTTTACCACCTCAACCTACCTTCTCTCATCTTCGAAATAATATTTCCCGACGTCAAATTTTGCTCTGAAAACTCCGTTCGGAATCATGTCAAGCAAGGTTTTACCACAAGTCCAATCTTATTTTCGGAAATACCTAACCTTAATAATAAAGAGGTTGTATATTATGATTGAAATTAAAGAAGACCTGAAAGACAGCAAGGGCGACAAACTGTTCAAGCTTCAAAGTGAGTTGATGCCAGAGCTTCCTTTGGTACAAGTCAGCAAGCGTGTTGTACCATTCCGATAACTCTGGGTGACTGTTGCGAAGCGTCTCCAGGTATTCAAGTGCTGCCATCCTTTTCTTTGATTACTTTTGATTTGATCTGGGGAAATTATAAAGTGTTTGTTTATTTGATGGTTTCTTTTCCCCAAAGAAACGAATGAATGAATTTGGGGATTTTTCAATCAACCCACCCGACCCGACCCATTAAATAAATGTTGGATCAGTTTCATTACTTTATCAACTTGTATGTAATGAACATGCTACTCGAGAATGGGCTGGCCCATTTAAGAACCGACTAAATACTATAAGAGCACGTTTGGTATGGAGAAATTCAGAGAAAAGAAATGAAGCAAAGAATAGAAATGTAGAGAAATGAAATTGATTGAGAAATTTCACGATTTCCATTGTTTGGTGCACGAGAGTAAACCTGGAGAGATTTCATAATTATTTTTTGGTCAAAAAATAGAGACACAAAAATTGTCGTTAAGTATAATAATTTCTTGTTCAAGAAAAAAGAAAAATTATCATTTCAACCCATAATTATAGTTTACAAAACTCAAGTATCAAGAATGTAAATTGATAATCTTGTAATCAAATTAAATACCATATGGTTTAAGACCTGCAACTTTTTTATAATTTGAAAATTTGAAACACTCGTCAATTTTAAAGGTTATACTCTAAAACATCCAGTTCAATTTGGATCTAAACAACTGTATGCAAAATCTCATGAAAATCAAATCTAAAGAAGCAACAGATCTATCCTTTCATCAACAGATAATTAAAAATTGGTTGAAGTAAAAGCAAAAGATAGAGATGCTAGCATCAATAATAATAGATGTATGTTGGATAATTGTGCTTACAAGTGACAGAAATCAATGAAATATACAGAGGAGGCGTGAACAAGAAAAAAGATGGTGGGTGGTTTTGGGTGTAGGGTTCTTTCACCTTTCTTAGATTTGCTTGAATTGTGAGAGACACGTGATTTGGTTTTCTTATATCTTATTTTTTAATTGCTATAATTGTCAATTAATTAAGTAAAAGGCGGAGAATTCTAATTTCCACAACATATGGGATGGAAATCATTTTTCAAAGAGATATTTTCTCAAGAAATCTCAAGTCTTCGCTCCTTGATTTCCATGACGTACCAAACACGAGAAAATTGACAATTTCCATTTCTTTGCTTTGATTTCTTGCTACCAAACACACCCTAACTATACTACTTGCAATATAAATGTATCTATCAAAAACAATTTGTCATCTTTTATATAATAAAAAATTACATTATTTCGGAGTGATTTTGTCAATTAATTCTATTGAAAAAATAATTAAGCCAATAGGAGAGCTCGCTTTTTCCACGTAAGCAAAATCGTGTGATGTGTCCAAATATGTCAAACTTTAATAAATTTGGTTGAGAAAAAAACACATAAAAATAAATGTGTAAAATTTTTGATAACAAAAACTTAAAAAAAGATAAGGTAATTAAAAAAACTTTAGTGATAAAAAAAATTTTGATGCAAAAGGTGAATTATATTAAAATCTCAAAACGATTACACTTAAGATAACAACTAAGTGAACATTCTCATCTCAGAACAACATTCAAACTAAGAAACATCCGATATCGGACAAGACTATATGGCTATCACAGACAACCTATGACAGAACACCAAAAGACCAACCTGCACTATAACATAAACCATGTCAGGATAGATCTTGAATTCACCTATAAAGCACCTACCATCTAACTACATTTCTACATCACTTTCTTATTAAGATCATTCATCCCTCATCCACAATGATCAAAATAAGAAAAGACTGTGGCTTCGTTAGGAACCCATAACCGATCCATGTAGGGGCTCTGTCAAAACAACCTACATTTCCCTCCATAAGTGTAATATTATAAGTTAAGTGTAATATTATAAGTTTTCATGTTTTTAATAACTTTAGAAAATAAATAAATACCCTCTATACTTTATATCCATAAAATACAATATATATGTTGTTTTAAAATTACAACATATAAATATGCATAAGATTATAAATATCAAAATATTTTTTTTACAATATACGTTCAGTAAGAATTCATTTATTCCGTTTTTAAAAGTTAAACATATTTGGACACGAGTTTGAATATTAAATACGACTAAATTATTAAAAACGGGAATATAATTATCGAGTTAGAAGACGGTGATTGTAATATGAAAATAAATATACGCGATTGTATGTATAAAAGCGACTTATGTAATTTTATTTATTTATATATAGGATATCTGAAAAACATTTAAAATAAATGATTTATCTAGAACTTCATGCCAAGTTGAGGCTTTAAAACTATAAAATTATATGCAATTACCTTTAAATACACAATATTTAGTAGTAATACATAATAATTTTTTTGTCAAAAACCTTTACGTGCACAGGTATTATAACTAGTAGAAACACAACAAAATAATGCTTCGGTTGACCTTTTCATATAACGAGCGGGGGAGCTCGCGTGTTGCTGCGAGAGTGCTGTGTTGATGAATCAAATGTACTACATACATATTCACCCAACAATTGCATCATAATTCAAATACATACATAATTTTCTACTTTTAACTAATATTAACATGTAGTTACAAAAACTCCAACTTTGTTTGTAACGTTTACGTGTAGTTTTGGTCAGGAACTCTTCACAAATAGTACTATAAAGCTTGAACCATAAGCATTAAAGCTTGAACTCAAACATTATTTTTTTTTCCCTGAACCTGCAAATGAGTAATGATCATGTTTAAGAGATTATATAAAAGAGGTTAGGTACACTGTTCATTAGCCTTATTATTTGAGAGTAGGCGATACATTATCATTATCAATATATAACGTTTAGCAAAAATCCTATTGTTGGGGAAAAAAAAGGCCCTGTTATTGGAATGACGGAAGTTTAATAAGCAGAGCCATGTCCTACGCATTTCAACTATCAAATTTTCAGCCTACAAATGATCATACAATAACCGAGCTAAGATTTTGAAAGTTACATCTAATATGCAAAATAGTGGACCGGTTTTCTAACAATTCAATAAGTCACTATGGATTTCTTATAAGAGATAAAAAGTATTAGCATCAAACCATCAAAACATGATGCAAATGACAGACATATTAATTAAGAGGTGAGGTATATTTGTGTGGCATTGTGGCAAAGTTCACATTGAACCATTTTCAGTAAGATTGCATTGTTGAGAGCTTATAGTCACATAGCATCAGATCAAATGGTTATAGAGTTATGGTTGATATCAATGGCTAACCTACTGTCCATGATGGCAGCAAGCATGAGTGGGTGAAATTAATTAGAGGGTCCATTAATGTGACAACTGGCAATTTAGGGAGTCTATTTTAGGTAACCTCATTACGTTAAACTAAACCGAGCTTTGCCTTTGTCACTATTTTCATCGACCATGGCTTGATTTGATATCGTTTATTGGTTTTTATGGTTTATTTTATTATTGGATGATATATCGTGTGAGTTTTAACTCTTTTTTATAGGCACTATTCGATTCGGCACTATAAAAGCCTAAAACGAGAAATAATGTAACTTTTAAACCGTAACTCAAAACTTGACAAATAAACAGTCAAAACTCGTGGGAAAACATAAATAAAGACAATAGAAAGTCGAATGAATGTCGTGGGACACTCGTGGGAAAACATAAATAAAGACAATAGAAAGTCGAATGAATGTCGTGGGACACTCGTGGGACAATAGATGAGATATTGTGTGAGTTTTATTCTATGGTGTACGCCAAATAAAGAAGAGCACTCTTGTAGAACTCAGCAAACTCTTGGCGTGATTTATGGTACTGAGACGACACCCAATAATAATTAGCATAAACCAAGGGATCCATATCAGTCATGCTATCAAGAGTAGTCTTGCCGTCTTCTAGAAGATTCTTACACCCTTTTTGATCTCCTTTCTCAAGGTTAAACACTGCTATCTGCATTTTGATATACATAATTGGCTCCTCGATTCGCGACTTTTTAGTAGCCCTAAGCTTTTCGATGACGCCATCGAGATAGTTTGTGGCAGCTTGTTTGTCTGGATATTGGCGAGAGACGATAACGGCGAAGTGTGCTAGCTTAAGATGGTTGATTTTCGTCTCGAAATCAGTTATGAAATTGTGATATAACTAAATTAGAGCATCACCCGCCTGAAATAAATAAAGATTTATATAAAAATATTACATGTGGTTATTATTATTAAACCTGCTTATAAAATAAGCCTTAAATCGACACATTTTATATCCGTCGTTCCTTTTCACTTTTTAGGTCTTTTGGAAACAAAATGCTGGAATGAATGTTAATAAAGATGAATAATAAAGAGGTTATATATTATGAAATTAAAGAAGACCTGAAAGACAGCAAGGGCGACGAACTGTTCAAGCTTCAAAGTGAGTTGATGCCAGAGCTTCCTTTGGTAAATGTCAGCAAGCATGCTGTACCATTCCGATAACTCTGGGTGACTGTTGCGAAGAGATTACAGGTATTCAAGTGCTGCCATCCTTTCTTTTCTTTAGATTAGATTTGATCTGGGGAAATTATAAAAAGTGTTTATTTGTTTTTGTATTCAAGTGGATGGATGGTTGCTTTTCCCCAAAGAAACGAATGAATGAATTTGGGGATTTTTCAATCAACCTACCCAACCCGACCCGACCCATCAAATAAATGTTGGATCAGGTCCATTACTTTATCAACTTATAAATGTTGGATCAGGTCCATTACTTTATCAACTTGTACGTAACATAGAGGCTACTCGAGAATGGGCTGGCCCATTTGAAGCTCTAGCATATCCCCCCCCCCCTCCCCCCAATTTAGCCCCTCAATCATTTTTCAATATGTATTTTTTTACCAGGTTATTAAATTTTTTGACCATGGCATTAAAGTGTGTAATACTATTATGTTACTAGTTATAATACTCGTGCGTGCACGGAGTTTTGACATAAATTATTACTAAATATTAATGTTTCATCTAAGTTAGTCACTAAGTGACCCACAAATAAGCGAATGAAATATGAAATATTGTAAATAATAGACATCATTGGTCTTATTAATTTCGTATTGTAACATATGCATTGGCTGATCTTAGTATTTTCATATTACCCTTCATGATGACAACATGTTAATACCCATGGCTATTTGTAAATAAAGTATTTTATTTTATTTTTTCCTTAAGAAAATACACTGCATACCATAGAATAAAACTATAAGAGGTTCAAGTTCTATTAAATAACGTAACACAAAGCTTTTAGAAACGCACTGGCAGTAGATATAAGCATTTCATTTTATATCAATGGACATCTCATTCTTTCACAATCTAAATGACGCATGTTAAATCAAAAAACTTGTTCATATATATGCAATTGTTCACTTTTGGAGGGATATATATGTTGGAAAATTGGTTGGCAAAAGTGACTTTTGACCAACTTTGGACACAACTATCTATATATATGTATCACATATATGAGTAATAGTTTGTAGGTTCGCGTTCTCCTCGAAGAGAGCTTCACAATAAGCCTTTATGTGTTCAAAATAGAGTTGATGTGAATGATATATCGGGTCTCAAAGTTAGGCATTTGGTACCATGCTTAAAGAGGAAAAGTAGTTTATTTTCAATCCCACATCGGTGGTATGGGTAAACTTACAGGGAGTCTATTGTGTATAAATAGAGGCCCTAATTCCACAAGTTTTTCACATATCAAATCAATAAGTATTATTGATTTCCAACGTAAGGAATACGCATATCTTAAGATGAAATTGATGGCAGTTTAGTTAAGTCCGAGAGTACAACTTACTGTTTTGGCTGTTGTACCCTGGAAAACAGACGGTGAATATGTTTTAAGGGAAGCGTGTCAAACACGTGCCTCGGCTTTTAGTACTTCTTTGTTGATCTTTATTTGGTGATCAAGCAAGTCTTTTGACTATTTTATTATTTTATTTATTTATCGTTAATCTACTTACATTCTGTTTGTATTTAATTTTCTGCTATTTATTTACTGTTAATTTTATTCAACGTGATTTAGATTCTATTAATAAAAGTGTAACCGTTTCCTACAATATATGCAATTCCCCCTATTATAATATTTCCAATTTCATAACAGTTTCACATAGCATTCTTAAACATTCAACGTTATCAAACCAATATCGTGCTTTACTTGTATGGTATTTGGGATTGTGTGTCTGAGGTAGAATGTCTTATTATTGTCAGCGCACATCGAAACAGTCATATGATTAGTAAATCATTTGAAAAAAATGTGTTCATTTGCGTTATCTAAAGCAAAATGCAATTTCATAGAAACAGGTCAAGACCTAATTTCTGAACGTTCACTGAATCCACCCGCTCAACGCACCCATTAAACACACCCACTAACTTACTCACCTTCTCAACTCACCCATTAAACACACCGGCTAACTTACTCACTGAAGCTACTCTCCCGAACACACTGACTAAAGCTATAGGGTGACCCATTCACTGAACTCACCCCTGAACACACCACATGAACACACACGCTGAACACACACATTGAACCACACGGATTCAAAAAAGAAAAATGCAAGAAAAATGTTCACTATCGCCTTCATAAAGTTAATAACATGGTAAGGGACAGAAGCTTCGTTTCATGAACCTGGTACAACAAAAGCTTCGAAGTGTGGAACTTTTAGGCTCATAATTGCGAGTGCGGAACCGTATAGATGGGTATCTAATCCGTTATGGTACGCAAACACGAAGTCGTCTTGCCGCCAAGATCTGATCGGTTTCACCCACCACGGTTCAACACTTATTATAGCCGAAAAATCATATCTGCACAAAAGCAATAGCATCATCATCGCCAGATGCACATGTATACGCAACCTCACCAAGTTTGCCACCGCCATAGTGAAATACCATATTAGTAAATCTTATATCGTCCAACCTGGTTCACCTTTTCTTAATCTGTTTCCAAACACCCCTTATTTATACTAAAAGAAGTTGAGCCATGATGTGAATATACTAAGGTCAGTTAAGTCTTGTGTCGGTACTTGAGATGCACGACTAACTTGATCCATCAAGTATGGTTGAACAGACTCAAGCCGGACAAAACATACATCACAAACCCGTTGTAGGTTTTCTTTAAGAAACTTAACGGGCATTAAACTCCTCCCCTTTGAACACTTGTTACAAAAGACACCTCCACAAAACCTAGATACTACATACATTTGTCATTAATCAGAATCAGAGTGCCGCATACAAAACACTTAAAATTAATCATCTTTAATTCCTAAACACATTGATCAGATAATCCATTTCAAAGCACAATCCCAAACACCCCATCTGAAGAAGTCCAGATCAACGTTATCAAACCAATATCATGCTTTACTTGTATGGTATTTGGGATTGTGTGTCTGAGGTAGAATGTCTTATTATTGTAAGCGCACATCGAAACAGTCATATGTTTAGCAAATCATTTGACAAAAAAGGTGTTCATTTGTGTTATCTAAAGCAAAATGCGAAATCATAGAAACAGGTCAAGACCTAATTTCTGAACGTTCGTGAATCCACCCGCTCATCGCACCCATTAAACACACCCACTAACTTACTCACCTGCTCAACTCACCCATTAAACACACCGACTAACTTACTCACTGAAGCTACTCTCCCGAACACACTGACTAAAGCTACAGGGTGACCCATTCACTGAACTCACCCCTGAACACACCACATGAACACAAACGCTGAACACACAAATTGAACCACACAAATTCGAAAAAGACAAATTTAGGAAAAATGTTCACTATCGCCTTCATAAAGTTAAGAGTTAACTACATTTTTGGTCCTTGTGGTTGTACCTGGATTTCACTTTTGGTCCATTTGTTCAAAAAGTTGCGATTTTAGTCCAAAATGCATAGTTTGGTTCCACTTTTGGTCCATTTTTCTAACGAAGTTAGTTCGATTAGTTAAGTCGAATTATAAAGTGGCAACATTAGTCCTTTAACCTAACGATTAGTTTAACGTTAGTCCTTTATACCAAAGATCTTTTGCAACATTTGCAGCGTTAGTCCTTCGGTTAGTTAGTCCTTTAAAAAATTCTAAAAAAATTCGAAAAAATGTTTTTTTTCAAATTTTTTAAGATAAAAATTTCAAAAATTTTTAATTTTTTTCTAATAAAATTTTCTTAAAAATTCAAAAAAAAATTCGGAAAAAATTTAGAAAAAAATTTTCTAAAATAAACTTCAAAAAAATTTGAAATATATTCTAAAAAACTTTTTTTCCGAAAAAATTCTAAAAATTTCTAAAAAAAATATAAAATTTTTAAAAATGTATATACATTGAAAAACGATATACATTGCAAAAATGTGTGTAAAATGTATACGTTTTAAAAAAATATACCAAAGATCACACACACTTTTACACACGTTTTTTTATTAGAATTTTTAAAAAAAAATTAGAAATTCTTTTAGCATTGCCATTTTTAGAAATTTTTTAGCATTGACATTTTGCGATTTTTATATGGACTAAAAAATTTCTAAAAAAAAAGTACTAAAACTATCATTTTGATATGGTTTTAGTCTATTTTTTAGAAAAGTGAAATTAGTACAAATTTTTTTAGAAAAGTGAAACCAAACTATCATTTTGATAAAAAAAAAATTGATATGGTTTTAGTCTATTTTGATATGGGTTAGTACAAAATTTCTAAAAAACATGTCTAAAAATTTTTTGATATAGTTTTAGTCCATTTCTAGGAAAAAAAAATTAGATTTTTTTTCTAAAAAAAAAATCTCAAATTATTTTTTTCGGAAAAAAAGTTTTTTTTAGAATATTTTTCTAATTTTTTTAGAATTTTATTTTAGAATTTTTTTTTATTTTTTTTAGAAAAAAGTTTTTTAGGAAAGAAAATTTTTTCTAATTTTTTTTAGAAATATTTTGAGATTTTTTCTTAAAAAATTTGAATTATTTTTGAAAAAAATCGACAAAAAACATTTATTAGAATTTTTTAGAATTTTTTTAAAGGACTAACTAATGAAAGGACTAACGTTGCAAACGATCTTTGGTATAAATGACTAACGTTGTTAACGACCGTTAGGTTAAAGGACTAATGTTGCCACTTTACAATTCGACTTAACTGAACTAACTTCGTTAGAAAAATGGACCAAAAGTGGAACCAAACTATGCATTTTGGACTAAAATCACAACTTTTTGAACAAATGGACCAAAAGTGAAATCCAGGTACAACCACAAGGACCAAAAATGTAGTTAACTCTAAAGTTAATAACATGGTAAGGGACAGAAGCTTCGTTTCATGAACTTGGTACAACAAAAGCTTGAGTGTGGAACTCTTGAGCTCGAGTTGCGAGTGCGGGCAAGTATAGATGGGTGTCGATCCGTCGTGGTCGCAAACACGAAGTCGTCTTGCCCGCCAAGATACTGGATCGGTTTCACCCACCACGGTTTAGCGACTATTATAGTGAAAAATCATATACGCACAAAAGCAATAGCATCATCATCACCGTATGCCTGCCATGGTTGCAACCTCACCAAGTTTGCCCTGTCATAGTGAAATACCATATTAGTAAATCTCATATCGTCCAACCTGGTTCACCTTTTTCATCTTAACCCACACAGGTGCCAAACTCCCCAAGATATGCTTGCCATGGCTGCAAGGTCAGCAAAGCTACCCTGCAATTGCAGATGTGTCCGACCCATCATGGCTTCAAACACGAATTCGTGCTACCCCGCCAAGATACGGATTGGTGAACATTATCTTATTATAGCTGAAAAATCATACACGTACAAAAGCAATAGCACCATCGGTATTGTCACCCCCAAATTACATTTTTGCGTGGAATGGATTACCCGGGGATAGTGTCGCCATAGCATCAAAGTTCTGATTATATCGAGCGACCTAAAGTGTCGTTTTGAAAATATCGTTTGATTAAGTAAATAATCGAGTTTACAAAACATAGGTCCCAAAATATTTCCAATATATCAAAACGAGTTTGTTACAATCAAGCGATAGTTAAGTGCATAAAATATAGGTGAGGCGCGTCGACACCGCGACTCTATGATAAGTCCACATGCATGCCATGAAGTGAATGCCTTAGATACCGAGATAAAACATGCTAAAAGTGTCAACACAATGGTTGAGTGAGTTCATAGAGTTTGTTTAACAAGTAAAGCTTTTAAGGGCGCTCATGCAACAAAGGCAAAGTTTTGGTCATTTAGAATAGTCCACAAAGCAAAGGCATTGCAAATCCACTTAGTTCCAAGTTCACCCATACAAAACTTGCAACTTTGTGTTCACAACCCACTGCCAAAAGTAGTATGTCTAGAAGTCAAGTGCACTTTATCATAATAGTTCACAAAGCAAAGGCATTGTAAATCCACTCAATTCCAAGTTCCGCCCATACAAAACTTGCAACCTGTGTGTTCACAACCCATTGCCAAAATATGTATAGTTTAATAGTCAAGTGTACGATATCATAATAGTTCACAATATAACACCACGTATATAATAATTCAGGGATGCTCCGAAACATGGGAGACTTTGCACTGCTCCAACAAGGGAGACTCCTTTGTCACTCGACCACCTAGACGAGAATTATTGAGAACACTCCACCATTAAGGCGAGAATTATTGAGAACACTCCACCATTAAGGCGTGAATTATTGAGAACACTCCACCGACAAGGCGAGAATTATTGTGAACACTCCACCGACAAGGCGAGAATTATAGTGATGCTCCGAACAAGGGAGACTTTATAGTGATGCTCCGAACATGGGAGACTTTAGGTCAAGGTCATAACACGTATGGTTCAATAAGTTCAAACAAGTCATAAGTTCGTATTTAAGTTCAAGGGTTCCGTTCAAGAGTTCGTAATTAAGTTCAAGCGTTTAAGTCGAGTTCAAAAGTTCAAAACAGTCAAAGGGTTCATTATAAAGTCAAACAAGTTTAAAATGTTCAAAGGGTTCAATATTACGTCAAACATGTTCAAAATAATCAAAGGTTCAATATTAAGTTAAAGAGATTACTTATATGTCAAAATGTTTTAAATCGAGTTAAAGTGTTCAAATCTATGCCAATATGTTCCTATCGAGTTAAAGAGTTCAAATATATATGTCGAAGGGCTCAAAATCACGAAAAGTGGTTCAAATAATAGTGTTCATAACATAGTGATCAATTTAGTTCGGCACAATCTACTTACTAGCATAAGTAGTGAAACAAAAGGGTAACAAGTTCATGATAGTTCAAACAATATAGTTTAAGTTCATATAAGTGTAAAGTAAAAGCATGAAGTTGAGCATGTATCTCCCAAAAGTTTATAAAACAATTAAGCGAGTAAAGTGGGACTCTGAACTCACCTTGGCAATTAGTAGTCCGAAGGGAATTAAATCAATTATTGGTAGTGCACGGCTCCGACACGCAACAAGAAACCAATTGGTGGGTCGAAGGGTAGAAAAACCGAACACCAAACGCCTCAATTGGAGAGACTCGAGATGAATTGGAGCAATTAACCACTTGGGAAAGCTTCCTTATGCACTTAATTACAAAACCCCTAAACTAATTTTGAAAACCCCTTTGATATGAAGAAACCCTAATTTCGAATTTGAAGTGAAAGTGGTGATACTCTTACGAAATTAATCCACTTTCTCCACAGACCATGTTCTATAGCCTCGTGTGATGTCTAGGAGGGTAGTGTTTTATTTAGGGATAATGGTAGAGATGGAATGAGGTTGACTTGAAGAAGAAGAACCCATTTTTGTGTTTTGGTTTCCACATATATGTCGACAAAGAGGAGGAGAGAGACAATAGAGAGGTGGAGTAGGGTAGTTTTATTTTATTATTGTATTATATGTACCCATCTTGTATTATTTGTTCCGTCATGTAATAACGTTTATTTATGTAGAATATTATTCGGTATCCGTATCTTATAATTTTATATTTACGGAGCGTTTTGTGAGCGAATTATTATGGTATTATTATTATCTTGACATTAGAAAATAAATTTCGTGCCAATTTTATTATGGTGTCGATGCAGCGTCTTGATCTTTGTGACTTTCTAAATTCAGGAGATAACCTCTCAAAATATCAAATCGACTTAAAAAACGATGAATAGTAAAATGATGAATAGTAAAAAAATTCAAAGTTTGTAAAATGACCTGAAATTGAGAATTGTGACATTCTTCCCCGGTTAGAGGAATCACGTCCTCGTGATTCAATTATTGATACTATGGTCCGAACCTCGACAAGGGTTCTAAAAGTTCATGCTCGTACGAATAGTCTAAATGATCATGTCAATGCTCATGCATATGAGTTCCTCGTCCAACTAGGTACGTTCTCGTGCTATCGTGACCATTTCCCATTCTAAATACATGCTCTCTTATGATTGGGTTAGATGAGGCAAGCTTTCCCATTCTCGAGCAAAACCCTCAAAAGACTTTTAGGTAACCGATTTTTACTTAATCCCACAACTCATCAAACAAGAACTGTCATACGATTAGGCTAAATCGGTTTAGGTAACAACTTGTTTCTAGCTTGATCTTTGCAACTCATCAAACAAGAACTGTCACTCGGATCAAACTGGAAACAAGTGGTTTGAATAAAATCTTCAAAATTTGGCTCGATTACGGAATTGCTTACACATATGAGACTACTACTCCGCCATTGCATGATTCTTCCTAAATTAGACATAGGTGATCGGCTATGTATAATTTAGGACTAACTATGCAATGCTTGGACTAATCGACTCATATGATGTTTGGTGTTGAGTCATAAACCGCATGTATAATGAGTATGCACTTATAATGATATGATGGGATGCTATGATGATGTGGTTATAGTCTAGGGTCAATGATGCAACCTAGTTCTCTATAACCGATGCTCGATACCAATCATCACACCCCAAATTACATTTTGCGGTGGAATGGAATACACAGGGGATGATCATCATAGCATCAAAGTTACGATTATATCGAATGACCTAAAGTGTCGTTTTGAAAATATCGTTTGATTAAGTAAATAATCAGAGTTTACAAAACATAGGTCCCAAAATATTTCTAATATATCAAAACGAGTTTGTTACAATCAAACGATAGTTAAGTGCATAAAATATAGGTGAGACACGTCGACACCGCGACTCTATGATAAGTCCACATGCATGCCATGAAGTGAATGCCTTAGATACCTGAGATAAAACATGCTAAAAGTGTCAACACAATGGTTGAGTGAGTTCATAGAGTTTGTTTAACAAGTAAAGCTTTTAAAGGACGCTCATGCAACAAAGGCAAAGTTTTTGGTCATTTAGAATAGTCCACAAAGCAAAGGCATTGCAAATCCACTCAGTTCCAAGTTCCGCCCATACAAAACTTGCAACCTGTGTGTTCACAACCCACTGCCAAAAGTAGTATGTCTAGAAGTCAAGTGCACTTTATCATAATAGTTCACAAAGCAAAGGCATTGTAAATCCACCTGGTTCCAAGTTCGCCCATACAAAACTTGCAACCCGTGTTTCACAACCCATTGCCAAAATATGTATAGTTTAATAGTCAAGTGTGCGATATCATAATAGTTCACAATATAACACCACGTATATAATAATTCGGGGATGCTCAAAACATGGGAGACTTTGCACTTTGCTCCAACAAGGGAGACTCCTTTGTCACTCGACCACTGAGCGAGAATTATTGAGAACACTCCACCATTAAGGCGAGAATTATTGAGAACACTCCACCATTAAGGCGTGAATTATGAGAACACTCCACCGACAAGGCGAGAATTATTGTGAACACTCCACCGACAAAGGCGAGAATTATAGTGATGCTCAGAACAAGGAGACTTTATAGTGATGCTCGAACATGGGAGACTTTAGGTCAAGGTCATAACACGTATGGTTCAATAAGTTCAAACAAGTCATAAGTTCGTATTTAAGTTCAAGGGTTCCATTCAAGAGTTCGTAATTAAGTTCAAGCGTTTAAGTCGAGTTCAAAAGTTCAAAACAGTCAAAGGGTTCATTATAAAGTCAAACAAGTTTAAAATGTTCAAAGGGTTCAATATTACGTCAAACATGTTCAAAATAATCAAAGGTTCAATATTAAGTTAAAAGAGATTACTTATATGTCAAAATGTTTTAAATCGAGTTAAAGTGTTCAAATCTATGCCAATATGTTCCTATCAAGTTAAAAGAGTTCAAATATATATGTCGAAGGGCTCAAAATCACGAAAAGTGGTTCAAATAATAGTGTTCATAACATAGTGATCAATTTAGTTCGGGCACAATCTACTTACTAGCATAAGTAGTGAAACAAAAGGGTAACAAGTTCATGATAGTTCAAACAATATAGTTTAAGTTCATATAAGTGTAAAGTAAAAGCATGAAGTTGAGCATGTATCTCCCCCGAAAAGTTTATAAAATAATTAAACGAGTAAAAGTGGGGCTACGAACTCACCTTGGCAATTAATAGTCCGAAGAGAATTAAATCAATTATTGGTAGTGCACGGCTCCGACACGCAACAAGAAACCAATTGGTGGGTCGAAGGGTAGAAAAACCGAACACCAAACGCCTCAATTGGAGAGACTCGAGATGAATTGGAGCAATTAACCACTGGGAAAGCTTCCTTATGCACTTAATTACAAAACCCTAAACTAATTTTGAAAACCCCTTTGATATGAAGAAACCCTAATTTCGAATTTGAAGTGAAAGTGGTGATACTCTTCTGAAATTAATCCCTTTCTCCACAGCCATGTTCTATAGCCTCATGTGATGTCTAGGAGGGTAGTGCTTTTATTTAGGGATAATGGTAGAGATGGAATGAGGTTGACTTGGAGAAGAAGAACCCATTTTTTGTGTTTTGGTTTCCCTGTATATGTCGACAAAGAGGAGGGAGAGGAGACAGTAGAGAGGCGTGGAGTACGGTAGTTTTATTTTTATTATTGTATTATATGTACCCCATACCGTATAATTTGTTCCGTACAGAATAACGTTTATTTATGTAGAATATTATTCAGGTATCCGTATCTTATAATTTTATATTTACGGAGCGTTTTGACGAGCGAATTATTATGTTATTATTATTATCTTGACATTAGAAAATAAATTTAAGTGCCAATTTTATTATGGTGTCGATGCGCGTGCATCTTTGTGACTTTCTAAATTCGAGAGATAACCTCTCAAAATATCAAATCGACTTAAAAAACGATGAATATTAAAATGATGAATAGTAAAAAAATTCAAAGTTTGTAAAATGACCTGAAATTGAGAATTGTGACAAGCGCCATATGCCCGCCATTGCTGCAAGCTCACCAAGCCTGCTCTGCCATGGTGAAATACCATTTTAGTACATCTCAGATCATCCAGCCTGGTTCACCTGCCATGGCTGCAATTCAAATATAAAAAAAGTTAACTTCAGAATTTCATCAAATACTTAATAACTTGCGTCAAAACTTTCATCAAACACATGGTAGGCACAATTCCACCTACCTTTTACATACCATCAGGTACAACCCAATTTCGAATTTGTCTTTAACATAAAAAGTAGAAACAATTGGTGTTCATAGTGATTTGATGATTTATATAGGTGCATACTTGATGCTCCATAATCAAGGTCAGCAGAGCAAACCCCGAAATCGATGGCGACTCGACTTGATCGATTATGAGGTCCATGTTATGAGACCTCCTTTATCACCTCCAGCGCTTCAAACCATCCGAAGCAGTATAGCTTGTTTGCATACCAAACACCAATCATTAGACTCAAGTCCTTAAAAATTGGCGCGTTCTTCATTTCTTAAACTTTTCGACATATTTAACTACAATTAACCACTTATGTTATTCTACTTATGTCATTCTACTTACCATTCTCGAAATTGTTGATATTTTGTATCTACTTATGTCATTCTTAAAGCGCTTATCTGTTATAGCGAAAATGATAACAATCACAAATTTCCTCTTACGGTAACATAAAATTTATAAAAAGCTCTAAAATTAAAAAAAAAATAAATAAATAAATTAACAAAACCCTCAAATTATATCAAAACCCTAATTTCAAAATTCAATTCTTCTTAGAAATGTATAATTCATAATAGTTGTATGAAGAATTTGTCACTTTCATTTATGTTTCCATGTTTCAACCGAGGGATCTCAGCATCATCATTTTCATCTCCAATCGATGGTTTTTGAAGATGGATATCTTCAGATTTGTGAAATTGATTTATGGTAGATGCATTTGTTTTTGTCTATGTATGTGTGTGTTTTTTTAAGACGGGGTTTATGAAAGAAGGGACTAGAACTGGTGATGGGAGAAACACACCATGTAGCCACAGTAACCGTTTGTGTATAAACGGAAATGCACAGTTGAAAACAGTGAATTAACATTGTATCATCTGTGAGATATTGGTTTTGACAACCAATGACAACAACTTTTGCCAACCAATAGAAGTTTCACACATCCTTCAAAGGACATAATGTCCGTTATAAACGGGAGGAAAATTTCCCCATATTTAGTATATACTCACTCCGTCGCTAAATAAATGTCTACTATTGACTTTTAAGGTCTTATTTTTTCAACTTTGACCTTAAATTAATTCATTTATGTTATGTAATACTTGATGAAAATTATACCAATAAAAATATTAAAATACATTTAAAACTTAATTCATTCATATATTTTGCATCAACTATTACATAACACATATAAAATAATTTAAAGTAAAAGTTAAATATGAAAAACTTTAAAAGTAAATAGTGAACATTTATTTAGGGACGTAAGGTGTATTATAATAGATAATAAAGTAGTGATTGTCATGACTAATTCATGTGCCTAATTTGATGACTAACAAGAATCTTGGAACATATGACAAAATCAATGGTAAATAAGAGGAATGAGAATAAATGAAATACATGTGTCACTAAACAAATAAATTAGTCATGAAATTAATCACATAAATTAGTCATCTCAATCATTTTCAATAATATATGTTTGGTTTGATGCAAAGTTAAATCCGTCCGTCCATTTGGTCATCGCTTTTGAAAATTTTATAGTCTCCTCAAATGTCAGTGTACAGGTGGGGTAGATAGAGAAATAATGTGATAGAGAATTAGAGATATGGAGCGTGCGACAAAGCAGGCTCTTTTGATTCTTTTGACCTTTTACAATAATACATTACTTGTAATAATTTTTCTTTTAATAATGTGGTTTGATATTAAATAATGACCTCCCAATTGTATTTATATATATTAGAGTTAATTGCAAAAATAGTTCTTGTGATTTATCGAGTATAACGAAAATCGTTTTTAGACTTTTTTGTTAACGGATCCTCTTTTTTGGTTTTGACTCGTAACGGGTTTGGTCCCTTAACCACTTTTTCTGTTAGTTTGACCATCAAGAATAGTTGAAATGACACTAATACCCTCGTATGTTTAAGTGTGTGGTCTCTGTGGTTCGTCTCATATCACAAATTTAGTTCATAAATGTTGTTGTTTCTTTTTATCAACTATCCTAGCAATTGAAACTAACGAAAAAAGTGGTCATGACCAAACCCTTTACGGTCAAAACCATGTAGAGAAGGATCCGTTAAAAAGTTTATGAACGATTTCGTTATCCAGATAATAGATGAACGATTTTCGCAATTAACTCTATATATCATGTCAAGTCTTTGATTTGAATCAAGTCTCAGCCACGTTTGGTTTGATTTTTTCTTCCAAATTACTCCGTAATTAAATGAACTGGCTTATAACGTGTTTCTGGGTTAGGTGACTCCGTCAATTGCGCCTTGTTTTCCTCTGACAATAGGAATCTAACAATGTGTTCTTAAGTTTTATTTAGGAGAGAAAGTGAGACGAAAGGAAAGAAATTAGAAAAAAATATGTGTTCTTAAGTTTCTTTTAGAGATGAGAAGGACAAAAAGTGAAGGGAAGTTGTGGGTTTTTGGCCACAAAATCATCCGCCCAAAAGTGGGATGATTATGAAAGGAAAGAAGAAAACTATGTATAAAATTACAAAATGTCCCTATTAATTAATTGATGTGTCTCTTTCATCAGTGCACTGTCTCTTCTTCTACCTTTCCATATCATCAATATATTTTATCTTTTTTGAGTTTTTTTGACTAATTTCAATGACTAAAAACAATTATTATATCATTTTCACTTTGCGTCAATCGGTATTCATCTTCACCTCAAAATTAAAGTGACATTAGAAGTGTATTTTAATATTTTAATTATACTAAAAAGACATGGTAAATAACCCATGTGATGCCAGATATTAATCTATATGTGTGTTTGATTTTCCTGATGCAAGCTTTTATTTGACGATTGTGTATAATCAAGTAAGAACAGTTATGGGGGCATAATGGTAATAATGACATATTTCTTTCTTACTTTCCTCATCAGTTTTGTTCAACTTAAGAACACAGTTTTGGATGTGAAGCTCCTTTCCTCTCATCTCCCTTCTTTTTATTTTCTTTACATTACTTTCCTTTTCCTTCAAAAAAAAACTTAAGAACAGAGTGTAAAAGTTGGAGTCAAAAACTATGGATCATTTTGAACCAGGTTAAAAAAGGAATATCAATCAGTTCTCGACAAGAAGTTCAACGCTCTTTCGTGAACCGGTCAAATAAAGCATACAGGCCAAATTGATCCAAAATGAGATATATACATTGAAGGGATCCATTTGGTCATAACTACTTCTCTATGGATTTGTTGTATTCACAGCTTCAATCTCCAGAAGAAGGGGGCATCAAATATTTGGTCTTGTGTATCGTTTTTATGTGATGCATGATAGAATATGTAAGAACAAGAACAGATGAATGGAGAAGAAAGTAATAATTCAACTCGCCGGAGATGAACACAGTCGTCGGAAAAAAAAACTAGTGACAGAAACCGGTAAGAGAAGATGGGTTGAAATAAATGATGGAAGACTTTGTTTTTATTTTTACTGACCACGAGTTTAAAGATAACGTTGGAGAGTGAGTGATTGTGGTAGAAAGAGAAAAAGTATACTCTTTATCAAACGGGTTTTTAACTTGCTTAAGTAGCATGTTAAGACATCGAAAATCATAAGGATTATCGAAAAGTCTGCGGGGTCGCGTAAAAGTACAGACAGTGTATTTTTACGGATCCACGCATGTCTTTCGATAGATTTTAGATCTTAACTCTTGTCTTGGGGTAGATGTTAAAAACCCTTATCAAATATATATAGGAATATTTTTTTACGTAGATAGTGTTTTGAAAAATATATATAGGAATATGGATTATGTGGAATCATTTTAACCTTTTTATTTGGACGTTTTCTTTTTTCAACATTACTCTTTATCACAATTTCATCCTTTTTTGAGTTAAGTTTTTTACGAGTAGTTCTTTTATCCCATCTATGAGATTTTGCAAAGTTGATAACTAATTGAGAAATAAACTGACATGATATATCTTATATATTGCTTTTCTTTTCTATAATGTTAAATGTTAATAACTCGGCAGTGGCGGATGCAGGAATTTGAAACAGGGTATGCACGTTTCTTAGAGAGTTAATAATAATTAATAAATTTGGTTTTCGGGTTGAGTTTTCCGGGCCGGGTTTTCGGAATTTGGATTAGACACATTCTTTTACGTTTATGAATCCATGTTATTTAAACTGATTTGGTTTATAAATTCGGTATACACGAGACATTATTGGTTAGTAGGGTCAATCATTTTTATAAACATTGGCATGGTTTCGTTGTTAATTAAATAACCTAAAGTATAAAGCTTATCTCATATTTTGCAAGTATAACGTTACTTCCTAACACCCTCGCACTTTTACATCTAAAAATCTCTAAAACAACAAACATTTTGAACAAAATGAAAATCATATTTTTAGATTAAAATGAAATGAAAAGTAAACATAACCAAGTGAAACTATATAAAATCAAGGCAATGTTAAATTTAGTATGTGTATGACTCTATTAGGTGTGTTCATCGGTTCGGTTATCGGGTTGTTCGGTTAATTTTTTTCTGGATATAACCGAGAACCGAACCGAACCAATTAAATTGATTAAACCGAACCGAATAATCAAAACCGAACCAATAACCGAATTACATAAATTTAATTATTTATATATATTTTTAACAAAAATTTTTCAAGCTTAAAAATGTTATATATATAATATAAAGAGTTTTAATATTTTTTATATATAAATATATAAAAAAAATATAAATTTATTTGAATTCGGTTTCGGTTCGGTTTGGATTGCTAAAACAATAACCGAACCAAAAACCGAATATTTAATTCGGTTCGGTTCGGTTTTGGCGAGTTCGGTTCGGTTACGAGTTCGGTTCGATTATTTTCGATTCGGTTCGGTTTCGGTTTTCGGTTTATTCGGATATTACCCAACCCATGAACACCCTTAGACTCTATGTATTTTGACTTTTGAGTATATTGGGCTTTATAGTTGGACACATCTATACATCTCAATAACTGGGCCAAACAAAATTAATCTCATTGACCACTGACCGACCTAATGCTTTCTTTGCTTTCTTCTTCTTCAATACGCCCGCCACCTCTTTGCAAAATTAGGGTTTAAAATTACGATTGCTTTTGTTTTCCTCTTTCTTTCCTTTCAAGCAATGGTGAGTTAGATCATGGTATGCACTCATATTTTTTCGTGTATTTTGGAGGGTGTGCACTCATAAACTTTTAGTGTATTTTGTAGTTACATTTGAGAAATAACATATTTAATTACACTACTAAAAATTTATACAGGGTATGCACGTGCATACATTGTCTATATGCTAGATCCGCCCCTGATTACATATACGACATCCTTGGTTTAAAATTGCACGCATTGTTGCGAGCACATCGGGCATCAGAGTGATGCGTTGGCAAAAACGCAACGAGATTTGTGACGTGAAGTTGTTCCAAGATGCACCCTGATGCTATTGCATGACTTCGTAATAGTGTGATGGTCGCATCAGACGTAATGGACGCAATTGAAACTTTGACTTTAATAAACTACTTGATGAAAGATATAGAGGCTAGATAACTAGTTTGATTTTTTTTATTTTTTATTTTTTTTTAATTATTATTATTTAATTAAAGATAGTTACTTTTGTTATTAGGATTTGACCTTTGACATTTTCAATAGTCGCTAGAAATATTTAAGTGACTTATTTAATGTTTAAACATATTAGTATTGATATATAAGTGACAAATTTGATGTTTAAGTATCGTTTGTAAAATAAATTAATTAAAAATATTTAATTTATTCTATTCTTGCATAGCGTCGCGCGTCGATGATGCGCTTACAATCACATCACGCATAGCGCATCTGATAACGCTACACGCGTCGTTCGGGGTCAAAGGAACTTCCTTTTCGTCGAGCAAGTTTTTCAACACCCCAGCGTTGAACCTAATCGTTGTAGTGTAGTATTAGGGTAAGCCACGGGTATTGATATCGTTCTCAGGGAATAGGAATGCTAGTGAGAAGTTACTACGCTAAGGTTGGGGTTGAGGAAGATTATTTTTATCTTTTATATTTTTAAGAAAAGGAAAGGTACGAATCTCGGGGTTTGAATTTGGGGGTTGGTATTGCTACCGATTACTCTACTTATCTAATTATCTAATCTAAGGTGTATGCAGTCTATGTCTAATTATTGTGTGCTCGTATGATAGTTTAAAGATGTGTTTACTTAGGTTTTACTACTCCTTAATTATCTCCTATTGGTTGTTGAATTGCCACGTCCTTATTCCTAGTTGCGTTGTGTGTCTAAGGTTGTAGGGTATGCGTTTCTCCCAAAATCTTTGAACTTACCAAAGGGTCTCGTCTACAAAACCCACTAGGGATAATAAACTCTTACTCTAAGGCACTCTTTGGATGGTTTAGCTTACAACTACTCAAGGAGTCATATTCTAAGGTTCACAAAGATTCAATCAAGCATTAAGTACACAACGAATGACCTATCGCATTACTAGATCATTAATCAACTAAGATAAGAGACAACCAATCAATATTCAATAATTAAGTTTCATATTCCTAAGCAAACACACAAGTAAATTAGCGGACATGGAGAACATGCAAGCATACACACAAATAATCAAAGACATAATTGTATTAATGAAGTAAAACACTTATCTTGGTGTAAGATAGGTTTGGAACCCTAAAATCTTGTACAAGACAACCTTGGTTCGGTTTAGGTTTTACTCAAAAGACTACACACTAATCTTGAAAAATTCGGATTCTATATATAATATTACATATGCGACGGCGCCACTTATGTTTTGTGGCGACGTCGTGTCGCCGTCATTAGGGTTTCGTCTTGGCCACGTTAGACTTGCGACGGTGTCACCTTATGCTTGTGACGTCCTCTTGCCTTCCGACGCCGTCTCGATTACATCTAGGCCGTCTCGAGTTCGACGGCCTACTCTTTTATAACTTGACGTCGTCACTTGAAAATAGTAGTTTTGGCTTCGTCTGTCATAAAGATCTTCCGACGGCCGCAATTAACACCGACGCCGTCACTTATGTTTTCGTGACTTTGAGTGTCTCGATTCGACTTTGGCCATTTTCTTCGTATAATCGCTACTTTTCGTCCAAATAAGTGCCATTCCAAAGATTTTGCCTTGAGAGACCTAAAAGTGAAAAGGAACGATATTAAGCAATAACGGATACAAAAGTGATCAAATAAGGGCTTAAACGACCCTCAAAAGGTACCTTTTAAAACCTTATCAGCATCTTTGGGACCCTGAGCGCAACAAATAGCAACACGCAATTTAAAATCAACACGACCTCTAAAAGAGGAAAGCCATATCTTTAGAAAATAGTGTGTTTTCGACATTTAATAGGGGCATCGTTCGATTGTCTCGCCTAGGGCTGAGCAAATGACCCGAACGGACAGGACCGACCGAGACCGGACTGGACCGGACCGACCACATTCGGACCGGTCCGCGGTCTCGGCTTTTGGGCTAATTCGGTCCTCGGTCCGGTCCGGACCAAAACCGACGAATTTAGGCTAATTTGGCCTTGTTGGACCAGACCGACCACATTTGGTCCGGTCTCGGTCTAAAGATTTTGCCAAAATCGGGTCTCGGTCCGGTCCGGTCTTGGCCGGTCCAGTCCGGTTTTTGGACCGTGCACACCCCTAGTCTCGCCTAGGGCAGCAAAAACTATGACCCGCCCGGAACATATGTTTTGTTTTTGGATCTTAATTGTTAAATTTGATATTTAGTTAGCTTCTAAGAGAAGATTGGATTGTTCTTGACTTACAGAATGTGTTTTGATCCCGGTAATTACTATCGTTAAGTATTTAAATCGCGAAACTTAAAACCGGTTATCTTAAAAATACGAAACTTGTTAAAATGAGTTATTATTATTAAAACACTCAATATTAATCTATAATATGAGTGATAAGTTTAATAGAGTGCGTAAACGTTGTTAAAACCTAAAAACGTATGTTAAATATGTGTAAAACGTATAACGTACAAGGTTTTCGTAAAAATTGAAAAATGAAAATATAACTTTTCAAATATGATTATTATGAACCTAAAAGGCATAAAATGTGTAGACTCGGCCTAGCCTAATGTCAGTTGGTGTTAAATGTACGTTAAGTCTAAAACCGAAATGTTAAATATCTAGCTAAACTTAGTTAGGAAGTTTTTAGAAAATATCTAAATAACTAGCTTAGTTAGGAAGTTTTCATAACTAGAAAATAAATAAAAATGACTAAGTAGTTTTAGATATTTGCAACTTAGTTAATTTGGTGTAAATATTATTTAGTTTTATATTGTATAGTTTATAAATCAAGGGATATTTTATGGTCAATGAGAAAGGGAAATGTGTTGACTTTTTCAAAAATGTAAAAGTTTTTAAACGTCTTAGAAAATGCGGTGTAGGTATGGGTCAAGTTTGCATATATGTAAAATTGTTTAAAACGCAAGTTTAGGCTCGTAAATCACATGGTTTATTTGGTAACATTTGAAATTAAATTTTAATCCATAAAATGATTATAAGTTGACTAAAAATTAATTTAATGTGATGAAAATGTTGAGAGTCGGTTTTCGTTACGCGCGAGATAACCTAAACGGTTATATTTAAAGTTTAAAAATTGTACGCGATTTTGGATGAAATATTTATGTTTTGAAAAAATATTAACGTGAAATTTTTGAGTTGTTATAACTTGGTCCCAAAGTCTTGCACTAACCTCCTCATCCTTTCAATAAAAGGCACTTTCTCTTCATTCCAACACCTACAACACAATTCCATAACCCTTTCATCTTTGATTTTCACTTAACAATTATCACATCACCATTGAAGATATTGTTAAGCTTTACATGAATCTAGTTTTATCTCTTCCATTCTTTTGGTGAATTTGCAAGCTACACAAGTCAAAAACGTAAATATACGTAAACTAATAACGTAACATGTTAGTAGGGATTTCATGTAAGGGTATTGACGAGTTGTTGGATTTACGATTTAAAGTGTTATAGCTCCTCGTACGTTTACTATATGAGATAGAACTCTTTCAATTCATGAGAGAAAGTGCTTTAGTAGCGGTTTTCATGTTCTAGTGCAAGACGCAAGGAGAAGCACGAGCGGAGCGGTCTAGCTAAACGTGCAATGCCCCATAAGAACTAAGTGTTATACGTAAAGAACTAAGTCATCAAAATATGCTTACATGTAAAAAAATTCATTTCTTAAAAAAAATAAAATAAAAAAAAAAACTTTTTGATTATAGTTGAATTCAAAAAGGGCGTCACGGATCACGTATTAGCGGGCCTTATCGTACCTTTACATGGCTCATCTCACGCCATGCCTTAAGTCGACGTCTTGGTCTATTGCGTAGTGTGGAGGTCATGCCTCGCGCTGTTGCCCCACTATGGCGTGCCTTTTAGAACCATACAAAGAAGACAACAAATAAGGCTAGCACAAGTTGGTACAACTACAACTATCTCAAATTTTTTAAAGTCCTTAATATGATAGAAAATGGATAGGGTGTTGTCCTTGGTGGCTCAAGTATAAAGGGCAATGATGAGTGTCTAAATCTCATCGTTTTGTCACCATTTAAAGCTAAAAACATCCGAAAACACCTAAATGCATCAAATGATAAAAATATCACAAATAAGTGTTTTATATGTTGTAAATGCAAAATATCAAAATCGGTGAAAACGTATAAAATTTGCATAATTGGCGCTTTAGTCCCCAAGTTTCAAAAGTTGTCAAAACAGTCCTAGTAAATCCAAATAAAGAAAAATATCTTTTTGAGTCCCTAGGATTCCTAAGTTGTCAAAATTGGTCCTTGAAACTTAAAATTACAAATTTACAACTTAGGTCCCTCGAACTTTCAAAATTGTCAAGTTTGGTCCTCGAAAATTTGAAATTGTCGAACTAATCCTTGTACTATTGGAACTTGTCAATTTTGGTCCTTATGACAACTTTGGTATATTGGCAAAGATGGTCCTTCAAGAATTGGAAAATTACACTGGTCCTTGTCATAATAACCTAAGCTTAGACTTGTCAAACAGATTTGAACCCACGCCATTTTGACCTTTTGACCCTTTCTCTATTTTGGACCCCAAGTCAAAATCCAGTCAACACCGGTTTCCTCCACCTCCTGCTTACCACCACCACTTGCCTGAAAACCCTGCAACTCACCTTTTCCACCACCCTTATCCCTGCACCCTTATCACCTCAAACCCCCTCATCATATCACCTACTCCACCCCCCCTAGTTGCAGCCTAAAGTCAACAGAGGTCAAATTGTGCCTTTCCCGCCAAAAATCATCAAAAGGCAAAAACTGCTCAAAACTCTCCCATTGGTCAAAAGAAGTGGTGGGATTTGATCTAGAGGACACGTGGAGACTTTTTGAAGTATAAAAGAGGAAGAAGAAAGATGAAACAGCGATGAGTTAGTTTTTAATTTTGCATTGTATGTCGTTTTCTTAAATTCTCTCCATTAGTAGTTTAAAATGTAATCTTAAGCTCTTCTTGTATTCAAACTAAGTTTTAATCATATTACTTCATTTCAGCCTTAATTCAAGGTTTAACTTAAATTTCATATTTGCATATTCACTTTGTTGAAAGTTAGTTTTAAACCATCAGATAAAGCTCCCAAGCGCTTTTATTTTACATCAAACAAAGTGTTAATCGAAGCTTATTAAAGCTTATGGTAAGCTTGGAAAACAGATTAAATCAAATTTGATCAATGGTCAACAAAAGTCAACTTGGTGCAATTTTGGTTCAAGCATCTTTGGAAAAGGAATTGGGGTGATGCGAGACTTGGTATTGGGTTGGAAATGGTTTAGTTTAGTGGTTTTGGGATTTGGTTTTAAATTGCGCATCACCGGGCACAAGTGAGTGATTCGCTCATTTTCATTTCAAGCCATTTTGCATTTTATGTATCTGTGATCATTGGTAGTTTTAACCTGTGTAAGTAGTTATATTTTGGTTATATAAACTTAGTTTGATCCTTATTGCAAGTTGGTTTAGTGTTTAGATCATTTTAGTTGCTAATCAGTTAATAACAGTAGTGTTTGGTTCAGTAGCTTTAACTAAGCTATAGGTTTATGCAGGGGTAGGTCTCTGTTGTTTCAAGCTTGTGTAGCCATTTCATGCTCATTTGAATCAATTACTTGTGCCTGCAAGCTCATTAGTCAACATCATGTATCAATTTGTCTTTAAGCTTGTCTGTTGAAGATTTTGCAACTCAAAAGCTAGTTTTGTGTTCAAAATACCTAGATTTAGCTTGCATTAGTTTCCTTTCATCATATAACATCAAGCTCAGTCCAAAACTTTGAATCAAAGTTGGAAAAAGTCAACTTTTCAGTTTTGTTAAGAAAGTCAAAATTGTGAAAACTCAGTTTTGGCCACTCTAGAGGAATTTTTCATTTACTCAGTTCTAGGTCAATGCAAGTGAAAATTGAATGTTTAAAAACCTCAGCTGGTCTTGTTTCTTATTAGCAATTTTTCAGATTTTTACCAAATTTTTAGAAGCTTCAAAAGAGCTTATCAAATGAGCTTGATGCCTGTCAGGCATCAGCCTCATGAGTGAATCTGCGAGTTTTTGCAGACCTTGCACAAGTCTCATTTGAGCTTGTCTAGGTCTGTAATTTGGTTTATAAGGTCTCACCTAGGTCTAGTGTAAGTTCTAATTTTTGTTTTAGTTGCTAGCTTATTTGATTGCTTATTCTTGGGCTTAAAGTTGGCCCGAATGCTTTTTTTAGCTTATTTCTCAAATCATCAAATCTTTGCATCTTGCATATTAGAGGTCAAGGCTTGTTGATTCTAGTTGCATTTGGTCATTTTTAGCTTATAGTAGCTTGTGTTTCAGTTGGGTGCTTGTTTTGTCCTTTTAGCTTATTTCAAGTGCTCATTTCATAAGCACTTGGTCATCAGTTCCATAATTCCACACACAAGCCCCTGTTTTTCCATTTTTTTATATTCCTAATATTATTGTAGACTTTTCCTGAAATTTTCAGATTTTTCCAAGCTTGTTTGCTATTTTTCTTAATTTAAATTAGTTTTTAAGTATTTTTAAATAGCATTTAATACAAAAAATTAAGAAAAGGTTCAAAAAAATAATTTTTCATTTTTCTTAGGTTTAGATAAATATAAAAAGTAAAAAAAGTAATTTTCCAGATTTTTCATAGTTTATTTTGTAATTTTTAGTAATTTAATTAGTTTTTAATAGTTTTTAATTCCTAGAAAATAGAAAATAATCAGAAAAATACAAAAATTGTTTTGAAAAGTCTCTTTTGATATTTTAGATTTTTCTAAGTTTTAATTTTATTTTTCTAGCTTTATTTCATATTTTCTTGTAATTTAGGCTATTATTAAATAGTTAAAAATAGTTTTAATTAATAATAATTAGATAATTAGTTATAAAAATAATTTTCTTTTCTATAAATTTTCTTATATCATTAGGTTTGTAAAATGTATTTTTCATATTTTTAGGATTTATATTGTATAAGTTTCACGTTTTTATTTAGACGTTACGTAGTTTTTAAATTCGGTTTATAAAAACATAAAAACAAAACATCATTTTAATAATAGTGATAGCATTTATTTAATAGATTTTATCTTTTTAATTTTCTTTAATTTGCATTTAAGCCCTCAGTAGTTTATGGGCTTTCTTTTGGTATAGATCAACCACAATCTTTTCCGCTCAAATCCTCTCGATCACTTTACGCTTGACTATTCTCGCACGCACTCGTTGGGACTTAACGACTGGGAAACACTATACTCTCCTCGATCTTCATTGCATTCGTGCTTGAGGTTTTAAGTCGACACGGTCGCCATTCACGAGTGGCGAGCTTGAGTGATTTAAACATTGTTTCGCACGCATCGTGCAACTAAAGTGGGCTTAAAGGATAAAAAGAAAGAAAAGTTAGTCGATGATGCCAATTCTAGGTTGGATCAAAATAAAGATAAAGCATGGACGACTTCAGTGGGAAATGTGGCATCACAAAGAGATGGTGATGTCTTTGATGATGAAGATGGTGATGATAATTGATCGGTGTCGAAGTATCGATAAATTTAAACCTATTTACCTTGCCCTAGACAAGGTAAGCGGGTATCGAATCTATAAGGAGTATGTGCTTAGAGTTTGATAATTTTCAAATGAGGCTTGTATTTGTGGTTGATTGCTAAATAAGTTGTAGAAGATGATTTTGTTTTGGAAGTTCTAAGGTTGAATATGAAATAAAAATGATTAATTTCATATATCACCTTACTTTCATGATTAATTTCATATATACTAAAAGTGCAAGTATTGAATGCATAATTTACAATGTTTTTAATGCATATTTGAGTATATATGAAATTTCCAACTAAAAGGAGGAGATATATGAAGTTGCCGCATATTGAAAAGACAAAGGGTATCTAGTAATTCAACTTTAGCTAGGGACTGATACATGCCAAATTTCAAAATAATAATGTTTGATGCATTTTAAAAAAAATAAGGACCAAACATGTAATTTGATCAAACCACAAGGACCAAAATGCAATCTACTGAATCAAGAACAAGGACTTTGTCTTCAATATGCCATGTTTGAATCTTTGATATGCAAAATCCTAATAGATTTCCAAAACAATCTCTATAGATAGTCCAATGATTAAATTAGGTTTTAATCTTTATTCAATTCAATATATAGAAATTTTGTTGTGGAGCAAGAGATCGATCCATGGTAAAGAGAGAGTTTATGGTCTTTGGGAAGAAAACAAAAACAATGTTACCAAAGGCAAACTTTCCTTCATTATTCTCCCAATTTTCGGAGACGGAAGTTGTCTAACCTTTTTTTTATAACAAAAAACACTTTTTTTTTTTTTTTTTCTATATTTTCATAATTTAGTTTATATTAAAAAATTATAACTTGAAAATACGAAACATAAAATATAACGTTTAATAAACGAAACGCTTAAAACTGTCAAAAATATTAAACAAAAACTGATAAAAAATTTGTATTATACTGAAAAAAACAAAAAGAATCTTTGAACAAAAACCCATTAATCAAAAGTTTCGTGTAACATATCCTTTTGAGAACACAAAAAGGATTTGGTTGGTTCCTTTTACTTTCTTTCCTATAATAAACTCTTGAACAAAGTGTCAAGGTTCAAGAATACGATGAGTCAACAGCTACAACTTTGATTAAAAAAAATAGAGTTAATTACATGAATGGTCCCTGTGGTTTGTCGAGAATTACGGATTTAGTATTTATAATTTTTTTCTACGGATTTGCTCCTTATGATTTTGATTCGTTACAGATTTGGTCCCTTGACAATATTTTCTGTTAGTTGACCGTCAAATGGGTGTTTGGAAGGCTGAAATGACAAAAATACCCTCGTATGTGTTTTTCATAAATGGTCCTTATGGTTTGTGGGTTATCATTAATTAGTCCCTGATTTTTTTATTTTTTTTATTTAACTATTTATATAAAAAACATTTGTCAAAAAATTTATAAAAAATTCAAAATTTTATAAAAAATTTATAAAAATTCCAAAATTTTAAAAAATTCAAAACTTTCTAAAAAATTTATAAAATTTTAAATAAAAATTCAAAATTTTATAAAAAATCCGATAAAATTTATAAAATCTTATAAAACACTGTGTCAAAAATTTGGGAAAAAGAAAAAGAAAAAATTCTTTTTAAAAAATTTCATAAAAATTTTCTTTAAATTTTTTTTTTTTAAATTCCGTTAAAAATTTGTTTTTACTTTTACGAATTTTTATAAAAATTTCGACAAATTTTTTCTTTTTGAATACTTTTTGATCGAATTTTTGTCGAAAATTTTATAAAAAGTATTCAAAAAGAAAAAGAAAATTTTTGTCGAAAAATATTTTATAAAAATTTCCATAAAAAGAAAAAGTTAAAAAAATTTTAGCGAAATTTAAAACAAAAATTTTAAAAGAAGTTTTTACGAATTTTTTAAAAAAAAATCTTCCTTTTGTTTTTTTTCCCAAATTTTTGACTTGAATGTTTTATAAGATTTTATGAAAATTATATCGAATTTTTATAATTTTTATAATTTTAATAATTTTTTTTATAATTATTTAATTTTGGAATTTTTATGAAATTATTATAAAATTTTTGGAATTTTTAATAAATTGTTTTATAAAAGTTTCGGAATTTTTTATAAAATTTTCGACAAAATGATTTTATATGAATAGTTAATAAATAAAAATAAAAAATCATGACTAATTCATGATGACCCACAAACCATAGGGACCCTTTATGAAACACATACGAGGGTATTTTTGTCATTTCAGCCCCTCAAACACACATTTGACTGTCAACTAACAGAAAATATGGTTAAGGACCAAATCAGAACGAATCAAAACCATAGGGAGCAAATCCGCAAAAAAAAGTATAAGAACTAAATCTGTAATTATTGACAAACCATGTGGACCATTCATGTAATTAAATCAAAAATATGATAATTTTATATCAATATATATATATATATTTTCCGAGTAAATTGCAAAAATCGTCCTTGTGGTATGGTCAAATTGCACGTTTCGTCTTTGTGGTTTTTTAAGTGCAAAGATGGTACGCTGACTGCACTGTTACGTGCACTTTTGGTCCTTTGAATTAATTGCCGTTAAATGGACTCCGTTAGTAGTTACACTTTAGCCCTTTTGGCTAACTATCGTTGCATCACCCATCCTTAAACCACAAGGACGATTTTTGCATTTTTTTTCGAATTTAAAAAAAAAAAAAAAAAAAAAAAATTCCTTCCTTTTTTTCGATTTTTTTGAATATATTTTTTCGAAAATGTTTTTTATATAAATATGTTTTATATAAAAACATTTTATAAAAAAGTTTTTATATAAAAATATTTTTTTATATAAAGCGTTTTTTTATAAAACGTTTTTATATAAAAAGTTTTTATATAAAGCATTTTTATATAAAAATGTTTTTATATAACAAAATTAAAAAAGTGTTTTATATAAAAACGTTTCATACAAAACAACATTTTTATATAAAATCTTTTTTATAAAACTTTTTTATATAAAACATTTTTATATAAAAAACATTTTCAAAAAAGTAAGTTGATGAAAAAAATATTAAAAAAAAATTCAAACAAAAAACGGATAAAAACGGACACTTTTTTTCCCCTTTTTATCAATTTTTGTTCATTTTTTCCATTTTCATCTATTTTGTTTGTTTTCTTACGCTTTTTATCCGTTTTTGTTTGTTTTTATCTGTTTTTATTTGTTTTGTCCGTTTTTTTCCATTTTTCACTGACCATTTATTTATATAAAAATGTTATTTTGTATAAAAGTGTTTTATATAAAACGTTTTATAAAAAAACTTTTTATATAAAAACGTTTTATGCTCAAAAATATATATATATATATATAATAACGTTTTATTAAAAAGTTTTTATATAAAAATGTTGTTTTATATGAAACGTTTTTATATAAAAAAGTTATATATAAAAGCGTTTTATAAAAACTTTTTTTTATATAAAAAACTTTCTAAATTTGTTTATATTAAAACATGTTTATATAAAAGCTTTATATAAAAACTTTTATATAAAAAAACATTTTATATAAAACTTATTTATAAACGTTTTTATAAAACATTTTATATCAAAACATTTTCGAAAAAATATTTAAAAATCTAAAAAAACAGAGGAATCTTTTTTTTTTTTTTTAGTTTGAAAATAAAATTGCAAAAATCGTCCTTGTGGTTTAAGGATGGGTCTTTGCTGCGGATGGTTAAAAGTGAAAGCCAAATGTACTAACGTGAAGTCTATTTAATGGCAGTTAAGTCAAAGGACCAAAAATGCACATAACAATACAATCAACATACAATCTTTGCAATTAATAAACCGAAACGTGCAATTTGAACATACCATAAATACGATTTTTGCAATTTACTCTTTATAGTCTCGCTGACGTGATTGTTAGAAAAGTATACTACACTACTTTATTGGTGTGCGTGGGCCGGCGTGTCCACTTGGATTTCTTTATATCAAACCTACTTCTATTTAATAATGTTCAAAGTACTTTCATTTAGGAGCGAAAATTTCCCGGCTATTTCCCGCCAGATGCTCATGAGTAATAATTTGACATTGTTTTTTTTTTTTTTTTTTTTTTTTAACAAATTTTGACATTGTTTTACAATAGTAATAATTTTTTGTTTAGATATGATACTACTTATAATAGAGGAATGAATCTCTTTTTCACGATCTTAAAATTAAGATTTAAAATACAAAACATATTGACAATATATAATCGACTATTAACGATCTTTCTCATCAATCTTAATTTTAAGACTTACAGTCTTAAAGTTAATGTATAAAATACATAAGACTATTGATGTGGTCAAGATACTTAATGTAGTTAATTAATTAACCGGGCGATAAATACAATTAATGCAGCTTATTAAAACACTCTTCTGAAGAAATATAAATTATCAAGATATCAGATAAACCAACTTAAACATAATTCCTGCATTAAAATGTCACTAATACAAATAATAAAAATATTATACAATATTCAGTTCGAACAGGCAACGGTCCAAATAGGCTGAGTCTGAACAAGACGATCCAAATGGGCGCGGGACGGTCGAAAGACGAAAGAGGTGGTAACAGTATAACGGGCTTTCGATCCAAGACGAAATTAAATGAAATTTTGAAATTTATAAATTTATTATCAAAAAAACATAATAAACTAAAATACATGATTCATCAGAATTTTATTTCAGAAGACTCACATCATGCGACGCCGAATAATCCTACTACTTTATTTAATTACAAGGTAGAGCAGAATGACTTCCCAACTTTATATATATAGGTCAAGTATTTGATTTGAATTAAGTCTGAGCCACCTTTAGTTTGAACTTTTCTTCCAAATTAATTAAAGAGTTAATTATATAATTGGTCTTTAAGGTTTATCGAATCTTGTATATATTGTTCTTGTATTTTTTTTACAAGTCATGTCCTCGTGGTTTTTTATTTCATTCTGGGTTTGGTCCTTTGACTACTAGTTCTATTAGTTTGACCGTTAAATACAGTTTAGGACTAATGAAATGACAAGTTCTATTAGTTTGACCGTTAAATACAGTTTAAGACTAATGAAATGACAAAATTGCCCTCTTCTTCTTCTTCCTTAAATATTATTTTAGTTTATCCATTTGTCAAATAAATCTCCTTTTAAATTTCTGGCAGTTCACTTTCCATAAATTTCTTAAAAAAACAAGCCATAAAACCTTAATCTTCAACCTCAAACCTTCACTGTACAAACAAACAAAATCATAACCAAAATAAATTCACACATTCAAACACAAATTAACAAAGAAAAAAATAAAACCAATCCATTCCAAAAAAAAAATTATATATTCAAAATCAAACCATCAATTCCTCAACCACCACCAACCATCGACACCACCACGTTTAACAACAAAAACCATCGTTCCATCAAAAAAAAAAAAAAATCTGATACAAAACTCAACAAAACCCACAAGAATACTCAAAATGAAATCTCATAAAATAAAAAACTCATCAAAATTTACACTAAATAAAAAAACCCACGAAAATTATACCCATCAAAATTGATTCAACCAAAACCTTTCAAAATCACCCTAAACCAAAACTTTATTGCCGGATTTTGATGTGAATCGGGTGTGGTGGTGGGAGACGGATGGTTTTACGATGATGGTGGTGGTTTGAATTTTGTGAGAGAAAAAGAAAAATAAGAAGAGAGAATTTCATCTATGTGTGTGTGTTAAGATGGAATGAGGATAAAATGTGTGTGTGGCGGGTGAGTAGAATAACGTGGATTTATTATTATTATTATTATTATAAAAACATCACTTTCATTATAAACCAAACATATGATTCTGAAAATTAGTGAGGGCGCCTCAAACAATCTGGGCTCCCACACCCTAAGAATAATAAACTAATATAATACGAAATGATAAAAATAGCCTTTCACTTAACAGTCAAACTAACAGAGTTAAGGACAAAGGACCAAACCCGTAATATGTCAAAACAATAAAAATATTTTCTGCTTAAAAAAAATACAATGATAATATATGCAAGATCCGGTAAACCTTAAAGACCAATTATGTAATTCACTCTTAATTAAATGAACCGGCCTTAAAATTCTCCGTCAATTGTGCCTTGTTTTTTGACATTTTCTAGGTTAAAAACAGAAATATTAGGCGCAAAAAACTAGGGATCATTTTGAACCAGGTTAAAAAAAGGAATATCTATCAGTTTCCTACAAGAAGTTCAAGTGAACCGGTCCAATTAAAGCATGCAGGCCATATTACTAGTATAAATAAGTTGAGTTGGAGATCCAAATAACTGGCTACTTTTCTATGGAGATGTATTCAGACCTTGAAGCTGTTAATTCTCCAGATGAAGGGAAAACAAAAGATAATACTTTGAGCAAGGTATTATTAGAGGCACCGAGTAGTGCAGTTTCAGGTGACACGCGATATCTAACGCCACTTTTTGTCTCCCGACATCCATCAGAGGAACTTCAACTTGGTACGTATGTCTTCCTTAATTTCCTTGTTTCTTTTCTTCACAACTGAGGTTACAATTCTAGCTAAGTTTCAAAGCTTCAATAACAACCAACATGCATCATGACTCAGTCCTGTTTTTGCAAGGATTTGTCAAACATGCATGTGTATTTCATTTCTATTACGACAAACAAATGACACTCAGGGCCGGCTTTAGGGGAGTGCAAGAAGTGCGATTGCACATGCCACCGTTTGACAAGGGCCACCAAATTTCATGCACTTTTATTATATATATGAACACAATATGAGACTCGAGCTTAATTAATTCATGCACTACTTATACATATGTATAATATATGTGTGTTTGAAGGCCTCTTTGTGGTAATGACACGGGCCACTGAAATCCACGAGACGGCCCTGATGACACTTTCAAACAATTCTTCTCTACCATTTTTACTCGTACAGTAATATTTTTTCCTTTCAAACAATCTTGACAGCACCTTGAATATTCATGTTTTTCATTCTAATTTAAAATTTCACACTTCACATTGCATATTTATACAATAAAATTCACCATCGAGTTTCGTGACTTCATAACAAATTTTACTATGAGTATTTGCAAAAAAAAACCTTGGAAAAAGTTACCAAAGTGCTTGTGTCCAGTGGCAGAACTTGAAAACATGCAAAAAAAACCTCTTTGTCATTTAAATCCGTTTGCATAGTCATGTATAGAGAAAGATAAACGAACAAAAATGATGTTAATTTGTACTTCAAATGGGAAACATAAAAAAATATATATATAATAAAAAAAATACATAATATAAGAAGCATAATTTGTAAACAAAGGTATAGAGAAAAAAAAAAAAGACAAAATTACACATTTGGTCCCTATGATTTACCTCAAATAACATGTTTAGTCTCTTAAGTTGTTTTAATTACATCACACATATCTATTTTTGAAACCTTTTGCCCATTTAGTCCTTATTATGGGAAATAGAGACAATATGTGTAATAAAAAACTATAAATAATTACACAAATGATCTTTATTTTTTAAAATAGGGACTAAATGGGCAACATATTTTAAAAATAGGTATGTATAGTGTAATTAAAATGAATTAGAGACTAAACTCATATTCGCAGAAACTATAAGATTAAACGTGTAATTTTTTCGACCAAAAAATTACGCTACAGAAACAATTTAGACATAGTTTAAGTACATGAACCAAATGGGCCAACTATGCAAATAAAGGTCTGCTCGGTTTGTCGGTGAGTTTAAGAGTTAAATTTGAATTTGAATTAAGATTTTGATTTGTATTTGATATAAAAAAGAAAAAATTTAAAAATATGTATTTAACTAAATTAATACTCCGTAGTAATTAATTTTTATAATTTAATATACATTTTATTTTAGATAAGGCCAATAAATGTGAGATGTAGCTCAATAAATGTGAGATGTAAATTATAGTGAGGAACTGAGGACCACTTTTAAATTAAAACCCGTGTACCTCCTTATAACATGTCCAAATTAATTATTTAAACGTGGAACCCATCAAACCCATTTATAACCTACAAAACAAACGCCTCTTAAAATATACAAGCTACGGAGTATAAAATAACATAGGAATATATTGCTATAATTAAATTGTAGCTAATTCTTTACAATCTGTGCTGTAAATTATGGGTCCCTAAATCATTTTGTGGGTCTATGTTTTTTTTCTGTGAGTCTCTGATTCATTTTTTTGTGTATTTCGATAAAGAATTGTATCCAATTGAATATAAAAATTATAGGCAAGCTATACTCAAATAACATATCAGTTACGGAGTATTTAATTATGCAAATATAAAAGGATAATATTCCATAGTAAACGACATAACAGATATATAAGTTTAAATTATTCATTTAATTACCCCTCCAACTCAAGTTATTTACCTTATTTGCCACGACCTTTTTTTTTTCTTGCGGGACCTCCCGTCCTCCGCCTTTACAGATCCGTCATTGCCTCAAATGGTTATGGGTTTAAGTACAATTTGTGAGATAATTGTGTAAATATTGTAAGATAGTTAGTTGTTATTAAAAATTAAAAAAGAGAAAAAAAAAGCCTTGAAGAACATTAACAAATTGGAGGTTACAAGCAGAACAATCGAAAAAAACATATTAAAGCGAACTAAGCTTCGTGGGAAATTCGTTTTTACTAAAAAGTTTTGTTCTCACATAATTACAAATTTCATGAAGTTCTTGACTTGAAAGATGAAACATCTCAAACACTCAAATATATAAAGGTTGCTTATATACATACACCCGTATCCCACTTATTGAAGCTTACCTCTCTTGACTAAACTTAAGGTTCTTTTTTATTATTTATCTTTTTTAAGTTTTGCCTCCCATGACTAGGCATGTGTCCAGTCGAACCTATTATTATTTTTAATTTTTGAGGATTTATATATAACTCCATGTGAGGTGGTTGTTGGCAATGTTTTGAAAACCGGATCTCTAATCGACCTGATCAAGTCATCGGGTTACTGGTTCAACCGGTTTTAACCACCGGGTCAACCAGGTCTTTCAAAAAAAAATTCTAATGATACAAAAGAATAATATATATATAAATCATGACTATTTCATATATTAAGCCTAAAAACTATTTACTAACAAATATTACACGTAAAAATAAAATTATATTGCAAATATATATAATTAACATGCTTTATTTATTAAAAAACATGAAAAAAAACAAAACCCCGCCGTGTCTCGAGAATCGGATTAACCAGAATCATCAAACTTGACGGGTCTAACTGGTTTGGAAAATAAGAAACCCGATTTAATTTGACCTTTTGACCGAACCTGCTCAACCGACGGGTCAAACCGAGTTTCAAAACATTGGTTGGTGATGAAGACTTGTGCTTTCTAAAGTGACTTACATGTTTAATCCACCATCTCGAAAGAGTTTATAGCTACGTTCGCCTTCTAAGTGTGGTAGTTGTGGTTGCGGGAAACAAGCTTTTCCTTTGCGGGAATCACTATGACAATTCCACCCCCTTCAAGAGGCAAAAGAGTTTCCTTAGTGGCAATAAAGTTATGCAAGAATGAAGAGAGAAATATATTATTTTTGTTGTTGTATGTGTTGTGTGGGAAAGTATGTGTTGGAGGTACTTTAAATTATAAAAAAATTGCGAAAAAGTTTAACGAAGGAGAGAGAATGTGCAATTAAGGTCGAAAGATAATGTTAAATGATGACGAAGAGCTGATGTGATGAAGGAAAAGCTTTCACTGCAACCTCCACCCTAAAAGCATTGGGTGTTGGAATTTATGGGTTTTTATTAACAATTGTATAGTGTATGTATCCCACATATATGGGTGAATGAAGTGAATGTTTAACCATAAGATGTATATTAGCGACAGTTTTTTCTGTCACAAGACTGTCGCTATGAACCATCACCATCGAAAAGACGCACTTAATAGTTTTGGTGGCGGTTATATCTATTAAAAAGGTGTCAGTATACGAACCATCACGACTGTTTCCATTCGAATTGATTAGCGACGGTTATTTCTGTCGCTAATTCGTTGCTAAACCGTCACTGATTGCACCTTTTTGTTAACCATTGTGTCTTTTTGAATAGTCACGAGCTTGCCTATATATAGTGGCAATATTCCAGCGTTTTTCATCATTCAAAAACACTTGAAACACATACAACAAATCCAATTCACTTTCAATACATACAAGTGCAAATATATGATGTTCATGTGAACTTTATGTACGCTACATAAAGTTCTATTCGTTGAGGTTGAATCCTGGGAAGAAACTAGTCTAGAATCTCACCAGCGTTCATAGTGGGGGCTAATATTCTTTGAGGATAGTGATTATCACGTCCTCAATTTCGTTCATATTATTAGTAGTATTCTGCCATATTCTATCAATCTTAAAGAATATTAATCATGGATCAAAGTGCTGGTTTAAGGATGTTTTGAAGCGACACAATCAAACTAGACATAATGGATGGGATGAACTTTACTCGATGGAAGGAAAATATGAAGTTTCTGTTGATTGCGTTCAAAGTTTATTATGTTTTAGAAGGGGCACCAATTGGCGTCATGACTAAAGAAGAAGAAAGGAAGCGTGCTCAAGATGAAACTCCATGCAAAGGCTACATTCTGAGTACCCTCACTGACCGTTTGTATGATATGTACACACCAATGACTTCTGCAAGGGAAATCTGGAATTCTCTTGAAGAGAAATACACTGCTGAAAAGGAAGGGGCGAATAAGTTTATCACTTTTAAATTCTTTGAATTTGCTATGGAAGATAATGTTTCTATTTTAGATCAAGTTCATGAATTTCTCATTCTGATTTCAAAATTCAAAAATCTTAACATTGAAATCCCAGAGAAGTTATTGGTTGGGGCCATTATTACCAAGTTACCATCTTCTTGGCACAATTACATGAAGAAATTGATGCACACTTCAGAGGATTTTACTCAGGATCAAATTCAGAAACATTTACGAATTGAAGAGGAAACTCGTATTCGTGAAAAGAATCTAAATGGTGCATCAACTTCTAAGGTTAAATATGTTGATTCAGGTTAGAACAACAAAGGAAATGATAAGAGGAAAGGCACATGTAATTCATCCAAAGACAACAAGAAAGACAAAAAACCATTGTCAGAGGTTGGGTGCTACAAGTGTGGTGACAAAGGGCATATTAAACGCTATTGCAAGAACACTAAGAAGAAAAATCAGAATTCAAACAAGAAAGATGAATCTGCAAATGCAGTGGAACAAGTTGATACCACATAAATCAACGCTATGGTTTCGAAATGAACATTGGAATGATTCGTAAAGTGCGTATGGCTAGTGTGACCTGAACCGATGATTGGTGGTATGACTCTGGTGCAACTATACATGTTTGCAACAACAAAGACTTGTTCAAAACTTATGAGAAAACTGAAGATGGACTTGAAGTGATGATGGGTGATAATCATACTTCAAAGGTTGTTGGTTCAGGAAACGTGGAAATCCAATTCACATCTGGAAAGAAGTTGACTTTTATGAATGTTCTTCATGTTCCTAATATTAGGAAGAATCTTGTTTCTGGTTTTAAACTTTGTAAAAGTGAGGTTAAGGCTGTGATAGAATCGGAGAAAATGATTTTGTCCAAAGCCAATGTATTTGTAGGAAAAGTGTACGCTTTTGATGGCATGTTCAAGCTCAAAATCAATAAATTTTTTAGTTTTGCTTACTTGCATGTTTGTAATTTTGTTTCTAATTTTAATATTGAATGTTCTACTTTCAGTTTATGGCATAATCGTTTAGGACACATAAATTATAGGATTATGAAAGATATGGTAAAACAAGGCATTATATCCTATAATGGTGAACATAAAGATAAATGTGAAATATGTGTTCAAGCGAAAATGTAAAGAAAACCTTTTTCTAAAGTGGATAGACAATCTGAAATTTTGGAGTTAGTGCATTTTGATATATGTGAATTGAATGGAAAATTTTGGAGTTGGTGCATTCTGATATATGTGAATTGAATGGACAATTAACTAGAGGTGGAAATAGGTATTTCATAACTTTCATTGATGATTGCTCTAGATATACCTATGTTTATTTATTGAAATCAAAAGATCAGGCCTTTGAAACATTCAAAACATATAAGGCTGAAGTAGAAAACCAAAGAGGCAAAAGGATACAAATTCTAAGAAGTGATAGAGGTGGTGAATACTTTTACACCGAATTTTCTTCCTATTGTGAATCACAATGTTTGATTCATCAAAGAAAAACACCATATACACCTCAACAGAATGGTCTTGTTGAGAGGAAGAATAGAGTTTTGCAAGATACGATTAATGCTATGTTAATCGATGCAAACTTGCCTAAGAGTTTGTGGGGTGAAGCCTTGCTTACAGCATGTCATGTAAGTAAAAGTATCTCCTTATGAAATCTCGAAGGGTAGAAAGCCTAATATTGATTATTTTAGAGTTTGTGGGGTTGTTTGGCCTATTATAAGGTTCTCTTACCTCATACTTCTAAATTAGGACCTAGAGGTTTAAAAAGTGTATTTGTTGGATATGCAAAAGATTCTATATTTTATCGTTGTTTAGATTTAGATTCAAATGTTATTGTTGAATTAAGAGATGTAGATTTATTTGAGAATAAATTTCGTCATGATTCAACAAAAGTGCAAATGACATTGTGACTCAAATCCCACAAAATATTTATAGTCCAGATTTGAACTCTAATAATAAGAGGAATATGGCAAAATTTTCTAGTGCGCCTAGAAGAAGTGAAAGGGCTAGAAAGGAAAGAAACTTGGATCCTGATTTTGTAGATTCTCAAGCTATAATCTTCCTTGTTGAAGGTGATAATGAGAATCATGTTATCAATAAAATACCTATTCTACTTAATGTAGAGGATGCACCTAAAACATATAAAGAGGTTGTAACCTCTAGGAATTCTGCTTTTTGGAAAGAGGCAATTGATGATGAAACGGATTCCCTAATATCTAAGGATACATGGGAACTTTCAGATTTACCTCCTGGTTCCAAGGCGATTGGGTGTAGATAGGTATTTAGTATAGAATATCATACAGATGGATCCATTAAAACTTTTAAAGCTAGGTTGGTAATACAAGGCTTTAGTCAAAGACAAGGAGTTGATTACTTTGATACATATGCACCAATAGCTAGAATTACTTCAATTAGGGTGCTCTTTGCATTAGCTTCTATTTATAATTTGCCTATACATCAAATGGATGTTAAAACAACATTTTTGAATGGTGACTTAGATGAAGAAGTCTATATGAAACAACCTGAAGGGTTTGTATTGCCTGGTCATGAAAATAAAGTTTGCAAGTTAAAGAAATCTTTATATGGGTTAAAACAGGCACCTAAACAATGGCATGATAAATTTGATAAGTTAATACTTTCAAATGTTTTTTCCCCATAATTCATCTAATAGATGTATTTATTCTAAGTTTACAAAAGATTATGGTGTCATCCTATGCTTTTATGTAGATGATATATTGATTGTTGGACCAATATGGAAGGTATAAATGAAACTAAGAATTTTCACGCTTTCAAATGAAAGACATGAATGGAGTTGATGCTATATTGGGGACAAAGGTTAAAAGGCGTAGTGGGGGTTATGCATTGAATCAATGTCACTACATTGATAAGATTATAGACAAGTTTCAACAATTGGATATAGAGGAGGAAAACACCCCATATGAGCCATCTTGTAAATTGGCTGATAATAATGGAAGAGTTGTTGCTCAATTAGAATATGCAAGTGCAATATGGTGTTTAATGTATGCTACATATTGTACTAGGCCTAATATTGCATATGCTGTGTGCAAACTTTCTAGATATACAAGTAATCAAAGTCATGATCATTGGAAAGCGATTGGAAGAGTTCTTGGTTATCATAAGAAAAACAGACAATTAGCTTTGTATTATGATCGTTTTCCTGTTGTACTTGAATGATACTCAGATGCTAGTTGGATAACTAGCAGTAGTGATAGTAAATCCATAACTGGATGGATTTTTACACTTGGTGGTGGGGCTGTTTGTTGGGGTTCAAAGAAACAAACGTGTGTTACGCATTCCACCATGGAGGCTGAGTTTTTAGCACTTGCAGTCGCGAGTAAGGCAGCAGAATGGCTAAGAAATATGTTGTTAGACTTAGAGTTGTGGCCACAACCAATGTCAGCCATTTCCTTACATTGTGATAGTCAATCAACACTATCTAAGGCATATGATAAGGTGTATAATGGAAAGTCTAGACACATTAGCCTTAGACATGCCTATGTTCAGGAGTTAATATCTAATGGGATGATAACTATTGAATATATACGCACTTGTAAGAATCTTGTGGATCCGTTTACAAAAGGTCTTCCAAAAGACATAGTCTTTGGAACTACAAGAGAGATGGATTTGAACTACTTAGGTGGTGTTTGTTTATTCAGAGGCTTTGAATCTGAACCGCACATCTGAATCTGAATTTGATGCGTAAATTTCTGAATCTGAATCGAAAATCTTGTTAAAGTAAGGTGCTGTGTCATTTGCTTGCTCGTACTAATTTTTTTGGTCATTTTGTGTCAACAAGAGGCATTATGACACCCCTCTTAAGTCTAGACCATTAAGATGTAACTGCCTCTGACCGCGTCTGAACGAGAAAAAAAGGGTCTGAACGCCCAAAACGTCTGACCGATTAAGAGGTTTGGCTAGTTAAAAGGCATTAAGAGGCTGTTAAGACATTCTTTTTTTAAAAAAAAAAAAGAAAAAAAAGACAACCGTAGACTAAAATCTACTTAAAGGTTCAATGTGGTAAAAACAAGTTGTTGATTACCAACTAGACATTAGTTTAGTCTAAACACTAACTAATGAGTAATTCTTTTAGGGTGAGTACTTATACTCTTAATGAAGTGTACCTTTGGTAATGAAAAGGCTTCACCTATGTGGACATAAGGAGTGGTGCCACTTCTACAAAGGTGAGTATTACTTTTGGAGATGTCTATGAAACTGGGATTAGCATATCGCCATAATAGTGCTACCAGGTTATGAACATCAATTAACATATTATGTGTGTTATCTTTCCGAGTTTAACATTAAGAATAATGGCTCAAATGCTATAAAGCAGCCAATGATTCTGTTAAGCTATTTGAAGGATATACACTATGTTAAGGTTCAAAGCGAAAGCTACCTTAATTTATGCATATCTGTTGGTTATTGTCAATAAAACCCAAGTGGGGGATTGTTGGAATTTATGGGTTTTTATTAACAATTGTATATTGTATGTATCCCACATATATGGGTGAATGAAGTGAATGTTTAACCATAAGATGTATATTAGCGACAGTTTTTTCCGTCACAAGACCGTCGCTATGAACCATGACCATCGAAAAGACGCACTTAATAGTATTGGTGGCGGTTATATCTGTTAAAAAGGTGTCAGTATATGAACTATCGCGACTGTTTCCGTTCGAATTGATTAGCGACGGTTATTTCTGTGGCTAAGTCATTGCTAAACTGTCGCTGATTGCACCTTTTTGTCAACCATTGTGTCTTTTTGAAGTCTAGAATCCCACTAACGTTTATAGTGGGGGCTAATATTCTTTAAAGACAGTGATTATCACGTCCTCAATTTCGTTCATATTATTAGTAGTATTCTGCCATATTCTATCATTAGGTGTCACGGCTTGGCACCATGCGCAATTCCTTATGGTGCGTGCCAAGGAGGCGCCATGACACCGGTGGTGGCGCCAAACCACATGCGTTATCACCCAAGACATGGCTGTGGTGTGCGATATAGCTTGGTTGTGTGTGTGTTTTGTATTTTGTTTCCCTTTTAATTGAAAATGCTGTATTTATGGTCCAAAATGGGTGTTTTGGCTTTGAGTTACGAGGGGGAGGTGGGTTTTTTTTGGGTAAAAGGGTTAATTCACCCCGGTAAAATTCAATTACACCAAAAAACATTGAAGTACAAATGACATGGGTGAATCCTATGCTCTCAGCCCGATCAGGGCGACAAAAAATGCACAACACGTGCAACTTACATATAACCACTATATAAGAACGAGAGGCCATTATTATAACTTACAACTACAATGACTATACAAAAAGATATAAAAAAAATAAAATTAAACACTGGCTTTACTCAGGACAACATCTGAGATATAGTCATTATAGTACTTCCAATCAACTTCCATGCGATCCGTAAATCTCGAAAAAGTAACATGAGGCATGTCCGAACACCACATTGAAGCTTAAAACTCATGAAGAAGCCCAAACCTCGAGCATCTTCAACCACTAGCAAAACCATTGGTATGAGAAACCGGTAAAGGACCACGCCACTAAGTACCAATCAATCAAGCGAACACCACAAATCCAATGCAAATAAGAGTAATTACGCAAGAAAGCATAATATCCACCATATGGGAATGCATAACGTAAAGCACGGATCTGAAATAATAGAAAAGGGTTTAAGAAACCCTTACGTCCATAATCCTATAAGCTTCGCCCCAAAAATTCGAACATATGCGTACGCCATAAGCACTGAATTAATACGAAGCAAGAAAGGATCCAAGAATAAGATTGAAGAACCCTAACTTCCAACACAAGGTGAATCGTACCAGATCCAAATAGTCAAGCAACACCACACATGATCTGGGAGAAGACGCACCCAAATAGGCCTAAGGAGGCCACCAATAACTCGAATCAAATCTGATTAGAATGCCGGCAATAAGGCTAACCAAATCAGATTAGAACACTCATAGGGATACAAACCCTAACTTACATTAATGAACCTAGCCATGACCAGCAATCATGACCAGCAACCATAATCACGAGGGGGAGGTTGTTTTTTTGGTGTGTGAGTGAATTGATTGTGTTAAAAAGAAAAAAGCTAATGTGGCATCAATAAGTTTTATGACTTGAGCCATGATACCTTGTGCTCTAAGGATGAGCTTCCTGGGTCATGTGAATTAAACCACTTTATATATACATTGTAGTTGGTGCCCATACACATGTGAAACCGATACCATGGTTAAATGCTGAATGACCTAAGTGAGCAACCTTAAACCCATATGACTTGTATGTCGTAAAGAAAAAAAAAATATTTCTATTACATTATTGGTATCATATCTAAGGCTGAAACTTTCTTGAATTCGTGGTACGATTAATCTTTAAAAAACATACGAAACAGACTAGGTGTCTGATCCAACAATGACCAAATTAAAGGAATGGATTCCTTGTGAGATCTTAGTTTTGACAACCTAGCTTGCATGCGTTTGTCTAAAATACAGGTTTCGAGCATAGGGATCACAATGTCTACCCACACGGTCTAAAAATACCTGACAAGATAAAACTTGCACTAAAGTTATCGCATTTCCGCGAGGCACGTGTTCTCGTTCAGTTTTGGTCACCTCATATCACTGGAGATCACAAAGTTCTTACAACTAGAGATCAACCATTTGGTGTTGGTGTAATTGATGAAGTACTTTATTCATATAGAAAGGACTCCGAATGCTATAGGTGTGTATTAGATAACGATCATAAAGAAGAAGACCATCATCCTACTGCTCGAGTATTTAGACACGGCTTGCCAGAGTGGACTACTAATCTAACTAATTACTTGCCAAAACATTTTCCACAACAAGAATATGCATTACAATGCAATCTCCATGGATATTTGGCTCTACCGGTGTTCAATTCAAGTACTCCAAGAGAATGTCTCGGCGTGCTTGAACTCTTGACGTCTTCAAAGTATAGGAGTTATGCTTATGAGGTTCGACAACTTTATATTGCCTTAAAGGTTTGCATCTTTTCTCTATAATTATTTATCTCTTTCACTGGCTTATCCGTGTTTGTATCTAGGACGTGTTTTTCAAAATGGCCCCAAATTAAGTGTTTTTCAAAACCATGTCCGCAATTAATATCCATAAGGGACCAATTTTACTCCTATCAAAGCATCCCAATGGATGTTTCCATGATGATGACTGGGAGCTTATGTAGAATTCATGCCCATGAACATCCATTGTTTTGGTCAAGTTTTGTAGAGATAAAAAAGTTCAACCCCGTGAACTAAGAAAAGAGAAGATATGTCGGTCCATCTCACATTATAACACTCAAGAATATTAATAACATATGAAATGTTAGTTTATGAAAATCTGATGTGATAGGACGTGTGACATTGCTATGAGTTTACTAAAATCCATAGTATTGCAAATGTTCTTATCATACTAACTTACCTATTGCAACAGGAAGATTAGACATTCTAAGAATCTTGTTTTTAATGTTATTCTCATTTTTATTATGATTTCAACCTTTGAATTGTTATCTTGCAGGCAGCAGGTCTAACAACCACTCAAGCATTTGATCGTCCTACTTTTAATGTGAGTTGGGTTGACTACGTTTGGTACTTTGTCCAAAATTATCATTAAATCCCCCTCCGCATGTTAGTCGATTAGTATAAGGCTTAGGCCTGTTATGTGTTTAGGCCCATATTGTATCCTATATATATTTATCATGTATCAAACATGATATTCATTCAATATACACGATTACATAAACTATAAGGCTTAGGGCCTTAGGCCTGTTATATGTTTAGGCCCATATTGTATCCTATATATATTTATCATGTACCAAACATGATATTCATTCAATATACACGATTACATAAACTTACACCGCATTCAAATGTTTACCCTCACATATGCCTTTGATACACAGGTTCACAATGAACACATGAACAGTGAACTGGAAAAGATTTTCAGTATTCTGAGAGTTGTATGAGATTCACCGATTGCCTCTTGCTCAGACATGGGCTATATCTCCACCCAGTAGTGTGGCTTCACATGAACAAATTCTAAAGAAGAGCTGTAATAGTTTTGATAGCAGATGCCTCGGGAAAACCTGCCTATCAACAGCTGCTCTACCATTTCATGTTCAAGACTTAGGTGTGTGGCCGTTCAGGAAAGCATGTAAAGAACTGCACTTGGACAAGTCATGTAGCTTTGTTGGCAAGGTGTTGTCCTCCCGTGGTTCATGTTTTTGTGAAGATGTAACCAAACTCAGTGAAGAAGAGTACCCTTTGGTCCACTATGCACACTTAAATGGGATAACAAGCTGCTTTGCAATCTATTTGCATAGTCTAGAAAGCAAGGCTGACTATGTGTTAGAGTTTTTTCTGCCTTTGAACATAGAAGACAGTAGACATGTCCAAAACTTGGTGCAGACATTAAAGCAACATATTGAAATGGCTTCTGTATTTGAACTAGGAGATAAATCACCTATACAAGTGGTTGGACCATCCAGAGAAGCCCGTAGTCTGTTTTTAGATACAGACCCTCAAAGTGCCATCATTTCCTCGACCATAACAGCAATGACCAAGATACCGGAGAGAGTTTCATCTGATTCAGAATCGCTTTGTAGCCGATTTAGCTAAAACCGACTCTACACATGTACTGAACCAATTATCACCCAAACAAGATTTCTTAGACAATAATGGTGGTGCCATCACTAGCTCAGCGATCGTGATTCAGGATGATGTTATAAGAGACGACATTGATGTCGTTGGCGCAGGTAATGACGAAAACGCTACTTCCAATCACGATGTGAGTATGCAGATAGCAAGCAATACTGTTACTGGTTCCAGAGAAACAAGTAACGGTTTGAAAAGAGGCAGAAAGCGTAAAATAGACTCTCTTACAATGGAGGCGGTTAACAAACAAGTCGGGAAGCCAATAGATGAAGCTGCCAAGATCCTTGGTGGTAAGTAATCTTACTAATTGTTTATGGTTATTTGTAGTCTTGCATTCATTTTTTTCTTTTATACCACAATCATTTATTTTTGGCCAATTTGTTATTTTTCAGTCAGTCGGTCTACATTGAAGCGTTTTTGTCGAGATCATGATATGACCAGTTGGCCATTGCCAAAGCACAACAAAAAAACTGCTCGTGTTACCGACTCAAAGTTGTCACAAAAATCACGGTCAATACAACCTTTGCAACGGTCTTCAAGTGTACGCTTTGGGTTTTTTACCGCGGTGATCCTGTTGGTAAGAGTTAAGCGTTGGAGTTGCTCAAGTAAAAATCATGGGTTTTCAGGCAAATGGTGGAGTTGTGGTAAACATAGCTATCTTCCTTTTAAATTAGATTCTATGTACCAAGTAGCAAGACTCATTCTATCCTTAAAAAGGTGGAAATATAAGAATTCAACCAAGCATGTACTGCAGAACAGAGATCACCCGACTGACAGCACAGAAAAACCTAAATTTAAAGCAAACATCATAAACCCGGGGTCTAGTCCTGTTTATGCATCCCCAAAGCAGATTGTGGCGAGAGTTGTCTCAGATATAAAGAAGGTGACAGTGAAGGCAACATTTAAAGAAGATATGCTAAAGTTCCAGTTCCCTACTTCATCGGGCCTGTCTGAACTAGAAAATGAAGTGGCACAACGGATTAAGTTTAAGAATAAAAGGGTTCGTCTAAAATACAGGGACGAAGACGAGGACATGATACTTCTTGCTTGTGATGCCGACTTACACCATCTTCTAGGGTTTTCAACAAGCAACAACTGTATTATCAAACTAAGCATCCAGTTGGTCGATGAATAATGTATAAAACGATTCTACTTCCACAATGGTTGTGTTGTGCTGTATTTTAACTTGATGTTGTTGTTTAAACTAGAAACATGTCTGTATTCTCAGGACGAACTATCTTCAAGTAAGTGGTAGGACAATATATGATCGACCACACAAATTGTGATATACACGTGTCAATAGTTAGCCATTTCTACGATACAGCCTATACATGATACAAATATCTGTATATGCTTTTCTGATTCAAGTGAAAATTGAATGAATTTCAAGCCTATAAGGGGGTGGCAATGGTCACTCACCATACCTCACCATACTTCACCTCCCACCAATAATATCGTTCCACCTAATCTCATACCTCACTATAGTTTTTAGTGGCAATGGTCATTCCATACCTCACTTTCCAAACCGCACCATATTTCCACCCCTTGGAAACACGCTCCTCTTCATCTCCTTTCCATACCGCTGCGGCAATTGAAGCCGCTCCCCATGCCTTGCCGAATGATGCCGCAACGGTGGCAATCACATGCCGTGCGGTTTGAGTTGATGCTGATCCCATACCGAGGGTGTTGCCACCCCCCTAAGAAACCGTGTCAGGGATCATAAAGAAATAGACTCAGGATTTGCAAGAAAGTGCGACAGTGTTGGAATAATAATGACAAAACAATAGAAGATTAGTGCTATAAATTGTAATTAGAATAGTTTAGTTTATATTATGTATTTAGTTTCAAGAGTCTGTAAACCCAACTTTGTATAAAAATCATATCGCCGCTCAAAAAAAAATTATGTATTTAGTTTCAAGAGTCTGTAAACCCAACTTTGTATATGGGCTGGTCGAAACATAATCGATTAATCGGTATAAACGGTTATTAGTTTAGGTTATAACGTTTAGTTTTAGGGAATCGACATGCCTCTTCCAACAGGCATGAAGATACCGTTTCAATAAGTATAAATAGGTTAGGATCTGTAACATCAAAGTTAACCCTTTTCAGTTTTATATCATATTATTATTAAGGGTTCAACCAATCTTTTCTTGTTTCTTATTTATATTCTTGAACGATGTTTAATTTCTTGAATGTTTGTTTGGTTACAAACGATCCTGGAGATATGGAGAATCAGACCTGCCAACAGACAAGAGGGAATCATCGCTTATCCATGTTGAATGCCAGACATTTAAACTGTTTTAGTTGGATTATGGCCTATCATGACAATATGAGGGAGGGTGCTTGGTTAATTTTAGGTAATAGAGTAATGGGAATACTAAGCACACCCTGAGTCTCTGAACTGATTCATAAAGCATTGATATATGATGCATGCATACAGTTCTTGATTTTGGGCAACTTTTTCACAAAGATAATATGATATGATACAATTTAAACTTGTGCCATTTTGCATGTAACTGAAAAAAATCATATACAGATTATACAAGTCACATTTTTTATCTATCAAGTTTGCAGCCTCGAAAGACCAGTTTGAGGTTTGAGCGTAAGGCTATGCTATGGACAGAGGGCTATTTCCATGACATATCTTTGTTATCAAGTCAATTCAACCAGAACCATATGGTTGAATACTTATGTGCACAATTATGGTTACAATAAATTAAAAATCGTTGTACATAAATATATAGTAGGTTAAACTAAAAGATAACTAGATGACATTTCTAGGGTTGATCTTTTCTATTAGGTGAAAGAGGAGTTGAGAACGCAAATAAGAGGTAATCAGAGCCAACTTCCAAGATGAGTTTCACGTGTGGTTAGACATCAGAATTGATGTTAGGAATTTGAATTGTACATGAAAACGAGTTTATTCCAAGTCTATGCTTCTTTTTCAATATGTGGATACTTGTGTGCTTGTTTTTAAAAGGGATTTTTAAACTATGCTTTTGATTAAAAAATATGAGTTAATTACTTAAATCATCATTGTGGTTTGTCGGGTACAACGAAAATGGTCCTTAGACTTTTTTCCCCGGATCCTCTCCCTGTGGTTTGACCAGAATGCGTTTGGTCCCTGACTACTATTTATGTTAGTTGACCGTCAGTGGATATTTATCATGGTATTTATAAATACTTCTCTTATGCTTAAAAGAAGGTCCTGCGGTTTGTGATCACGAATTTAGTCCCTAATTTTTATATCGCTTTTATCCGTCTTTATCCGTGTTTATATGTTTTCGTTCGTCTTTATAAGTTTTCATCTTTTTTTTCTTACGTTTTTGTCCGTTTTCGCTCGTTTTCTTACTTTTTCGCATGTTTTCTTATGTTTTTAAACGTTTTCGTCCGTTTTCATACGCATTCCTCCCATTTTCTTACGTTTTTGTCCGTTTTTACCAGTTTTATATGTTTTTATAAGTTTTTCTTACGTTTTCATATGCTTAATCCGTTTTAAGGGAGGATATTACTTGTAAAGTGTAATAAGAGTTAAATACATTTTTAGTCTCAGTGGTTTGCCGGATGTAACACTTTTAGTACATTTGAAAATAACCAGATCCTGTCCTCAAATGAAACACTCATAACGGGTTTGGTCCAATATTTGGTTGACAACTAGTTTGACCTAAATCTTTTGAAAAATAAAAGCACAACTCTTGACATTATTCGAGTAGCTAACACCAACGGTCTTGATGCGTGAAAGTGTATCCAATGCTTCCGCGTCAAGCTCCCCGAATGTGGAAAAAGCAAATGGAATGAACTTGTAAATGCTTTCTTCACATTTGGACACATATTTCTTTTTCTTATTCTCCATGAACATTATGTAAGGCTTTCCCGAGCCCACAAGGTTGCATCAATACCGCAGGAGAGAGATCCCACCACATCCAAACATGCGTCATTACCTTGGATCCAAATGAATAATAGCAGTCTGCAGGTCGTAGCTCTTTCCCATCCCTCGAAAGAAACCCCATCAGCCTCCTTTTCACCATAATCCCTACCTGGAACATATGTCGACAAGAATATCACGCACCGCAAGTTATGCCTAAACTTCACCCCACTTCGCTGTAACGTTGAACCGCATGGTCTCCCTATTGGTCCATACGATGCGTGTTGCGTATAAAAACATATTATTATTATTATTATTATTATTATTATTATTATTATTATTATTATTATTATTATTATTATTATTATTATTATGATGACTCTCTTCATCTTAAACTAATTGTCCACAGATTAAAAACACAAAGTTTAAGACAATTTTATCTTAACCACTTAATTTATAATTTTTTAAGTTCGTAATAATAACCTCAAATAAGATTAATATGGTAAATTTAATGTATATTCCTTATCTATTTTAGAAATGGACAACTAATTTAAGACGACCCAAAAAGAAAAAGTAAACTATAAGGAGTATTAACTTTTACAAAAGCAAATCTAACATATTCAATTTTTTTTTCGGTGTAACACAACCTCATATCAATTCAAACAAATCTATCATCTTCAGCTTTTTTCTAAAAAAACCAAAACCACAAAAATCACCATCATCTTTCAAAGTAACTAAACAGACATATAAAAAACACAAAAATCACATACATAAACACATCAATCTTCTTCAAACCCACCACCATTCCGATTCCCACATCTAACCACCACCCGCCATAACCGCCTTAGGCGGTGCACCTACCCCAATCTAACGCCGCCATCATAAAAAAAAAAGTAAATTTGATCTTTAACACATCGTGTGGCCTTCATTCTTCACCATAAAAGACTTCAATCGCTTTCTTTCTTGACCAATTTACAAAATTAGACAAAACCATCCAGTGACCTTTTTTGGACTAGATCTGATCTCGAAAGTGGTTACCATTTTCTGGTCGTAATAGTGGCAGTTGGGGTGGCGATTTGGTGACAAAAAGGGTGGTTGTGTGTTGCAGGTAACATACACCGGTGTTTAATAAAAATATATAAATAACATAAATACCCTCTAATTTAACGGTCAAACATAGTCAATTTAACATAGTTAGTAAAATTAGACCAAACCCGTTATAGGTGTTTTATTCCAGGACAGGATCTGAGATTTTTCAAACTAACCGACTAAAAGTGTTACACCCGGCAAACCCTAAGGACCAAAAATATACTTAGATCTTGTAATCAAGGTTATAAATAGCGAAGAGTAGCGTGTGGTGACGAAGTCTTACGCCATGGGCCAAGCGCGTTTTTGGGTTTTAAAGCGTGGCGTTAAGCAAGACAAAATATGAAAATATTTATATATTTATGTCATATTTACGAAAACCGTTGTACATAATGAATAAGATTAATAAACTATCCTTACATGTAATATTCTTAATTTAAAAAAAAATAAAAAAATCGGAGTTTATTAAAAAAACTCGTCTCACGTCGCGCATTTTTTCGCCTCATATCACACCACGCCTAGAGTCGACGATTTTTTCTATTTCATAACGTAGAGGTCATGCCTCATGCTTTAACGGCGTTTTGGTGCCATCATGTTCGCAATAAACTAATAAAGGTGAAAGAGGATATTAATATTTAATAGCACTCCCTTTTAGAAAAGGGCTTAACATCTCTGCTGCAAATAACACAGATTATCTGTTAGAATTATGTTATTTGTATGTAAAATGATTTTTGATACACTTTGCTGTTTTACAATTTTTATAATTATACACTATTAGGGGTCGTTTGGTTGGGGTGTATGGTATGAGTCTATGACTTTGAAAGTTATTAATGTTGTTTGGTTTGTTATGGGGCCTATCACAATGGATTGAGGATATATAAATGTGAAAGTTTTTTCATATCTTATATGAGTGGATGGTTTCATCATATTCTTCATTACCATTACACCATATACCAATATCTATACCTATTGTGATTTATATCGAACGCACCCTAAGTCTTTAGTTTATACCTCAGGATAGAAAATTCCTTTCTTACACCATAATTATTTTCCCAGAAATTTGAAAGTGTATTTTATTGGGTGATCACATCACATTTTTTACGACGATCACAATTTATACATTATAAGATTATACTGTTAAACCAGAATGCAAAAATATAATCAAGATCAAAAAGATGTTGTGTAAATATCAATTCCCAATTTATTGTTAGGTACAAGGGGTTACACATCCGTCCGTCCACTTGGTCTTTTGATATTCATATACTAGTATTATATTATCCTGACAAGTGCCAAGAAAAGAGAGATAAAGACGGGTACAATAAAATACGAAATGAATTCACTTTATTATACTTGTCCTGTCATACTTCCTTTTTACTTGAATTATTGTACTAACACGAAAGAAATAAAGTTTAAAAAAGTCGACTGATAATTTTGAACCAGGTCAAAAGAAATGACCTGGATACAGGAGGTTTAAAGCTCTTTTGAAGAGTCAATTAGTATAATGTATGAGACAGGCCATGAGTGATAAAATAATTTGAGGTCCCAGCTAACAACCATTTCAATGTATAAATAAAACTGCCTACTTTCTTAATTTTCCACAAGGCAAAATAAGAGCTGCACCCCTTTAAGTTATTAGTAGCTTTTAATGAGCAATAATTTTAGTCGTTGGGGGTTTTGGTGTGAGATTCAGGATCACAAATTAACACTATTAATTGTGGATAACGATCTTGCCACCACATCTCCTGCTGGAATATTTAGGTTGCAAACTACATGCTAGTGGTGGGAATTTTGGATGGGTAGAGCTTCGAGTTGGATGTTCGACTGTTTAACTGCTCGACTCACTAATTTAACGCCGTCATTCACCCTTTCAGACTTTTTATTAAAAGACGCCGTCGGTTGAACAACCCTCAATCGAGTCTTGGTCAATGAAAGATAAGACTTTTAATAAAAGTGACAAAATGGGTGACATTCGGCATTAAATTAATGGAATGAAAGACGATCAAATGAAAAACGACAAAAAAAACGACCACGTAATAGATCATGCATAACTTTTTTTTTTTTTTTTTTTAATTATTTTAGAATTTTCTTTATTTATAATAAGTAGTATAAAATACATAGAAATTAAAATTGATTTGAGAGTTGTGGAAAAAATGTGGGCACGGGGTGGCTAAAAGTGATAGTGACTGATGCGACCGAAAGGAGAAAACAAATAACACGGGCCTGTTTGGTTTGTTAAGGATTTGAATGTGTAAAATTTAGGTTGATGATATTGCCCCACCCCAAGAACTGATTGGCAGGCACCTCAAATAGAATGGGGCCCGTCCGTACCTAACTTTTTTTTTTTTTTTTTTTTTTTTTTTTTAGTTTATTTTGTAGATATTTAATTTGTGTAGTGTTTTATATGATAGTGTATTTATTTGTGCCAGATATTTAAGTTGTGTAGAATGCTTTTATATGTATATAGTGTATTTATTTGTGTAGTGTTTTATATGTAAAGATTTATTCGTGTATTGCTTCCATTTAATTAAATAATAACAATAAAACATTAAACATTAAAACGTTAAACAAGACAACAACAAACGTTTTCAATATTACAACGAAATCTACTCCATACGAAAATTATTAACGCCATCTATGTTCTCATAAAGATTCCACTCTACCGACACGCGCGATCAACCTGATTTCTTGCTGATTCTAGTGATGCCCAACGCCTTTATTTTCACCGCAACAAATTGTTTTGTAAATAACACGTTGATCATTTTATCTTTAGTTTAGCAGCTTGAAGATCTGCGTTGAAGAAGAGGCTGACCAAAGACTCTTGTTGAAATATTTCCTTCCACACGAAGTGATCGACACCCATACTTTTAAGACACGATAAAACAATTATAAGAAATGATTCGAACAAACAAGTTATTGATATATTTACTAAAATAAGAACGCTTAATTATTTACTATCGACAGCGACACGATAATACTTGCACCACGAAGCTTTAAATTGTTGGGACGTTTCTTTCAATTATAAATCCACGCCGACAACGACACAAGAAGGATCGAATCGCTAACATGTAATAAGCGCTTCTAAAGGTTGCTTATCTAAACTTGGTTTTTAAATGGTTAAAAATTCGAGATACTGGCGATGATGATAAAAAACTTTTGTTGATTTGCAATCAAAATGATTTGGCGTGGCATAATCGAATGGCATATGCAAATGACTTTCAACCTTCAAATTCGGCCAAAATGATAAAACAATAATAAACCGAGCCTATTAAAAATCTCGTTTTTTATTAATTTTGCATGTCATATTGTAAAATTTATTACCTCATTGGTGTAAAATGGCGAGCTCGACATTTTCCCCTTGTTAGCTTCTTTGTGGTATGAACTGTGATTGCTGCTTCTTTGTGGTATGAACTGTGATTGTTGTGATTGCTTCTTTGTGGTATGAGCTGTGAATTGTGAATGTGATATTCTTTATAACGAAGGAATGCAGCAGATTGATTGAGAATCTTTACTGTTGCGAATTGATTTATGCAGATTTGAGAATCTTTACTATTGTGAATGTGAACTTTGTCGATGAAAATACTTGGCGATGATGATTTTGAGCCTAAAAATTTTCGGCGATGATGAAACCGAATGACCAAGAAAGTGAGATAAAATCACACTTTTCAACCTTCGAATCGAGCCTCAAAAATTTTCTCGACTACGTTTTTTTAAGTTTTCAAACCGATTCAAAAAAAAAAAAGAAGAAAAAAAACTTGTAGTAAAAACTTGAACACAAAAAATCAGCCTTGTAAAAAGTTACAAAAACAACTTGTGAAAGTAAAAAGGAAAAACAAAGTGACAAACAAATAATGCACTAATCATTGGGTAGTTTACAAAGCGGCACGGAAATATAGGGTGAGAGAAAGACCAAACACCCCCTAGTATAATTCTAGGGGGTGCTTGGATAACACAACCCAAAATTTAATATAGATATAATATAAAATAAAGTAAAAGAAAAAATTATATTTAATTCATTTGATTAAAAATATTCTTTTTAATAGATAGTGTGACCATTAAATATGAGAGAGATAGAGACAACTAAAAAAGTTGGTCCCACAAATTTTCTAATTCTGTCTATTCAATCGCTTTAGGAGTCCTGAATTTTCAGCTTCAATACCAAATTTTAAAGTTGTCTATTTGAACCAAACATTACTTTTCTTTTGGTTTATGTGAACCCAGCCCAAACACCCTAAACAAACGCCCCTGACTTTATTCACTTTTTGTTTGTGTGTTTACTTTTCTATTGATGTGAAGACAATTAAAATACATATTTTCCACACATGTCTCTCTCAATACACACCTAACCACTAGGGCTGAACGAATGGTACTGCGGCCTGTCGTGAAATGAAATTCATTGCTTATATAAAAAATTCGAATGGAACTGTTTTGAGCTCACATTTGAGCTCGAGCCTCTCGCGAAACTTTCATGAAGCTCGGCTCATTAACACAAATTTCATTGTTAGCGACAAGCGCCGAGCTCGATTATTAAATGAGCCCAAACTTGCCGAAACGATTATTAAACGAGCCCAAACTTAGCCGAATCACAGCCGACTGCTCAGCCTTTTACCGATCCGATCCCAGCTTTTCACAATGCCGGGCCATTGCTTACAACCCCTACTAACCACCCTAAAAAAAAAAAAAAAAAAAAAATCTCTCCTTAAAATCCGATTGTTTCTCTCAATATTGTTTCGTGAAAAATGTTGCATGAAGAAAGAAAGAAATGGTTTCAAGACCCTACCTAATACAAGAACTAGAAATGTTTTGAATGGTTCAACAACTTTACATAATAAACACAACTCTCGGTTGGAGAAACGTCAAGACACACACCCCCAACTTTTATAGATCCCTAAATATTTAAGATTTAAATTTAAATTTGGATTTGGATTTGATGTAGAAAAAAGAAAATGTATTATAAAAAGATAAATTATTTTTATAAATTTATATTTAAATTTAATATTAAATTAGTTATATTTAAATGTAGAGAGAAGAGAGAGATAGAGAGAAAAAATTGAGTGATCCCACTCTTGTCACCCCCATCTTTTATAGATCCCCAAATATTTAAGTTACATATCTAAACCCAAGTACCAAATATACAAACAAACAATTGATTTGAAATATTAAACCCAAAACCCAAGCTAACCCTCCCAAGGCCTTAATTAGTTGGATTGCATAAATAAATCAGTCCGTCTCTTTTTCTGACTTTTGCAAAGGCAGTTATCGATCTGACGGTATGTTTTTTATTATACGGTTTTTTTTTTTTTTTTTTTTTTTTTAATCAAAAAGCTATAAACCCGAAACGCGAATCAGAATATAAAGTTTAATAAGTCAAACGCTTAAAACCGCTGTAAATACGGAACAAAATTAGCGAAAACTCACATTGACTTGAAAAAGTGAAGGACGAGGAATATTCCTGAAAAGTGTATGATTTTATTCACTCTAAATATATAATACCAACGCCTGTTGCACCTTCAAATCTTATTATATTCTGGAATGCATTTGACGTTTGGGACAAGAAAGAAAAAACCTACGTGATTATATATAATTTTGAATGAATGACACTCTTAGATGATGTAAAAGAGTTGATGAACTGGGATAAATTATACTACGTATATTCCAATCAAGGGTTCAAGGTGGCTAATAAAGAAAGCAAAGATAATACAGTAATAGGGACCACTTGTTTGCGCTACTAGATCTAGAAATGTAGTAGAACGTTGACTTTGTATTAGTAAGGATTGTCTGAATGGCAAAATACCTCCATAGTTTGAGTCTGAATTCATCAGATGAAGGGGCCAAAATATTGGATTTTCATTCTCTAATTCCTCATGATACCAACATACAACTTCCATTTTCAGGGGGCGACTCCAGATACCTCACTCGACTTTCTGTCTTTGGAAATCAACAACTTTCTCAATCTGAATCACCTCAACTCACTGGTATGTAGCATGTCTTGCTTTCTATATGTAGAAAGGTCTGTTGTGGTAACTGCTTGCTTTTTACATCCCAAATTCAACCAATAAAAACAGACATACTTTTCAATAACTATGCATTTTGAATGTCAAGATTTAATGTGACATGGTTACTTGTTGCTCTAATCTATAGGTGGTTTTGAGCTGAGGGATGACAATATCAACCCACATAACAACAAGATAATACAAGATAAGATAATAGCTATACTAAAGCTGTTGACTTTCCGTGAACAAAATGTTCTTGTTCAGTTTTGGTCACCTGCTCATGTTGGTGAGAAGCACCAAGTACTTACAACTATGGATCAACCCTTCGGTCTTGGTGAAATTACCCAACAACTTACTTCATATCGCAAGGAATCTCAGCACAATCTATATGTTGTGGATAACAACGAGGAAGAGCTCAGTCCTCCTGCTCGAGTATTTAAACGACGACTGCCCGAATGGACTCCAGATGTGGCTAATTACTCCCCAAAACAATTTCCCCAAAAAGAGAGCGCAATTCGTCGCCATCTCCATGGATACCTGGCTTTACCAGTTGTTGACTTATTTACAGGTTCATGTGTTGGTGTGCTTGAAATCTTGACATCGTCAAAGTATTTAAGTTATGCATACGAAATCCAACAAGTTCAAAACGCCTTGAAGGTTTTCCTCTCCTCTAATGATCTATCTGATTCTGTAGTGTTTGCGTCTTCCTTCTCTATTTTAAGACCATGTAAAGGGTTAATCTCAAACCATTCATTAATTTTAATGGTCGTCACAACATCTTGTACTATCAAACAATTATATTACGCAATATTATCACAACTCTAACAGGAAATGTTACACGTCACCCCAACTTACACCACCGACACAAAACCGCCAGCCATCACAAACCGCTAAAGAAAAAAAAAATCAAAAGAGACCACTCGTAGCCGCCACTTTACAAAAGTATTATGCTAGTCTTAACTCGTGTTTGTGTGTCAATACATACTTCGGTACTTGGCACGTCATTTTAATCAGACCGAACCATTGTGGCTCAACTGTTGCTTCGAGTCCATAAAATTATTTCTCTAAAAACCTTGCTTTGTTTATATCACATATGGATTATTATATGAAGTCTCCAAATGCATTGGAAATCATAAAACGTTTAGTCTATTGACATTCTAAGTATCATGTTTTTTGGTTATATTCGCATTCTCATTTCCATGGTCTTATCTTGCAGACAGCAAATCTGATAACCAGACAAGCATTTGACGGCCCCATGATACATGTGAGTTGATACCTTTTCCAAGTGTTATTTTTCTTAGATATTCGTATGCTTTCTCAAGCTTATTCTCGGAGACGCCTCTAATGTGCAGGTTCACAATGCACATAGGCAGAATGAGTTGGAAAAGATCCACAGTTTACTAAAATTTGTGTGCGACGCTCACCGATTACCTCTTGCTCAGACATGGGCTACGTCCCCACTCACTACTTTTGCTTCCCATGATCAAACTCTAAAAAAGAGTTGTAGCAGTTTTCATACTAGATGCCTTGGAAAAGTTTGCATGTCAACAGCTGCTTTACCATATTATGTTCAAGACTTGCGCTTGTGGTCATTTCGGAAAGCATGTAAGGAACAACACTTGGACAAGTCCTATGGCTTTGTTGGCAGGACGCTATCGTCCCATGGTTCATGTTTCTGTGAAGATGTAACCAAACTTAGTCAAGAAGAATACCCTTTGGTTCACTATGCACTCATGAGTGGGTTGAGCAGTTGCTTTGCAATCTTCTTGCATAGTATAGAAAGCAATAATGACTATGTCTTAGAGTTTTTTCTACCGTTACACACAGAAGATGGTAGATATGTACAGAACTTGGTGCAGACATTGAAGCACAAGGATCGAAATAGCCACCGGATTTGAACCGGGTGATTATACGATTCTTTGGACCACCTATGGATCTCTCTGCAAACATAGAACCTAATAATATCCAAACATCCTCGTACTTGATGGATACAAACCCTCAAAGTACCATCATATCCTCAATCACAACAACAAATACCAAGATACTGGAGACAGTTTCATCAGATTTAGAGTCGATTGTGGCAGATGTAGTTAAAACCAACTCTACACATGTCGTAAACCAATTATCACATACGCAAGATGTTCTTAATAATAATGGTGATACCATACCTAGCACAGAAATTGTGGTGCATGATGATGTTATAAGAGACGATGACAATACTACTTCCAATCGTGATATGGTCATGCAGATAACAAGTGAAACCATTGCTGATGCTGGAGAAAAGAGCAATCGTAAAAGAGGTAGAAAGCGTAAAATAGACTCTCTTACAATGGAGGCAGTCAAGAAACATGTTGGAAAACCAATAGACGAAGCTGCGAAGAGCCTTGGTGGTAAGTCATCTTATTTGTTTATAGTTATATGTAGGCTTTCATTCGCATGATTCTTCACAATAATAGCATATTTTGGCCATTTGTTTCGAGATAATGATATGACCAGTTGGCCATTACCAAAGCACAACAAAAAAACTGCCCGTACTGACTCAAAGCTGTCACAAACATCACTTTCAAAGCAAAACTTACATGCCTTGAATGTACGCTTTGGTTTATTTGGTGTCGCGATCCTCTTGGTAAGATTAAGCGGTGGAGTTGTGCAAGTAAACGCCATGGGTTTCGTGCAATTGGTGGAGTTGTGGAAGCATGGCCATCTTTCTTTAAGTCGATTCAATATACCAAGTAGCACGACTCATGGTATTCCCCGCAACGGTGGAAAATAAGAAGTCAACCAGCATGCAATGCGAAAAGAGATCACCTCGAGCACGTAAAAACGCTAAATAAATTAAATGTTGATATGAAGCTTCCAGATTCAAATCTTTTTCTCGCATCCCCAAAATGATCAAGTCCAATGAAGCCTCTGATACAAGGAAGGTGATAAAGAAGGCAACTTTAAAGATGATATGATAAAGGTTCAAATCCCTATTTCATCGCTACTGCTTTGAACTACAAAAGGAAGTGGCACATAGGACTAAGTTAAAGAGTGCAGTCGTCGCCTAAAATACAAGGATGAAGATGGTGACCGATACTCCTTGCTTGTGATGTCGACTTGCGAATCTTCTAGAGGGTATTCAACAAGTAACAGCACTACTGTTAGATTAATCATCCAGGCCGATGATTAAGCTATAAAACCATTCCTTATGGTAGTCGTGTATTGTATTTTATGTACTGTTGATGTTCTTATTTAAACTAACAATTGTCTGACTGTCTATTATGTTGAAAACTACCTTTGAATAGGTGGGGATATCGAGTATTTCATATGTATGTATAATATGTTAGCCAGTATCAGAGACCAACATATAAATTATACAAAATGAGCCTTTCCCTTTATCTATATATGCCCTAGTTCAAATGCTTACGAGGGGGAGAGGTGAAACTAGAACAATTACTATGAGACTTTTAATACCACGATTTATGAAAGTCCATAATAAACTGTGACACCGATTATAAAGAAATCAGGTCAAAATATAGAAAACTGAAAGATAAAGGATTCCTGAATTTGAGGTTGTTGCATGTCAAGCATTTAAGCTAGTTAGGTTAGATCATGGTATATTATGACATTATGTAGTAAATGATGTATAATTTTGGGCAAGTTTTTCACTAAGACAATCATATATGATATAATTCGAACTTATGTCATTTTGCATGCAGAAAAATACTTTAGAAATCAAGTTAAAAAAAAAAAGTTGGATTATGTATCAGAAGTGATTCACTTGGTTTCAGACCTCATATATACAAAATTTGCAGTTTCAAAGACCAGTTTGAGCGTAAGGCCGTGCTAGGGGTACTTGGCGTCGTGGCTTCTGGGACATAAATTTGTGATCAAGGCAATTTTAATCAGAACGAAATGGTTAAATATTAAGGTGCACAATTCGGGTTAGAATTAATTCAAATCATTGTACATTAAAAAGAATACTTAAATCTAAAAGATGACTAGATGAAAGAGGGAGGAGTTGAGGACGCACGAGAAGAGGTAACCAGAGCTAACTTACAAGATGAGCTTTATCCGTGTTTTGATAATGGAAATTTTTGGGTATGTAATGCGACTCTATGACAAGCTTACATGTGTATAATTATGTTAAAAGATGTGAACACCCTAGTATGAAAATAACCTGCAGAGACTAACCTTTATTGTAGCCGTAAGATCGAAGTGGCATATCCACATAGTCAAAATAGCGTACGACACGGCTGACTGGGCACATGATAATGCGGTTACAAGGGTAGTTGATTGCCAATTTGGTGCTCCTGGGACAGCACTGCATAGCTGGAACCACGATGCAATTAGATTAGAATGACAGACAAAACATGTTTATTGGTTAGAAGTATTTGAAGTAGAATTGTAAGATGAAACCATGAACTCATCACTCAGGTACCTCTACAACTTTTATATACTCGAGTGTGTATATGACAGGCATTAAAATACTTAAATGCAAACATATTCCCCACATCAGGGGAAAAAATGTAAGTGATCCTTGACAAATGATAAGCTCTTTTTATATTTGGTAGTAGATTTAGGCGCCAGGTTGAAGCATAATATCCTGACTAATTAGATAAAACTGATAGTGCATTAGATTTTAAAATGCCTAGAAGGTTGTAAAAGCGGGTGCTTTAGCTTCTAAGTTGAGACTTAAAAACAAGCGTCTGAAGTTGAAAAGAGGCTCTAAAGATTAAAACAATAATGAAGTTGAAGTTGATTTTGGCTTGTACAAAAATCGGTCCCTAAATTCGTCTATGTGGAATCACAAGATCATCCCTCCTATTAAAAACTCATACTAGCATGTATCATAAAAACTGGACTATCTACTAGAGCTTTCAACAAAGGATAAGAGCTAGATAGTGAGGCATGCATCATCATCATCAAACATGCATAGGGAAAAGAAAAGCAGCTTTCAACTAAATAAAAAGATTTATAAACATGATCGATGATCACTTATATAAAATTTACAGAATTCATAAACCCTGTCAATTAACATCTAAAGCAAATTCCTAAACTTGATAATAATAATAATCAAGAGACCTCAATTATGAATAAATAAATGATCCAAAGTAAAAGAGACCGACCTCAGTAACGTGCAACGCCGCCTGAAATTTTGATGATCCAAAATGAAGGTAATGGAGAGTTTGAGGGATTGTATAAACCCTTCTTAATTGAACCTCAAGTAATTAAAGACTACTACAGTAGTAGTTTCATTCAAAAGGGCTTTTTTGGGGTTTTTAACTATTAAAACACGTATTCATAAATTGATTTTCCTAACATAACGCACTGTTTTATGCGAGACTTTGGATGAAATTATACTTTTTATTACAAAATAATCTCATATAAACCAAGTAGCTTCGTTTGGATGCATTAACTACAAGTTTTATTTCAAACAAATACCCAAAACGAAAAGTGATTCATGAAGTTTTTTAATGTCTTGAGTCATTAAAACTTTAAATTACTTGATATACCCTCCAAACATTTATTTACAATTATAGATTTGTCCTTTTATGTCATTTTACATCTTATAAGATATTTTACAATTAATTTACCAAACACTTTTATTGAAAAAATACAACATATTTCACGTTATTAGCCTTTACAACTTAACAACTACAGCTTTTACAATTTTACAATTGGTTACCAAACATACCCAACATAACATTCAAAAACCTGCCATCTCTCATTTTTGTTATTTTAAATATATATTTATCAAACTAATAAATATAATAAACCAGACTCGTGAAATTCACAAAAATTTAAATAGCTGTTAGGCCACGCTATAACTTTTCGCTCATGTGCTCTAAACCTAACATGTCTTTGTGATTGTTCTTAGGGATGAGCCAATGGATCGAAAAACCCTATTGATGTCCTTTGCCATTACTTGAAATTTTGTTCTGAAACCGAGCTCATCCCGAATTGTGCCTGTTGATGTCCTTTCGCATTACTTGATATTTTACCATTGTGAAAGAACTATAGACAATGTTTATAAAAGCATTTGGTATAGTAGCGGCATAGCCTATGACACAAGCTTATGACGCGAGCCATGATACCAGTGATAGTGTTATAGGATCTCGGGCCATAGCCAATCAGCTAAGTTATCAAGATATTTTTCAAACGTTTGTGTGTAACGGTTGTGAAGCAACGGGAAAAAAAAAGAGTGTAAATTACAATCGAATGTTTGATTTTCATAGTATCTTGTCATGTTACATTTTTCTATTCTTAGGGCAGAAAGAGTAATAGTAGAAAAAGGAGCGCAAGTGTTGGATTGATTAAAGACTAAGGTCTACAATTGAAAATATTGCTATTTAAGTCGGTTAGGTCTAGTACAAGTAGTGTATTTTACGTTTTAGGCAACACAATCACACACAAAATATTACACGCAAAACACACACAGTTATCTTATTACTTTTCAAACAGTTAATCTTACTAGGGTTCTCGAACAGTGATTTTATGTAAATAGGTTACTTGTTGTTCATCTTTTTTCAATATGAAAGGATCAAGGGTTGAAATTTTGCATGAACTAATGCATGTGGTAATTTATTTGAAAAAACTACAGTATTTGTCAGCATGATTCAGGTTTGCAAGAGCCCACTTTCCATGTATATTTGAAATGTAGTAATATATATATATATATATCTTCACAACAAACTTTTGTCATAAAATAGTTGCCTCTCGAGGATGATGAACATACTTAATTTTAAAGTTGGGGAGTAGGTTTTTATTAGCTCAATGATAGAGTTGTTTATTCTTTTTAACATGATTGTTTTCCTCTTCAAAGTTTTTGGGCCGTGACGATATGTTTCGACATGTAACTTTTTTTTGTTTTGACAATACTTTTCTACCAATAACCGGTGGCCTATTGTCCTTCAATATTTGATTTTCCAACTCTTATTCACGTACGGTTTAATAATTGGTCTTAAGTTTTTGTCAAATTAAATCACATATTTTTGTTTAGAATTAGTAGTTACAGTTTTCTACCTCATTGTTGCGAGTGTTTAGATTAGCTTATGTATAATAAGCTGACAAACTCAAGTATTTGGTTCAAGTTATTCTGGTAAATGACAAAAAATAACACGGGTTAAGAATTTTTTAACCAATAGTATATGTGAAGTATGACTGTAAAATTGTAATTTGCAATGAAACATGTTATATAAGCTCAATCTCTTTAATAAAAGGCATAGTTACGAGGCTTATTAAAATCTATAAGCTCTAAGCTCATTGAAATAAGTTTAGTCAAACATTTTGTTTAAGCTTATTTGAGCCATATAAGTTAATAACACTAAAAAAAGGTTCATTTTTCAACTTTCTTTTACACATTTTTAAAAAATGTGTAAAATATTTTAAGTTGACATTTATAAATGTGTAAAAACATGACTAAATAAATAAATGTGAACAAATTTTGAAAATCAAAAGAGCATACATATTTGTGTTTGTTTAAAAAAAAAATTGGATAAATATAAATTTGTCCGTATTTAGAAGTGTGCATTCTATTTGTAACATCCAATTTCTCCACACAAAAGGGAGTATGCACACTTGTAAGTAGGGGTTAGCATAGACACCACAAAATCGAACCGGACCGACAAAAACCGTGCCGATTCGACAGTCTTTTGGTTCAGTTTTGGTTTCAGGTTTTTCTTATTTCAGGTTTTGGATCGGTTCAGTTCGATCCAAAACCGATAAAAACACACATAAACCGAACCGATCCGACTATATTCGGTTCGATTTTAGTTCATGTTTTCACGAAGTTGGTTCTCAATTGATTCGACTTTTGTCAGGTCGGTTCGGTTTTGGACCTTTGCTAAGCCCCACTTGTAAGTGTGGATTTTTTTAAAACAGATATAAGTGTAGATATAAGTGTGGATGCTTTTTTGCTTTTCAAAATTTATTCACACTTATTTATGTTACCAATTATAACACATTTATAAGTGTCAACAAACCTAAAATATTTTACACACTTTTTAAAAATATGTATAAAAAAGTATGTTAGAATAACATTTTTTCATAATGTAAACTCATACATAAGCTCATCATATAAGCTTACCCAAACATTCGTAAACCAATCGATAATCGAACTCAAAAGTTTAGCTATATGTGTAGGCTTAAAAGTCACTGATACGAATACATAAGTTGCAATATTTCACAAGGATTTTTCCTTTTTTTTTTTTGAACAAAAATATTTCACAAGGATGGAAATTGTATTTTACTACTTTACATATATTGATGTTGGTCTACGTGACTATATTTACATCAGAAATGCTAAATAGGTAAATTAGGTAGGAAAAGACAAGCAAAAGACAAAATTTATTTTCACCTAAAAGGCTCCATCAAATCATAGCAGGGTTCAAATAAGCGTACAATCTGGGTCTCCCACACTGCACATGCATAACGTGTTGATATGTTTATTCTTCTCGCTGTTAAGTGACCCTCCTCCAATAATGTTTCTCAAAATTTATTTACAATAATGTAGCTCTAATTATATACTGTATCAACTAACTTAAAAAATGGTGTCAAGTCATACATGACTCTCATGTAAGTCCGTCTCTTCTTTCGACCCGTTTTTATTGAAATCATCTAGCTATCTGACGGTATATGTTACAAATTAACTTCAAATGTCATAGACATAATTTGAACTCACAATTGATGTTGAGAAAGATATTTACGCAATTAATTTACTATTGGACAACAAACACTTTGGTGATTTCAAACCCATTTGTTTTTCAAGAATCGCACATTGGGCAGTTACTTTAATCCACTGTTTTAAAAGGCTCGTAAAGGCCCTGTAAAGGCGTGAGGCGGCTACGCCACACGCCACGCTTACGCGCATCTTTTCTAGAACTCGATATATATGAAATATGATATGAATATATAAATATTATTCATATTTTGTGCCGCCTTATACCACATCTTATAAACGCAAAATCTTCGCTTTGGTCGCAAAAGTGTGAAGTTTGGTCATGCCGCCACGTCACGCCTCGCGCTATTTATAAACTTGCTTTAATCTACATTAATTCTAGTTGAGATTGCTTAGATATTGTTTTCATACCTAATTTTTAAAAGTGTGAAAATCAAACCGAAGAAAAGTAATAAAATCAAAAGATTTGGTCAGATCAATTTGGTCATAAAATAAGCGAGTCTATACAAAGCTGGGCCGGTTCAGATTCATTTTTAAACTGTATACGGCTGTTTATTCTTTTTTTTATTTATTTATTTATTCTTAGTGGTCCTTTTCGCAATTGGCGTGCAAATGACCACTTGATCATGTCGTGGTTGGTTGGATATGTTTATCATTGTAAATGCTTATAAATTTCAAATAAATATGACAAGTGCTTGCAACTACTCTTTTAATAAAATTGATTTATGGGACCAATTAAAGAGAAATTAGTCATGAGAAAGATTTTGATCATACATTTAAAACAAGAGGGAGAAAATAAGAAAAGATGCATATAATTTTATAAGTGTATTTAAAATGTATAATTGTAGTTTATTACATCTTTTTTATTTTCATTTTATTTCTCATATGATCTTAACTCATGGATTTATATCACAGATTTATACGGACAATAATCTAACATGTGTTAATCGTTACCTTTATCCCGCTATTTAGTGATGAAATATTAATTAGATAAAACTAAATATTAAGGGTTCATTTGGTATAGGTATATGGGAATGGGGGTTATAGGTTTCATACCAATAGAAGTGTTTGTTTAGTCGGTCCAGGAATAATATGAGTATATCATAGTCATAGACCCATTATCCTCTAATTTGGTGTCTATGAAATTCATTTTATGAGCCCTTCTCTTTTCCACTACAAAATTTAAATAATTATACATTTTTTCATGCCATATTTTGTCATCAAATATAAATAATTATAATAATACATTTTTTCATATCAATTATCATTCCATCTCATAATAAATCGATACCCATTATGAATCTTGGGGTGCGTTTGGTATCTTTGTCACGAATTTATTATGGGTATGAGTTTGATAGTAGTGGTGGCCCTCACCCATGAAAGATCCATACCTGGCTTATCATGATATATGAGATGGATTATATTTATCATTCATTACCATAAGAATGAATTTCATCTTAAACAAACACATTTAATCACTTTCATAGTGATAGTTTCATTCCCATAATGGGATACCAAACGCACCCTTAATAACAAACCAAACGACCTTTAAACTTTTTAAAAGCTATACAGTCAGTTATCTATTTTTATAAAAGAAGGAATCTTTTTTCTAGCTAATAAAGTAAAACAATGAGGTGTAAAATAAAAATGATAACATTTCTTATATTTAAAGTTTTAAACTAACGTAAAGTCCAAGATATTCTCTATGACCAGGTCAATAAGTTTTATGGTCACCGTTCGGCGAGTTTCGTAGAAATTACGAAAAGACAGCAACTATCTTGTCTATATTATTATATTTTTCAAAAACACAGCAATTATCTTGTCTATATTTATAAGGTCAGAATCCAATGAAGCGTGTGGACCACTGCTAACTTGACCTCCAGTCCAGTTTTTCCGCTAATTTACAAAAGACATGTTACCTAACGGTTCTTTTTCAAATTGAACTCAACTCGTTCCAATGAGAATACATGGACTTGTGGACTCACCTTAAAATTTCACCTAAACTGATTAGATTTTCAAACTGAACTCCGCAAATCCTATATTTAACAACATAAAAAAAGCCCTACAAAAATAAATAGGCTTTAAAATGAAGGAACACAACCACCAAAAATACATGATCTACCTACTGCCTCTATTCAAATTTATTTGTTAAGTTTTCACTTTTTGAATTTTTTTTCTTTTATTTTTAACTTTAACTTTAAGTATTTTTCTTTTGTTGTATAATACTTAATGAAAATTATATTAATAAAAATACATTTAAAATCGAATTCGTTTATATATTCTTACATCAAGTATTACATAATATAAAAAAATTAGTTAAGGTTAAAGTTGTAAAAAAAATATTTTAAAAAGTCAAAACTGAAAAATAAATTAGCAAGGAAGAAGTAACAACGACTAGATATTTACAATCTCACATGGTTTTAGAATTCAATCTCTCCAGTTTCGTAAATTTCTTGTGTAAGGTGAGACCAACATAACTTGGTAAAAACTCTCTCCGTTTCAAACTAAATGTCCGCATTACTATTTTGAGATGTCCTATAATAAATATTCATTTTGTATTTTAATCAATGAAAGTAGATTTTAGTGGGTGGATTAAATATTTGATTTGGTAAATTTAGTTAGTGAGATTTTTAAAATTTTGTGCATTATGAAAGTGAACAATTTATATAGATGGATTAACTATTTACGTAGTATCTAATCTGTAGTTTTCACATTTGAAAAGAACTTGACCATTTCTTCGAACAATGCGAAACACATTGGACAAGTTAAAAACAAAAGGTATATTCACGCAAGCCGAAAGTTATAGATCAATTTAGGATGCGTTTAGTTTGTAGATGAGTATAGGATTATGATTTGGATTTAGATTTAAAATTAGGTTTTTGGTTTCTATTTAGATTTGATGTAAGAAAGAGAGAAAATAAATTATAGAATAAATAAGTCTCGTGAGAATACTTTTTCCTCTTTTCTCGCAATGTATGATGAGATATTTTTATGGTCTCGCAAAGGAAAAGGTGTCTCCGTGCTTTTTCTTCATGTGCACCATCCACAGTTATATAAAAAAAGAGAAATGATAGGGAGACTTAAACTTAGGCCTAATTTTAGGTTTAAAAACAAGTGTCATCATCCTAATTGTTGTAAAATAAGTGGGTCCCTGTTTGCAACCATTAAAATGATACCACTTTGTGGAAAACTAGAAGGGGAGGTTGAATAGTTTTGCCTATTTTAAGTTAGTTTCAATAGATTCGTTAATATGTGAGATCTTATGGATGTAGAGAAAGTATAGATCTAATGATAAAGCAAGTAAATAAAGTAAAGCAAATGGATAGAAATGACACAACCGATTTATAGTGGTTCGGCTACAAGGACACCTTCCTTGCCCTACTCCACTCCCCGAGTCACCTACTCGAAAGTTCAAGCACTATGTCAACAAACTCCTTCACTTCACGGAGAAGCCTTCACAACGCTGCTTACACCTTTTCCCAGACAAAGCTAAATACCAAGTCCGTAACACTGGACCAAACCAACACGACTATTACACAACAAATATGTGAAATATCAAATACAAGATCTTCGCTACGTAAATCTTGCGGAGGAACAAATCAATCAAGGACCCTCGCTTGGATGACTTGTAGAATGCTCGTGATCTCTCCTGTAGAAGGACCTATATGAGAATCACAATAGAAAGAAAGAAGAACAACTCTCTAGATCAAGTGATCTATATGTTAGAAGAAAATGAGAGTGTTTGAGAGATTTAGTAAGAAGAGGGGTAAGTTAGAATGAAGAAATGGCTCTCTATTTATAGGCAATTTTTGTCACTGTTTCACGGATCCCTCCCACTTGGGATCCGTCTAGTGTAATCCTAGGGATCCGTGGGACACTCCTCTTTGCCCATGGGTTTTTTGGTTATGGGTTATGGGTTGGTCCATGGGTTTTCCTTAGATTCAATGTATCTAATGAATACATTGTATTTAGTCAATGGGTATGGGTTAATGGGTTATGGATATGATCCATGGGTTATGATTTTTACCCATCCTAATAAACTATTACAACAAATAATTAATTACAACATTTTTGTATTTAAATGGCTATATGTAAATGCTTTACAAAAATAACATGTATCCTTATAATTGTACTTAAGATAACATTATATTTGTTATCAACAAAACACAACGAGATCGCAAAATATTAATAAACATTTTTACGATTTATTTGTATTAACAATCTCCCCCTTTTTGTTGATGACAAAACATAATGTTATGATGAGTAAAAATTAAGAATAGATATATGTTTTGAAAGCTTTTAAGTTTTACTTCTTCTCCCCCTTTTTGTCGAAACAAAAAGTTAACCCTTCGAAGAAATAAAAGTGTAGAAAAATTAGTCCACGTATCGCTTACTCCCCATTGACGGTAGCTCCCTCTAGTTTGGGGCGTCAAGTGAAGAAAAATAAAAAAAATCCTACAAAGAGAAAGGTTAGTAACATGCTTATGTAATCTTGTGATTGACGAGAATCAAGATTTGGAGCCAAGGTATGTAAACAAGGCCTTGTAATAAAACAACAAAGTGTAGTGCTATTTATGCCACCTACAAGCATGTAAAAATAAGAACAAGTCTTGTTCTTGAAAATGACTCAAAAAGAAAAAAATACTAAAAATAGAAAATAGTAATAATGATTCCTTCCATGCTTGCATAAGGTTATAGATGGAGGTTTTGATGAGTAATAGTATTGATGCGATCAAGGATGAGGTTGAGTATGAATCGCATTTCTTTCCTAACTTCTATTGCAATTTCCCTAGTGGATTGGCAATGTTCACAATGTAAGTGATGTGGGTAATGAGTACGGAAATCTTCCGGTTGTTTTGATTTATGAGTTGCGGAAGTTGTGGTGGAAAATAGGAAAATATGGATCAAAGTCCGGAATGATTGGAAGTGGTGGTGGAAAGAACCTAGATGTTCCCGTAGTTTAATGGGAGCTAAAGGTGGTGATGTTTCAAGATCATTGAATATTGTGTTTGGAGAAGTTGGAGGTGTCAAAAAGGCTAATTCTTTTTGCTTTGGTTGTTGATATCTTGTTGGAGTCGTAAGGAGTTCCAAAAGAGTGATTTTAGGTGGTGAGTGATTTGGTGATGAAGTTGGTGTACTCGTTGGTGATGATGGAGGTGCTATAATGGAAGCATCTTGTGGTGAGTTAGTTGATGGTGATGAGCCATATGATGATGGTTTTCCTAAGCAACAAGATCGGATGTTAATCCGTGCGGATATCCTAGAGTTTGATTTTGGTATTTTAGAAGGTGGAAGTACAAAGGTTTGGATTTCATGAAGATGATTGTTTGTACTAGGTGATTCATCTAAAGAGTTAGTGAATGACATGGTGTAGTTTGTTTGTGAAGATGAGATGGATTATGCAAGCATTTGGGAGTTCTATATATAGAAAAACAAAGCATTGTAATGAATGTCAACCCAAAATGTGGATTAAAATCTAATGATTAGATATGAATTTAAGGCATGTGATCATGAGAACACAAGCATTAAAGAACATACTCAAAAAATAAAACAAATGTGGATATTTCATCCAAAGTGAGAAAAATAGAAGGTAAAACGACTTTTGTCTCACGGATCCCACGATCCTTCCTCGAGGGATCCGTCCAACATAAAGGCGGGATCCGTGGGTCCAGTGATTCAGCAAAGACAAAATTTTCCTTTTGGAAACATTTTTGTCTAGTGTGTGCCTATATGCAAACTATTTTGGAGTTGCGGTCATCTCGACTCCTAAGAATAAAAGAAAAGTAAACTAGAAGTGAAAAAGCATACTATTATATGAGATAACCCGAAAACACATATTTAGTACTTTGAGTACGTAATTTAGTGTTACCAATGCTCCTAATTCATTGTGGCTTAAATGAATGTACCCGAAAACACATATTAGTTATGTGTCCCCTTTAGCATTCAAAAGACATGAGATGCAATGAAACGGGTTTTACGTTGTATTAATAATGAAAAGCGATTTGTCCTAGATGTGAGGAATTGATTTTGTGAAATTGATACGGGAAGGAGTATCATTTTAGAAAGCATTTTGAAATACAAACGTTTTATCCTTTTGAAAGAAGGATGTGTATGTAACTCGTACTTATTTTGAAAGAAAATAAGAAAAATATAAGTGAAAAACTTATCTTGGGTTTTGAAAATTCCCGTATTGTTTGTGATTTGTGCGTGAAATAGAGATCCTAGACTCATAAAGAAGAAGGCTAGTGTTTACATACCTTGTAGAGTCAAACAGTAAATTACGACGTATGTTCCATGAGACCAAGACCAAGACGAAGTAGGTTGAATTGTTCCCGCTTCAACAGTTTGGTGAGGACGTCGGCTATGTTGTCTTCGGATGCTACCTTCTCGATAGATATGTTCCCCTTTTGAACATTATCTCTTAAGAAGTGATGACGAATCTCTATATGCTTTGTGCGAGAATGCAATACCGAATTCTTCTATGGATGAAATAAGCGTTAGTTGACTACGACATTCATCTAAGCGACATAGCCATCCTATGTGACAACAAAGGTGCCATCGATTTAAGTGCTTGTTGGCATGCTTTGCCGGCGGAGACGTATTCGGCTTCGGTTGTTGATATTGCTAGTGTCGTTTGTTTCTTAGAAAACCAAGATGTTAAACAACATCCCATGAAAGTACAAACCCCGCTTGTACTTTTTCTATCAACGTAATCACCTGCATGGTCATAATTTGCATATACAATTGTTTCTACTCCCGTGCTCTTAGGATACCATAATCCTAATTGTGTTGTACCCTTAATATATCTAAATATCCTATTTACGGCTTCTAGGTGTAATGTTTTAGGGTCTTCTTGAAACCTAGCACATAAGCAAACACTAAACATGATATCCGGCCTACTTGCCGTGAGGTAGAGAAGACTACCTATCATGCCACGATATTTAGTATTATCGACGGATTCGCGTCTTCATCTTTAGTGAGTTTGGTGTCGGATGACATTGGTGTCCTATTTGGTTTCGACTCTTCTAGACCGAATTTCTTTAACATCTCTTTTATGTATTTAGATTGATTAAAGAATATACCATCTTCTACTTGTTTGATTTGTAGACCAAGAAAGAAACTAAGTTCTCCCATCATACTCATCTCGAACTCGCTATGCATGATTTTAGAAATCATCACACATGTCTTGACAAGTGGATCTCGAATATAATATCATCTACATATATTTGCACTATGATTATATGTGACTCTCTTTCTTAGTAAAGTGTGTTGTCAACTAACCCCATGGTATAGTTGTGTTTAATTAAAAATGACTTGAGTCTATCATACCAAGATTTTGGAGCTTGTTTAAGACCATAAAGGGCTTTCTTTAATTTATACACATGTTTAGGTTTTTCAAAATCGATAAAACCCGGAGGTTGAGCTACATATACTTCTTCATTAATGAAACTATTTAGAAAAGCGCTTTGACGTCCATTTGATAAAGCTATAAATCATTAGCACAAGCATACGCAAGAAGTATTTTTATAGACTCTAATCTAGCCACGGGGGCATAGGTCTCATCAAAGTCTATTCCTTCGTGTTGGTTATACCCTTGGGCAACGAGTCTAGCCTTGTTCCTAGACACTACTCCATTTGCATCTAATTTGTTTTTATAAACCCATTTGGTTCCTATTATGGTTTGATTACTAGGTGGAGGGACAAGTGTCTAAATATCATTAGAAACAAATTGATTTAATTCTTCTTGCATAGCCATTACCCAACTCTCATCTTTTATGGCTTCTTGTGTATTCTTTTTTGGGTAAAGACTTTGATTCGTGAAAAGTGAGTGGTAAAAAAAAAACACAATATCAACGTATATCAAAATAACCGTAAAATTCGACAAATTAACCCTTTAGGAAAAAGGTCAACGTGCCAAACCTCACGGGTGTGATAAAAGTGATACCGGGAAAGCGATTTCCCCGGGTCGTGTCCCAACGAGGTGTGAATGGAAGGAATCGTTGAGTTTCGTGATTTGAACTTGAATTGGATTTAATGATTTTGGATTTGATTACGAATTCTACAAATTAATTAACGGGAAAGTAATTAAGGAAAGAGAACCCTAATAAACTAAAAATAAACTATCACTAAGCCTAAGGAATGATAAAACGAAGCTACACTAAGTCCTAGGGTGCTAAAACGTAAAAACGTAAAAACCGAGAAACAACCCGAGCCATAAACGTAAAAGTTTTGCAATTTAAGGGTTACGGGTGTGAAATCAATTTTCCTACGTCCTAATTGACTAAAAATAATTTTAGGAAAAAACGGAATATTTTTTTGACTTTTAAAAATAATTACTACGAATTAAAAACTATTTAACACTAATTAAATGATTAAAAATATAAAACTAATGTTGAAGAATCTGAAAAATTCACTAAAAGTACTTCAAGTATTACTGGTTCTAAGAAAATTAAAAAACGTGGGTGGTGCTTTTGAAAATAAGCTGGAATTAAGCTAAGAATGGCTTATTCTATAAACTGCTAAGAGTAGTTAAAGCATAAACGATGCAAGATTCTAACAATAAAAGTCCCAAGGGCGATTGGCATCCGTGTACTGCTATCACTCTCAGGCGTGGGAGGTCTCGTGTTCGAGCACCCTCCCACCCTTTTGCTTTATTATTTTTTTGGAAATTTTCTTTTGGAAAAACAAAGTGAGCCAAAGACCAAGGCTTTTTAATGAAAACTTTTTGAAAGAGATGTTTAAATAAGCTGTTTTTCACAGCTTATTACCACTACAGATGTGAAAAGTGAGCAGACCCCCTATAAACTTAAGTGAGTACCAAATAAGCAACAACAACAAAAAAGTTGTACGAGGACTAATGGTCAAACAAGCAAAAAAAAGAATAAGCAGTTGGCAGAGTAGCAATGTGGGATCCTAAACTAAGAAAATGGATAAGCAAGCACTAAATAAGCTAACGGTGAACTAGACTAGCCTGAATATACTTTGAAATTAACTCAAGAACAAGCAGTTGAGACTGCTTATTGCAGCAGTTCACAACCAGTTCCAAACAAACACCCTTCTTAGATTTCCTTAAGCACGAATAAGCAGTAAAGGAACTAGACTGCAAGATGGAGAGGGGGCAGATAAAATAGCTAAACCAATAAGCTAAAACCAACAGTCCTAAGGCGATCTATAAGCTAAGTTAACTATAGACTAACCTAGGCAAACCAAGGCGAATCCTAAATAGCACTATAGTGGGAGGCAGTTAAGCTATAATCACAATCAAATAAGCTAAAATCCTACTCTAAACCTCACCGCAAATCAATATATCACAACCGACTATGCTTCAAGAACAATAATCAAACAAACGCCCCTTAGCTACTGATAAGCTTAAATCAAGCGCAAAAAGCAGTTGGCAATTGAGACTAAACTAGGAAATCCTTAAACCACTAAAGGGAGCATATGTAATAAAGGAAACTATTAAGCACTTTAAAGCTAAGTCTATCTAATCTAATCTAAACAACTAAATTAGCATTCAACTAAAAGCTAAGAAAACTACCATTAAGCTAATGAGTAAAAAGAAAAAGAAAAGATGTGACCCATTTTGCTGCTGACTGCAGGTTCAGAAATAGCCAGGAGAGCTGTTTTGGAGTTTATTTTCAAGCTGCAACAAGAATCTTCTAAGGTAACACCAGGCTATATCAACAAAGTTAGCATACAACACATCCAAAAAACTTATTTGGGTAGATAAAGACACTTATAACAGATTGTAAATAAGCTGTCATCAGCTTAACTTGACCAATTTTTTTGCTGACACAGAACAAGTGAAGAGCCAAATGTAGGACTTTTAATATTGATTTCAATTATGTAAGAGATAAAACTAGTGCTTGCAACTGAACCTAGATGAAGTTGGGGTAGCAAACATTTGAAAAAAAGATTTTGCAAACTTGGATCATCAAATAAGCTGGGAAAAAAAAGGGCAAGTACGACAGCTTATGTTGCTGTAACAGTAATGACAGAAGAACAAATTTTTTTTTTCTTTTATAAAACTAAACTAAGAATTTAAAGAGCAATTTAGAGCACAATGGAACTTAACAAAAGCAAATAAAATGGACAGCTAAGTAAAAGAAAGCATTTTCATTAAAACTGAAACATTACAACTAAAAAAAAACAGAAAATTAATTTTTTTTCAGTTAAAAATCCTAGGTGCCTTATCAAATGGCTACAACATCTTATTTATACTAAAAGCTAGGGTCTTCAAGGTCTTCCTTTGTGCTTCTTGTGTGAGAAGGAAAAGCAGCCAACTACACTTGTGCTTCTTTGAGCTCCATCTCATCCGTCCATTAGGTAGGTACCAAAGAAACTTAATCTTAGCCATCCATTGGGTCTTTTGTGCTCGGATTGCCACAGTGGCAGATCTTGGGGAAAGGTAAAATAGATAAGTGGGTTTGGGAGTTGGGATTATTTGGGTAAAAGAGATGAAGGAGGTTATGGGTTTTGATGAAGCTGGGTAAAAGGGTTCAAGGAGGTGGAGTGTTTGGGGAGAAGGAAAAGGGAATTTAGGGTTCTGTGTTGGTTTGGGCGGAAGGCAGGGAAGAAGAAAGGGCGGGTGTTATCGGTTGACCGGTCTAGGATTGGGTTTGGTAGGTTGTAGATTATTGGGTCGTGGGGTATTATTGATTTGAAGCAGGTTGGATTTAGGTGGGTTAATACTTGAATTGGACTTAGGACCAACCATGGATCCAAATTGTACTTAAAGGACCAACCATGCCAAAACTGAAAATTCAGGGACCACGAATGTAAATTCTGCAAATGATCCAAGGGTCAAACTTGTGAATCTCAAATAAGTTGAGGACCATTTTTGCCAATTGTGAAATTCCAAGGACTAAACTTGACAATTTTAAAAATCCAGGGATCAAAACTGTAATTTCTCAAACTTTTGAAATTTTTCACCAAAGGACTAATTATGACAACTTATGATTTCAAAAGGACCTTTGGTGACTTTTCTTTTTAAAATACGTGCTCGGGGACTATTTCATCAATTTTGAAAGTCGGGGACCGAACGCCAATTATGCAAACTTTGCTCGTTTTTCATTTGTTTTGATAATTTTGCATCCGAAACATATAAAACACAATTTTGAGATATTTTCAGATTTTGATGCATTTGGTGTTTTAAATGTTTTGCGATTCAGATTGACCTAAAATTATGGTGAATAACCACTCATCGACTTCTTGTGTATTCTTAGGTTCTATGGTTGAAACGAAACAAAACAAGCTACTTTGGTTTTGAACTTGAGACCTTAATGTTCTTTCGTTTAGTTTTCCTATGACCTTATCTACGGGTGATCTTTGGACTCTTTAATGTTTATGACTTCATCATTTAAAGGTTCTTTTCTTCATTTATCTTTTCTTTATTACTATAGCTTCACTTTCTACAATCTCGTCATCGACAAGAGGTGGAGAGGGTTTGGGTAGACTTTCATCAAATTTTATATTTAATGACTCTTCTACCTTCATTGTTTCTTTGTTTAATATGACGTAAGCTTTGCTATTTGGAGAGTAACCTAGAAAGATACCTTCGGTTGATTTAGGATCAAATTTTGTAAGGTAATCTTTAGTGTTAAGAATAAAACATTTACTACCAAAGACTCTAAAGTGATCTAAAGTAGGCTTTTTGCCTCGGAGTAACTCATATGGAGTTTTACCTAAGATTGGTCTAATTAAGACTCGATTGAGTATGTACGTTGAAGTATCAACGACATTGCACCAAAAATTTTGAGGTGTAGATTGCTCATTAAGCATGGTTCGACTCATTTCTTGTAGGGTTCTATTCTTTCTTTCTACTACCCTATTCGATTGTGGAGTGCGTGGCGCCGAGAAGTTGTGAGTAATACCATTAGCGTCACAAAAGGCTCCAAATTGCACTTCATTATCGAATTCCCTACCATGATCCGTCCTAATAGACACTATAGGACTTCCTAGTTGTCTTTGGATCTTTTTGCTTAATATTTCAAAATAATTAAAGGTTTCCGTTTTGTTCTTTAAGAATTTTGTCCATGTATAGAATAATCATCCACTATGACCAAAGTGTAGTAGTTGCCTCCATAACTTTGGATAGTGGATAGACCAAATAAATCCATATGTAGTAATTCTAGACACTTAGTTGTAGACACCATGTTTTTAGCTTTATGACTAGAATGAACTTGTTTTCCTACATTACAAGCATCACAAAAGTGATGTTCATATTTTAACTTAGGTAGATCTCTTACTAGATCTTTGAATGATAGCGATTAAAGAAGTCGCATATTGGCATGACCCAATCTTCGATGCCATAAGGTCGAAGTATCATCCATAGAGGTAAGACAAAGTTTGTCTTTAGGTTCATTACCAATTTTAATGACATAGACTCCATGTTTCCTAATTCCTCTTCCTATGGTTATGCCATTTTTAATATCTTACTACCGTTTTAAAAGTACATTGCCCTTTTTATCACATATTTGTCCTATACTTAAGAGGTTAAAGTTTAGGTTTTCTCGTGATACACATCGTTAATGGTTAGAGATTTGTTAGAAATCGTACCTTTACCGATGATTCTACTTTTGCTATTTCCAAACACCACATTACCTCCATTGAAGGATTCATATGTGGAGAATAGATCCTTATTGCCGCTCATGTGCCTCGTGCACCGCTATCCTTGACCCATTCATCCGGGTCTGGGTCGACATTTAAGCACACCTAAGAAAAAATTAACTCGAAGGTTGGTCCCCATTTGTTCATGGGTCCATTAGTGTTAAACATTCCATTCATGTTAGACATGTATGGATAAGATGATATGCATTCCATGGAGCAAAGTTTTGAAAGGAAAACTATTTTGCATATTTGGGTTCCATCCCATTTGATGGTTACTTCTGGGTAAACATTATTAGGTCTCTTAGATGGATTAGGTTTTGAGAAAGATGGAGCTTTGTTTCTTGCAAAAGTAGGATTATATTTTGGAGTGGTTGTCTAGTGGTAACATGAGTGGTTTCTTCCTATTAACGATAACAAACTCGGTTCTAGATGAAGAAGCTACGTTATTACCACGTTTGCTACAGCAGACCCACGGATCCCCTGACTTAACACTAGCCGGTTCCTTTTGATGGGATCCGTGGGATCCGCCACAACAGATGGTGGTTTTTCTAGTGCCTTAACAAATTGTGTTTCTTTGTTTTCACTAGTTGATGGATCAAGCTGTTGAATACCTAAACCTTTTTGGTTGTTGCCGATTTTAACACTATCTAATATCATATCTAAAGTATTCGTACTCATTCTAGCAATTTTAGAATCTAGTTGATCAACTAGTGTTTGAAGTTGAACGCAAAGTTCACATTCACCACTTGCTATTTTAACATTTTCTAAACGTTTCAGTTTTGCTTTTAGTTCTATGACTTCTTTATCTAAACGTTGGTTTTGTCTTTTTAAAAGCTTGTTTTTGTTAATTAGTTTTAAGCTAATATTGCATAGTTTGTCATATTCATTATGCAATGAGTCGTCATCAAGTGATGAGCTACTATAGTATTCGTGACATACATCGTCATTTGCCATGAGACAAATTTCTTCGTCTTCCTCGTCGCTCATTCCCCACGTGCCGCTCACGAACGCCTTTTGATCATCCTGTTTTGGACACTTACTAATAAAGTGGTTTGGGTCCCCACATTTAAAGCAAGTACGATCATCTTTTGGCTTCTCGTTCTCTTTGCTTTTCCGAAAGCCTTTCTTATCGTCATACGGTTGTTTGACGTATCTTCCTTTCTTCTAAAGAACTTTTAAAGTCCTCACCGCCATAGCGTACTCCTCGTCATCACTACTCAAGAGAGTTCTATTCATCGCTTGAAGCCTTTTTGGCTTTAAGGCAAGAGACTTGTGTTTCTCTTTCACCTTTGAGGCTTGAGTCTTTAGCAAGGACAAGCTCGTAGACTTTAAGTTGCCTATGAGTTCATCAAGGTGAGGATTGTCAAATCTTTTGACTCTTCGATCGCCGTCACCTTGGATCTCCACTTGATGGAAGTGCCCTTAGATATCTCCTAACATGGTTACGGCTAGAAAAGATTCATCAAATGCTTGTAAAGATGTAATAATATTATTAAAGTTAGCAAATGAATGATCTATAGTTTCCTCATCCGATATTGAAAATTGTTCATATTATTGAACAAATAAATCAATTTTATTATTTTTAACTTGTTGATTACCTTGATGAGTTACAACTAAAGAATTCCAAATTTCTTTAGAGGTTTTAAGCATAGAAATTCTTTCGAATTCCTTTTTGGGTAAAGCATTATATAAAATCATTTTAGCTTCACTATTTTTAGAAAGCTTTTTCTTCATTTCATCATTTAGTTTATCATGAGGTATGTTAACTAAATTCCCTTTATCATCTTTTGAGGTAGCCTCAAAATCGCCTTCAAAAATAATGTACCAAAGATCAATATCTTTAGACTTCACATACGTTTTGAATCTATTTTTCCAATATATAAAACCATTAGTTTCAAGTGGTGGTGGTCGTTGCATATATAACCGCATTACGTTAAACTAAACTGAGATTTGCCTTTAACACTATTTTTATAAACCATGACTTGATTTTATATCGTCTATTGGTTTTTATGATTTATTTCATTATTAAATGAGTTATCGTATGCGTTTTAACTCTATTTGGTAGGCACTATTCGATTCGGCACTAGAAAAGCCTAAAACAAGAGTTATTGTAACTTTTAGACCGTAACTCGAAAATTGACAAATAAATAGTCAAAACTCGTGGAAAACGTAAATAACGATGTTGGAAAGTTAAATAAATGTCGTGGGACACTCGGGGACGATATGTGAGCTCGGGAATGGGTAAACGAGATAGATACAAAAATTACAACCCGAACCCTCCCTTTTAATTGTAGTCGCCCCCCCCAATTTAATTATTTTGAGGTCTCTAAGTCCCATGTATATAAAGGGTCATCCACCCTCACTTCCACCTTTCATTCTCTCATTAAAAACACACACAATACACCTTTCTCTCTCTCTATCTTTCTCTCACTAAAAACCCTAGCCACCACCCCCACCGACCATATTCCGGCCACCACGGCCGTATTCCGGCGAGTGAACATACACCTCCACCACCAAAAGATAGATCTCTTTCTCCTCTTTCCAACCATATATCATACACTCCATTTGGACTTCAATAACACCTTCAAATCTTTGAATCAAGATTCGTACTTTTAGGTTTTCAAAGGGCTTTTGCAATTGGTGATTTGATAAGGTAAAGGGAACATGTTTTGAGCTTGTTTGGGTGATATAAACCCACGAATTTCAAATTAGGGTTTCGACCTGATTTTTATTTTTGGGGCTTTTGGGTGGAACATGAAATTAAAGCTAATTAGTGACTAAGTAAACAAGTAATTAGTGTTTGGTACATGTGTGGTGTATTAATTTGATGGGTTTGTGCATTTAGGGTTTAGTTGCATATTTTGGTTAAGATAGATGATGGGTTTTGTGTTTGGTTAGTGTTTGGAGCTTGAATGATTGGATTGGGATGTTGTGGAAGTGACTTGGTTGTGTTTGGTGATGAATTAAGCGGACGTCGAACCACCATGGTCACGTCGTGACCCATGGGTTGGTGTCGTGACCCACTGGGTCATGGGTCCGAGTCGGTCGATTTGGTAGCTTGTTGATTGGTATTGTTGAGGTTTGGATGAGGCGCGTGGAGCCGAAAAGCTTCTAGAGCTTGTTTGGTTCACGTGGTCTTAATCATGACCGTGTCATGACCATTAGGGTCATAACATTGGTTTCAGTACTTTTGGTTAATTGATTGGTTGGCGAGATTGTTTTGAGTTAGTTTGGGATTGAATTACGATATTATGACATCTAATTTGGACTTGATATATATATATATATATATATTGTCAACTTTGAGCTACGTCGGCGTACTTTGACTTTTTAGTCAATAGTTGACTCGACAAAGCCAGAATATGGACTTTGATATAATTTGGACTATTGATTGATTAAAAGCCGAGAAGTTATGACTCGTGCTTGTGGACTCGAAGCAAATAACGATATGAGATTAATAATGGAATTTGACGAAATATATATATAAAGGAAAATGTTAATAAACTATGAAATGTAGATAATAATGGGCTTTTGTACCAAAAATATCGATAACAAGATTTATCTTGTTATTTACTAGTTTTAAATGGAAACTAACGACTAAATTGGAAATGTTTTGTAATAAATAAGTAATTAATGTTTCGAGTACACGTTTATCAATAAATGTCAATTGTGGACATTTAAGGGTTTAAGTATTTAATTGCTTACGTTGTGTGCATGGGTTACAGATAACCTAACATTAACAGTGTTGATCCACGTGGGTAGCGGACTTATTAGGTTGACGAATCCAATAAGAACCCGCTAGGTACGTTGGATAACCTTATTAATGGGTGACTTATCCTTATGACTCGTTAGGATGCGACCGGTTTATGGAATAATAAGCGATACGAATGAATAATTGAGTTTGTCGAGTTGACGAATTCGATAAGGTCTACTGTTTATTCCGAAACTTATTGGACTATGGAGCTTATCGCTTAGACGTCTCCTTGTGTCGCATTGAGTCACATATTGTGTTGAATGGAGTTGCATATTGTGTTGCGAAGCGTAATATATTGGTTGTTTGAGTGCATTCATGGCATCATATTGAGTCGATACACCCACATGAGGAATACCAAACACTAGGATTAAATGGTGAAACGAGAAATTTTGGAAATAACGAAACGGAATATATTGGGGTAGATAACGTTGATTTTGAGGAATGTATATATTAAGGTTGGTCTACATTAATAGGTTGTGCCGAGTCGATAGTTGATGTGCTTTGTGATTTCATTATCTTCTCGCTAGTGATATTTGTGCGTTGATTGTCGTTGATTGCTTGAGGTGAGTTTCATAGCCCCACTTTTATCTACGTTTAACTACGTTTTGAACTATTTTAATGAGAATCATGCTACTTTTTTGGACCGTGAAAACTATTTGGATTTGCTTATGTGCTTGACTGTATAGATAGTTGTGTTGTAGTTGTTGCCTTAGTCTAGGTTTAACCGTGCCTAGCTAAGAATAGACTTCTACATCGACCTAGTCCAGGGTTGGCAATTGTTCTAGATTTTGCCACATCAGTGCTGGACTAGAGTCGCAGGGGCCCGAGTACTCCCTAGATGCGGGATTTGGATTGGAGATCCGGGTAGGACCATGTGTGAACGGTATTTACCTATCTTAGGTCTTGCATAGCAAATCAACTCTTGCAGGTCCACTATGATTTTGTTGAACTTAAACCTATGAACTCACCAAATGAAGGTGACCTTTTAGCATGATTTCTCGGTATTTGAGAGATGTTTGGATTACTTGATCAGTGGAAGCTTGGCATGGAGGCGTGGTTCAAGGATCATTTCTGACTCTGATAAACTATGGGTTCCTATTTTATTAAACTATGTTTTGGGCCTAATAATCATACTTTTGGATTAAATGTTTTGGATATTTAAATTTGGGATTGGTTTTGAATGGTTAAATGGTTATGTTTTATTATACTTGTGTGCGATACCAATCCAATAGTAACGCCCCCAAAACTTGACTAAGTCTTTTGCTGTACCGAGATTTTGGGGTGTTACAGATTGCCCTTCCTTATAATTTTCAGAACCCATAGTGATCGAAAAGTTTTTAAAATACAATTTTACTTTAAAACTTTTATAAACTTAGCTCTTGATGCCAATTGTGGAAAACTAGAAGGTGGGGTTGAATAGTTTTGCCGATTTTAAGTTAGTTTCAAAAACTTTAGATTCGTTAATATGTGAGATCTTATGGATGTAGAGAAAGTATAGATCTAATGATAAAACAAGTAAATAAAGTAAAGCAAAGGGATAGAAATGACACAACCGATTTATAGTGGTTCGGCTACAAGGACACCTTCCTTGCCCTACTCCACTCCCCGAGTCACCTACTCGAAAGTTCAAGCACTATGTCAACAAACTCCTTCACTTGGCGGAGAAGCCTTCACAATGTTGCTTACACCTTTTTCCGGTACAAAGCTAAATACCTAGTCCGTAACACGGTGGACCAAACCAACACGACTATTACACAACAAATATGTGAAATATCAAATACAAGATCTTCGCTACAGAAATCTTGTGGAGGAACAAATCAATCAAGGACCCCTTGCTTGGATGACTTGTAGAATGCTCGTGATCTCGCCTTAGAGAAGGACCTATATGAGAATCACAATAGAAAGAAAGAAGAACAACTCTCTAGATCAAGTGATCTATATGTTAGAAGAGAATGAGAGTGTTTGAGAGATTTAGTAAGAAGAGGGGTAAGTTAGAATGAAGAAATGACTCTCTATTTATAGGCAATTTATGTCAATGTTCCACGGATCCATCCCACTTGGGATCCGTCTAGTGTAATCCTAGGGATCCGTGGGACGCTCCTCTTTGCCCATGGGTTTTTTGGTTATAGGTCATGGGTTATGGGTTGGTCCATGGGTTTTCCTTACATTCAATGTATCTAATGAATACATTGTATCTAGTCAATGGGTATGGGTTCTGGATATGATCCATGGGTTATGGTTTTTACCCATCCTAATAAACTATTACAACAAATAATTAATTACAACATTTTTGTATTTAAATGGCTATATGTAAATGTTTTACAAAAATAACATGTATCCTTATAATTGTACTTAAGATAACATTATATTTGTTATCAACAAAACACAAAGAGATCGCAAAATATTAATAAACATTTTTACGGTTTATTTGTATTAACACACTTGTTTTTAGCCCTAAAATTAGGTATAAGTTTGGGTCTCTCTATCATTTCTCATAAAAAAAAATAATAGAGTTAACGGTGAACATGGGGCCCAATTATATTGAAAAAAAGTGTAGTTTATTTTGATATTACATTTAATGCCTTGGTTTGAGATCTATTATTTTTTGATTATTGATTCTTAATTTTAAGGGCTCACAATGACAAACCAAAAAATAATTTTTACTTTCATCAAGGGGTTTGTGTCTCACTCGTACCTCTTGTTGTGTGAGAAGTTTTCAATTAAATGGTTATGGGTTCAAATCTTGCTTAGAACGTGTGAGATGATTGTGACATATAAATTTTAAGATAGTTAGTTTGCCGTTCTAAAACAATTACTTTCATTCTTTGAACCCGCACCAAACCTATCAACCAAAGAACACCTATACTTCCTTTAACCCAATTAAACTATCTTCATCAGCACATATAATTACTTTGACTTAACAAATTCTTTCACTCTTCACTCTATTATCGTGAATTTCTTTTTCTCTCTTTTTAGCTAAAACAAAAACATATACAACGCTTTCAGAGTTTTAGCCAATCTATCCCTTTTGAAAAACTTTTTACAAAATGATAACATGTTAACTAGTTGCTACTAATACCATAAAAATATTACTTGTATATGAATATCACTAACACTCGAAGTCGATTGTGAGTGAGAGGTGTTTGGTTGCGACGGTTAGTAGATCTACAAGATCCGGTGGTGAATTTATCACACTATACACCACCACCAATATCGATCATTTTATCCGGCGACCCCGAACACCAACCGTTACAATACCGATCATTTTGTCCGGTGACCCCAAACACCTCCTGTTACAACCACCATCATCGAGCCACATATCTTTGTGTATATGCGATAAAACCAAATCTTCTTGGGCTTAAAGCCATAATAACAATTGTGTACATGCGATAAAACTGAAACATATACACCAAATCTTAATGTTATTCTAATTTTGAAAAAATAAATACGTCATTGTAGTTACCTACTATCTTTTAGTCCTCGGTACACTAACACGTATGATTATAACAAGTTAATTTCTTTATAGTTGCCGAACTATTCACTCGCCGTAATGTAAACATTCCAGAAATATATGCATAAACTTGGTCATAACGACCCGGAAACGTGCTTTACAAAGTGAAGGGTATTATGCCAAAATACCCGTTTTGACCTATTTTCACAACATACAAACTTTACCACTTCATTTGCCCACCAAACTTAACAAACATCATTAATATAACATATTAAACTTATTCCATAAACAAATGACCCGTTTACATCCCAAAATGGGTATGTTTACACTTATGCCAAACACCCCTTTAACTTTAACCATAAGCGCTTAAAGCATGCTTTGACACATCGATTGTCCACGAATCATTAAGGCGACCTTAACATACATTTTTCCACTTGACTACACTTTAAAAACCATTTTAGGACCAACGGGGGTACACCATTGAAACGAGCTCGGTATACTACCTAGCTCATACTTTCTTACCAATCATCTAACATCCTCACGCTTAGCCCTCAATCCTTGGTTTCAAGCATTACCTTTCCTTTACGCTTAAACCTTGATTCCAAGCTAAGTCTAATAATAACATCATCATCATTCTTCACACTATAACATCAAACTTGTGATGGATTGTTGTTATGACTTAACACTTGGATTAGAACACCTAAACTCTTCATGGATTCATCATCAAGTTTAACCATTTCCTTCCTTTTCTTCTCCAAAACCGACACACACAAGACACCCTAAGAAAATGATGGAAAATGCTAGAACTCTCCACACTAGATATTTACTTGCACAAGTTTCGGCCTATGGCAAGGATGGTCCTCTAGTCTCTTTCCTTCTACTTGGCTACATACAAACTTCATGGATTTTTTTTGAAGAATGGGGTTTTGGGTTACAATGGAGAATAAGGAAACACGAAAAACCTATTTTGTAATTTTTCTTGTTAAGTGATGTAATAACAGTTTTTGTTTTGTGTGGAAATAAAGCGATTTGAATGCAAGTTTTGTTTTGCTCCGTATTTGTATTGCACAAAAACATTTGGTGAAAAATGCGAGATTGTTTTCCAACTAAACATAATTTTAGGATCGTTGTAGTTTATTACTCATAAACCGTTAGTTTTGTTACTTAATATACAGAAGGCGGAACTGTTAAAATACAAAATACAGTATACCCTTTGATTAAGGGGGTTGATACGCACACAATCTTTTTATGCATACACCACACTGTACAACACTGTAATGCACATTGTACAACACTGTAATGCACAAATATGATGTATGCATAAAAAAAGATGATGTGCGTATCAATACCCATTGATTAACTATATGTTGGAAAAATATTTTTTTCCAAACCTGTGTTTAAAATAGGTTTTTGGTCAGCTTTAGTTTGTTTGAAAGCATAACCACTAATAGGGGTGTTATTCGGGTTGACCCGATCGTGTTCGGGTCAAATCGGGTCAAGCCTTAAAAAAACATACCCGAACCCGATCTTGTTTAGAACTCGCGTCAACTCGGGTCAGGTCAATTCGAGTTCGGGTCAACTCGTGTTGGGTGAATTCGGGTTCGGGGTCAACCCGAGTATTTTACATTGTAAAAAGTGTTGTTGGTAGGGTTAGTCGGGTTGCGGGTCAAAGCTAAAAAGCATACCCGAACCGGACCTTGTTAGAAGCTGGTAGGTTCGAGTTGGCCAAATATATTTTGAGCCGATTGGCCGAATTGAATTGCTGAATCGACACCACTGAATGACACCACCAACCAACACCCGCAATTACATACTCATTTTCGTGTTTTTTTAAGTGTATTTTACTGGTCCGGCCTTTCTCAATCTCTATATAAACAAACAAACACCAGTTAGAAGTGTCCCTCAACAAAATATTCATTCTACGGAGAGAGAGCTATTTTGTAAGTCTCTTACTGTATTTTGTTTGTTATGCTACATGCATTTTCTGTTTAATTTACATTTTCTCTCTTATGATAGTTAGTTTCAACTTATACTTATGTATGTAACACCAGTTGGCCTTTAGAAGTAGTCAGCAATTTAGATGAATTCTTCCCCTCTCATCTTTAACTCATAATTCATTGGGATCCTATTATCAAACTCATGAATCATGATCCTTAACGTGGGGAAAAAAAAAAAAAAAATTTCAGTTATATCTTCTGTGTTTCTATCATCACATTGACATTCGGCATGTTTACTTGGGTGCCCTTGGGGTATCACTTTCAGAATCATTGACTGTGTTTGGTTTGTATAAATAACCTACCAAGGAATGGTTTCTCCGTACACAGGTAACTAGTTATAATACAATTTATGACCCGACACGCCCGAGAAACCGACACAAAAATTTTATATATTGTGTTTTTGAGAATCGATTCTTAATTTATTCTTTTACATTAGGCGAATATTTTTAAAATCACTCAACCCGCTTTTACCAAGTTTTTTTGGGTTTATTCTAAACAGTTACTTTGACACTTCAACTTTTATGTTTATTTTTTTCTTGACTATATATAAAAATCGTTTTCTTTTAACTATTCTTTTTCTTGACTAAACTCCGGATTATTTGAGTTTTTTAGTAAATATTTTAAAATAAAAAAAATAATAAATAAATAAAATATTACCAAATAAGGTATGAATTGATTTTTTTGAAATGAAAAATTTCCACTAGGGGTTTTGTTTTATTATATAAATATATAAAAGATGTGTGGTTTGGCCACCACCAACTTTCCGGCCGTCCAGAGAACTCCCACTAGCCCTCCATATACTTTCTCCCATGTCATTTTCTAGTCAGAATCGTTGTTCCTACCGAAATCACATCTGCTTATCCCAAGGAGGATAGACGATGACATAACCCACCGTATTAGACCAGGTTGGGTGAAACCATCCCTAGTGGCCAGTAAGGAGAGTCGAAGCTCTAATAGTCGACGACTTGAGGAGAAGGGGTAGACCTAAACTTAAGTGGGAGGATAAACTTAAGCAGGACATGAATGAGTTTCTCTTCTCTTCTCTGAGGACATGACCTCATATAGGAATGCATGAAGAGATATGATTAGAATATGCGGGTAGTTCGGGCTAGGTTGTTTGAGGGTTTGAGATAGTTATTGTGTTTAGGTCTTATAAGTGCCTCTTAGTAGCCTTGCCACTTGCTTTTTAGAAATAGAACATATAGCTAGTTCCGTTTAGGCTTTTTAGGCTTTAAGTGGCCTCTCATGTTCCTTTTGCTTTGCCTTAGATTTAGGCCCCCATAGCGTTGCGCTGCTTAGATCTTCGTTGCACTCTTAGGTCTTGGATTTATATTTGCCTTTAGCCCCCTTTTATTTGCTTGCGTTTTCTCTATGTGCCCTTGCCCATTTGCGTTTATGCTTCTATGCTTATCTCGTGCCCCCTTGTCTCTATACCGCTTTATCTATTCTATTTTATGTGTTCTCTTGCGGGGTATGTTTCTATATGTTTAAGTCCTTTTTTCTCTTAAGTTCTTTTGATGGTATTCTGCCTTTTAGCCTTGTACACTTGTATGCTTGCTTTTAGTCTTATGTCTTTTGACCCTTATCCTTGTTATTGCTCACTTTCACACATTCACATATATCGAGCACTCTCACCCGACAATTACACTTGCGGAGGTCTTCCTGAAGCGGTCTACATACTTTCGGGTTTATCACGGTGTAGGGTAGGATTTGTCTACATTCTAACCCAACCCCCGGTACCCGCCTCAGCGGGATTGGGTAAATGTTGTTGTGTGTACTTGGTTTTGTTACCCTTAAAGCAGACACGCACATTACTTATAAACGAAACCCGTTATTAAGAACACACTGCTTCTACAAACCAAACCAGTATTTAAGAATACATCATACAAATGAAAGCTTACATATTTATGAAATGGCATGTAAGGAAATTGTTTTCACAAAATCATATGTTTACACCCCACCAATCACAACTATTAACAAACATCAACATTTAAAAGAAGCCTCAACTTGTTTTCGTGAAAAGAAAGTATATAATTAAAACCTCTATCTACAGGAAAAGTGTATAAAACAATAAAAATACATTTTCTAACATCTAGTTATATAATAGGAAAGTGGTTTAACATCTTTCCATGAAAATTTTCGGAAGAATATCTTATTAAAACATGTTTTTCTGATTTTCTTGTTTTCTGTTAGACCCCGGTCTGTTATTAGTAGTATGGATATTAGTATATTTATTACGGTATATTATCTAAGTATCCAAGACAACTTGGGGAGGAAGACAACATAGGGAGAAGGAGTTTTACTGTCATTATATGTCTTTTAGTATTTAAATGGTTATAAGTGTTTTAATGTCACTTCTGCATTGAGATCGGAGGTTCTCTGCGTGATTGTTTTCACATTTTGACGATTTATGATAGAATTGAGTTTTATTTTAACTTGAGGTTCATTGAGGCAACATCGTATCTGAGATTTTGGTATTCTTCTGATTGTTGGTGAAATTGTTGTCTAAAACTAATACTTCTACAGAAAATGTCTAAAGCATCTTGGTCTCTTTTTCACTTGATACTTATTTTTAATTAATTTTGTCAACAGGCACATCCTGTAGCAGTTTATACAGACTTGAACTTGAAAACAGCCCAGTTTCTATGGAATTATTTGGGCAATGCCAGAGTGTTGATTCTGTGGATAGAGAAAAATCACCATCTTCAGGTTCGCGTACTGTTTTGTATACAGATCAGAACAGAGACTTGCTGTGGAACAAGGTCTCTTTAGAACCGCCGGCAGTTCCATTTTCTGGCGAGTTTAGATACCTGACACCACTTTGGGTTTCTAGAAATGAAGAGCCCCTGAATGAACTCTATAGAGCTGAAATCGTTCCGAGGATAACAGCTGTACTAAAGCAATTATTCCTCCGTGAGCAACATGTTCTTGTTCAGTTTTGGTCGCCTCGTGTTGTCGGGAAACACCAACTACTTACAACTTTAGATCAACCATTTGGTCTTGGTTTACCGGTTGAAGAACTCTGTTTTTATAGAAAGGAGTCTGAGCGGAATCTATTTCTTGTGTGTAAGGATGATGAAGAACAAGATATTAGTCCTCCAGCACGAGTATTTAGGCGAGGATTACCAGAGTGGACTTCGGATCTAACAAATTACTCGCCAAAACATTTTTCACAACAAGACACTGCTATTCATTGCAATCTTCATGGATATTTGGCTTTACCAATCTTCGACTCGACTACAGCGTTATGTATTGGTGTGCTTGAGATCTTGATGTCTTCCAAGAATACAGATTACACTTTTGAGGTTCAACAAGTTCACAAGGCGCTAAAGGTTTTCATCTTTTACTACCTCGTCTTTAATTAGTGTGTACCTCGTTCTCAGAATCATGTTATGTATTATCACTTCAACTTCCTTTGATGATTTCTCATTACAACTTGTCCTCTTGCAGATACAAAATCTGACATCCCCACAAATATTTGATTCCGCTACTCCAAAGGTGAGTTGGGTCTCCGATAATTTATAATCTGAATATTGTTACTCAGATTTAATAACTTGGCAAAGTATTTTATACAGGTTCCCAATGAATGCAAGCAAAAGACGTGGGATAGAATCTTCAGTATTCTGAAAACTGTTTGTGATGTCCATAATTTACCTCTTGCTCAGACATGGGCTGTTTCCCCATTCACTAGTTTTGTTTCATATGATAAAAATATAAGGAAGAGTTGTAGTAGTTTTGACACTAAATGCTTCGGGAAAGCTTGCATGTCCACAACCGCTTTACCTTTTCATGTTAGGGACATGGGAATGTGGTCTTTCAGGGAAGCATGTAAAATGAAGCACTTGGATAGGTCCCGTAGCTTTGTAGGGAGGACAATGTTAGCCCATGGTTCAAGTTACTGTGAAGATGTAACTCAGCTATGTGAAGAAGAGTATCCTTTGGTCCACAATGCACGCATGAGTGGGTTAACGAGTTGCTTTACAATCTTCTTACATAGTATTGAAGGTGATAATGACGATTATGTCTTAGAGTTTTTTTTACCGTTGAATAGCAAAGATAGCATACATGTTTTGAATTTGGTGCAGACATTGAAACAAATTATCGTGGTGGTTTCTGGATTTGAATTGGGTGAAATATCACCTATACAAATTACTGAATCACCTAGGGGTGAGACTTGTCATTCAGTAAGTATAGAACTTCAAAGTATCCAAATATCCTCAACCACAACGGCCAAGTCCTTGGCATTTGGGATGGATATAACAGATTCAGAGTCAGTTTTGGCAAATGTTGTTAAAACTGACTCCGCAGATGACCAAAGCCAATGTTCATCCAAAGAAAATTACACCAATGGTATGAGTGAGAACGTTAATATAGTTAATTCAAGAGAAAATAACAATGCTGCCTCATATTCCACTGTAACCAATCAGAAATCAAGCGATACCATTACTGATGCTGGAGAAAAACACATAAAACGAGGCAGAAAGCGTAAAATCGATTCTCTTACAATGGAGGCGGTTGAGCAACATGTTGGAAAACCAATAAGTCAAGCTGCCGAGAGCTTTGGTGGTGAGTCATCTTTAGTCTTTACATGATTGTTTATGCCTATCTGCAGTCTCTCAGTTTTTGATATATATTTATCATAATCATAATGTTTTGACTGAGCATGTTCGCTTTTCAGTTAGCAGGTCTACATTTAAGCGGTTTTGTCAAGAGAAGGGTATATTGAGCTGGCCAAAGTCATGTCAGAGCAAAAAAACTAGTCATGCTACCGAAGTAGCACAACTGATGGTGAAGGCAACTTTTAAAGGTGATATGATAAAGTTCCGGTTTCCCATTTCTTCGGGACTATTGGAATTGGAAAACGAAGTAGCACAAAGACTCGATTTAAAAGGTAAAAGGCTTATTATAAAATACAAGAATGAGGAAAATGACCGGCTACGCATTACTTGTGATGATGATTTGCACAATCTTCCTGAGTTTTTGGCCAGTAATACGACTATCAAATTACTGGTCGAGTTGCCTTGGAATTAATATTTAAACCCCAATCGGCAATAGTGTTGTAGTGCCATTTGTTTCTATGGTTGCTTTATGGCCAAGCATAATAGACCGCGGACCGGACCGAACCGAGAAACCTGCCCGAACCAGACCTGACCGAAAGTATTTCGGTACGGTCCTCGGTCCACCTTTTAATCGTTTTCGGTCCTCGGCCCGGTCCGGTCTGGTCTTACGCACAACCAGACATTATGCGTTGTTGGACCGGACCGGACCGACCTAGATATGGACCGAACATTTTGGTCCGGTCCTCGGTCTGGTGTTTTGGGCTAAACCGGTATTCGGTCCGGTCCGATTTTGGCCTGTCAGATCCGCAGTGCTCAGCCCTACATATTGCTTGATTGGGGTTCAAGGTATTACTTATTCCACTATTACACGTGCATGTTTGTATACCAGTGTATTAAAATTTAAAGCATTGTATCCCGACTAATGTAAAATTACATAAGTTTTACAACCAAAATTTAATGTTAAAAGTAAACTGTGTTATTAAAACTAAGTTAACGAGTTCTAATAGTACGCATTATACTAAAATTTCAAGACTGAAATTGAACCGAAACGTCATTCGAACACGAAATACTTGATCGAAACGTTACCATTTTCTTTTCGGATGTGTTCCATAAATGGTTGAAGCACGGCCCATTTCTTACCATGGGCTGGGCCTTTTATATTGACTACGAAGAAATTGAGTAAATTACGTCACAGAGAACAAAGATCGAGTAACTTTGCATGTTATAGGCTAACTTTTTGGAGTTTTTGAAATTGGACTTTTGGTCTTTGCAAGAACTTGTGAGGGCTACGTGGACTCATGTGGCCCAATAGAAAAAGAGGGTAATCTGGCACTCAATTCGTCGCGAAAGAATCACGGCGAGGTGGCGGCGCGATGATTGGTTTTGTGGGGCCACTCCCACAAAACCAATCATTCCGCCGCCACCCTCAACGCCGGATTCTGATGATAATTGATTGAATCTGACGATAGTGTAGAAAAAATTGTCATGTGACTCGATTCGGCGGTCCTCTAACCCGCGACATCATCATAAGTTTCTCGAAGATCAAGCAATGGGAAGAGAATTTATTTATTATTATTTTTTTATTATTTTTCTTTAATAAAAAATTTAATGACCGGGTTGTTTTCTATTTGGCCACATGCCTCTGCCGAATTCTCACAAGTTCTTACGTGGACCGAAAGTCCAATTTCGAGAATCGTAAAAAACTAGTGTATAATGTGCAAAGCATCTCTATTTTAATCTCCTGCCGTAATTTTCTTGAAGAAATATCTTGTACGATTATTATCTAACACACAAAATCAGTGGCGGAGCTTGAACTTTATGAGTGGGGGGGGGCCAAAAAGATTTTAGAAAAAAAAACGAACTACTTCAATAAAAAATAATCGTACATAGAGTCATATAAAAACAAAAACACAAACAATGGCTAAAGCAAACAAATTACAAATCAGCTCGACGACCTTTAAGCTTGTTAAATTCATCAATTATGGATTCCGAATCAAAATTTTCAGCAACTTCTTTTTCGATGTAAACCACCAACTATCGGCAACATATATAAATTGAAACAAGTTGCAGACTTGCAGACAATCTAAAACTTGAGACAACTTTATATATGTTAACTTAGTACAAATCTATTATATATAATAAAATAAGCTTTTGTACAAGCCTACTAAGCACCTTGCATTAAAAATTGGTTTAATGCACTACCTTATTTAGCTTCAAAATACAACACTCTACTGCATATCTTCTAAATAAAAGAGTTTTTGATGACCCGATTCAATGTATTATTCTTTGTACGCCCAATCTTTCTCTCACGCTTCTCATCATTTATTCAATTTTCGTTTCAATTCACCAATCAAATTCAATGCATTCAAAAAAACATCCAAAATAACCTACTAATTGGTCTATATATCTTTGCTTCAAGGATTATCATCAACCCTAACAACTCAATAATTGAATATAAGTTTTAATTGTATTGAATTGATTTGGTTTGTGTTATTACTGATTTATCTATGCTTATGATGTTAACCCAGTAGTTCAGGACCAGGATGCAGCCGAGTATGAAAAATCGAGACAGAATCACATACCCTGCATAATTTATAGGGTTTTGAAAAATTATAGGGTTTCAACAATTAATGTCAGTCTATTCTTCCTCTACACACACTCTTTATCAGTTTCAAAATTACACTACACTTCTTTATAAGGTTTTGAAAAATTAGAGCTTTACTTTTATATCACTTTCGAAGAATTGTGTATTTGTTGATCTACATACGCTTTGACATTGAACACCGGTATGTACCTATTTCATTTTAGTATTTAGGGTTTTTATCACTTTCGAAGAATTGTGTTATTTAACTTATATTTATATGATTTGGGTGTTTTTTCCATTTTGTGTTTCTTTTTCAGGTTGTTGCGATGGCCATTTTAGCAGTTAACACCAATTGTTTTTCTTTTTGTAGGAACTTGATATGAGATGCTGGTGTCATCCATTTAATTTGCGGAACTGAGACAACACAATATTATAAAGTTTGGTATTTAAAGGTAAAAACTCAAATTTTTTGGGCATTCGCTATGTAATTAAATCGATTTTTAATTAAAGAAAACTAATAAAGCAAACGGTGGATGTGTGTAGACCCATAATGTGTGTCAATTACTTTGCATAGAATTGACTTTCGATGATGCTGATGTAATGAAATTGTACTCCTGTATTTGGTGACAAAATGAACAGAGCTTGGTCTCTATTTAGACCCATAATGTGCTAAGAAAGGTTAAGGAATGCAAACAAGTACCGGGTGAATGTGGTAAAAATTTTGGGCTAACCTATATCCAAACATCTTAAAGAATGCAAAACATGTACCTGTTTTCACAACTCGATGTACATGACCTGGTCTTTATTTGGTTTTATCGTATCACAAGTTTAAATCATTACAGTTGGTTGTTTCTGACATAACAATGAAACTTTTGATTATTTGGTTAGGCGTATTGTAACTAAAAGTTATATTATTTGGTGAGAAAACCGTAACATATTTGAGATGTAGTTGATGTCAAGTTCGCAGTAGATAAACCTTGAACTGATTATTGACGACTTTAAGTGCAATGCCAAACACCCCCTTTGATATGTTTAAGTACCAAACGGAAAAATGTTACGAAATGCGATTTGCTTCTTTGGATTAACTAGGACAATATAGCACCTTGTTGACTCATATATATTTCAATAGTATATGAGTATATGACTATTGTATGAATTTCAATAGTATATGACTATTGCTTTATATGTTTAAAGTCTCTTATTTATTGCTCAAGAACCTTGTGCATGTTGTTTAAGGAATCCGCATGAAGGACCAAGAAGGGTGGGACAACTCATTTACACTTTTGTATCAACGATAAAAGCCCTTAAAACTAAGCAGTTGGAACATGCTTATCATTGTACAAGAAGCATATTAACTAAACAATCCCAAACACCCCCTGTTTACTTTTTTACTCGAAAATAAATAAACGGCCAATTGTTTTCCAAACAACGCTTCTTTATTACTTGTATGGCGACTTCTTCTTGGTGTGCTTGCATCTTGATCTTTCTTTGCTTCTTGTGACTTTTTGTCCTTTATCATATCGATAAATTGTTGAATTCTTATACTTTTGTTGTTCCCTTATGTAGGTGGCTGAATTTTGATGACATTGGCAGCATGAGAAGTATTCATGGTTTTGAAAGCATACCATCAACTAATGCTTTAGTCACGAGTTCTTCAATTTTTTCAAGATATATATACTCTATTTGTGAAGTTAGATGTGTATAATGACAATTAGTTTGTAATTAGTTTTATCACATTAACAAAAATCGTTGCTTTTGTGTCATCGATGGCATTTCACTAGAGGTATATATAAATATATACATGTATATTAGTCTTGATATTGAAGTTACGAGCTTTATGTAATTTGATGTTGTTTTTGTAAAAGCAACTGGTTGCACATGGCACACCAAATGTTCCACAAAATGTCTAAGTGAAAATTCTACTGTCAGATTTAGTTTTTGGCGTGAGTCTAATAAGCTTGGTCATGACCGTACCATAGTTTTGATGGGTAGATATGCCCTTTCAGTAGTTTCAACATCTCTTTAGATTTGAATCATGCAATGATTCAACGATTCATAACACGACATCCCTTCAAAGTAATGTATTTGTTTGCGTGCAATGTTGAAGTTGGTTCTTTTGAACATCGTATTAAAAGCCTTCTGAGTGCATGCAGTGAACATGACAAGACCAATTAGTCCTTACTCAGTTACTACTAATGTATTTGTTTGCGTGCAGTGTTGAAGTTGGTTCTTCTGAATCCATTTTGAGAAATGGGGAGCATCCCACACTCTTGGTGCGGTCAATAGGTCATGCTTATATGGGTGTGTTATAAGTGGAGAACTTTCGGTGTGACACAATGATTAATTTTGTAGAAAAATTTTAAACATAAAAGAGTCATATAAGAGTTGAATGTTCTAAATTTTAAACATAAAAAATTTTAAGCAATCATCGATACTGGACTTTCTATTGTCCAAGTATCGATGATTGCTTCTACTTTTATTACCTTCCTGATGTCACGAGAAAGAGCACCCTTGCTTTCTACCAAGAGCACCTTTGCTTCTATAATTAACCCTTGCTTTTGGTAACTAACCCTACTTTTTATCAAATCAAAATCATTTAGCCAACAATCTCAAGAAACCACCTCATGTTTACTTTTTTCTCTGTTTATGTACTGCCAATTAAACTAAGGAGGGTAAGGGTGATCACCCATGAGTCAAAAGAGATAGAGGACAACAATTAAACTAATATTTCAAAGTATGGGTGAAACTATTTTCGGGATACTTTGGCATGCTAATGAGTTGAAAAGGTTTTTTTCTTTCGGCATTAATATTTTCCTGTAAGTTCTGCTACATGTAACACATATTTTTCAAACATTTACTGTGCATAAGCAGGTGCAAAAAGGAGGGCCGTAAGGTCATACATGAAAACTGTGGATGATTCTTACATCGGGAGCAGTTATGAGGTTTGCTCGACATGCTTTTTATATTTATAACATAGGCAGTGATATTTCTGGTAAAAAGATGCAACATTATATCCACATAAGGTTTTTTTAGGGGCTGTTTGGATTTGTACCTACGAATTTATCATAATGGATCATTAGATAAATTCTAATTATTATAGAATTGGAGTAAAAATGAGCTGTAAAGAAACCACAGAAGAGTAGATGTAAGGCTAGATGAGATGGGTTAAATTTACGTAGGGTTAGAATTTGATATATTTTTGGCCATATAGCAAAAGACATTTATCGTAGCACTTTAAAAGTTAAAAAGGAAACTATGATGCATCATAATTACGAAATGTATGATAGTTTGGTAACCCTTTTCGTTACCCTTTTATTGGATGCTCATTTGCCCGATAGATATAGAACTTGCATACTATTAGGAATTAGGGATAGATTTATTCACCTGATAAAGACCTTGACTAATTTTACCTTTGGTGACAAACAAATGAGAACGGACCATTGTAGGCAAAACCGCATGAAAATAGATAATGCAACAATGAAAGAAATGGGAAAGTAATCATATCAGGTACGTAAGCACTTCTATCATCAATCTTATTTAACAAAAAAAACATTTAGTTATGTAGTTGCAGTTAGTTATTGAAAAAAAATATTCATAGTGCAGGTAACTACATGGTTCTTTGGTACAAGTCTTAAGGTGGTGGATGTCAAAAGGGAGCAATCGAACATATTACAAACTACAAAGTGACAAGTGTTAGTTGCATATCCCATACGTATTAAGCAAATATATTAAGTGTGATTTTGTACCTACAAACATGTAGATATTTTAAATAGTTATGGTTGACTCTAATTGCAAAAGCATATGTAAGCTTTTGATATCCTCATGTATCTACTGAAATTTTGGTCATATATTAATGTCTTTTGTATGGAATTTATTTTTGTAATGCTTTGCTATTAAATTTATCAGTAGTACAAAGTTACGGGTAGTACTAATAGTACTACATATTAACTTTTAAATCTTAAACTTGATATAAATCTTCAGTTTTAGCTGGCTTAAACCATCACAAGATGATGCACATGACTTTTTACTCGGGGACACAAACTCACACTATCGATTCATGGTTCTGTGACTTCATGACCTTAACTATGTGTTTCCTTTTGCTGTTTTTATATTTACAGTTATTAGTATTACAATAGTTACTTACATCCTCTACCAGTCTACCTCATTTCTTAATCAACCACAACCACACACCCCTACTGCCTCCCTGGCACACCACCACCGCCTCCGCCGTTGAACACCACGCTAATGACGCCGTAGTCTAACAGAAGTACCTGTGTATTTATTTACAAATATTTCTGTTGTTAGTAGTTCTTCATTTCATGTTAAATTTGTCGACTCTTGGCCTAATATGAGTATGGCTCTTATTTTTTGTTTATACACCCTTGCACTGCAAAAAGAATTTGAAATTTTAGCTTATTTTTAATAGTTGCAGTGTTTTCGTTATAATGATCATATAAACCATATATCATAATGATATATATATTAGGATTAATTTCATATATCACCCTATTTTCAAGATAAATTTCATATATACTCAAAGTGCAAGTATTAAATGCATAATGTACAATGTTTTTTATGCATGTTTGGGTATATATGAAATTTTCAACAAAAAGGAGGGGAGATATGAAATTGCCCCTATATATTATGATGACCCCATAGCATCTATTATTGACTTTACGTATCCAAACATGTTAGATAACATACATGATCCGGCCTACTTTCAAGAAAAGGCGATTTTGGCACCCACAAATGAGTTAGTCGACACTATAAATGAACATTTGCTGGCCAAATTTCCAGGAGAAGAAATGGTCTACTTAAGTTGTGACAACGTGGATAAAAGTGAGCAGCGGTCTTTGTCATTGATCGATCTATTTTCTCTTTGAATTCATAAATGGATTGAAGTTCTCGGTATTCCAAACCACAGGCTTGCTTTAAAAGTCAGAGTGCCGATTATGTTATTAAGAAACATAGACCAATCAAATGGTTTATGTAATGGTAGATGACTTCAAGTACTTAAATTAACAAGAACCTCTATTCATGCGCAGATCATTAACGGAACCAACTTCAGAAAAAGGTGATTATTCCAAGGTTGAGGATTACCCCGTCAGATAAGTGTTTGCCTCTTAAGATCGTCAGGAAACAATATCCGATATCAGTATCTTTTGCCATGACAATCAACAAAAGCCAAGGGCAATCGCTTTCTAAAGTTGATTTGTACTTGCCCGTCTGTGTTCACACATGGACAACCAGCGCTGCCGTATCAAGAGTAAAATGCAAGCGGGGTTTGAAGGTTGTCGTTCGTGATCGGGATGGTAATCTCTCCAAAACCACAACAAATGTCGTGTATAAAGAAGTACTTGAAGGTCTTTGAATAAGGTTCATGTTATATCATGTATGTATCATTGGTGTAATCACGTTATATTATACTATGGTTCATTATTTTTAATGTTACAAGGTTTGTTAGCAACTTAAATTTTCATTGAAATCACACATCATTTTATGTTCGAGTCAATCTATTTTTATTTTGGCAACGCGATGGTTGTAAATCGATTGTCACTCAAACATATTTTAAATTTAACAAATTTGTTATTACTTTTATTATCATCTCATTTATCTATTTCTTTAAAAACTAACCCGGTGTCAACGGGTCTCTAAGCTAGTGTACAATATAACACAAGAGTACCAAAATACCAATTGACAACACCCTTGTTAAACTCTAAAATACTTTAAAGATTCATTAGAATATGTGATCATGTCTACAGTTTACTCAACTTATTATGAATGAAGCAATTTTTTACATCTCTACAAGATAAATAATAATAAGCCAAACACCAATTGACAAAAACCACAAAAAAATCTTACCGAAAATAAGGGATTATTTAATTTTTGAGAGTTGGGCACTTGGGCTTGATTGCTTGAAGATCACATTAAAACCTGCATGTTCAAAATTCTATCAACAAATAGAAAAAATAGAAAGTTATCACAAACAATTAATGATTAATGTCTTAAAATTAGTTTGGATTGATTGAGAGATTTGAGAGCCTACCGTATTTGACTCATTATCCCTTTGTGTTTGTGGTTGTACTGTACCGATTCGAAGAGAGAGTAACCTCCGTCCTTTCAGTTACCTCCGTCCTTTCAGTTTCTTTATCTTTGTTTACTTTGACTTTTCTCATATGCAAGTTTTATGACTAAACTTTTGAAGGGGCATTGTGTAAATATCATATTAAAATATCTAGAATTATAAAAAAATTGCTAATAACGACAAAAACTTTAGGGGGGGGCGACCCCTTCCCCCAAGTATTCTCCGCCATTGCACAAAATTAATAGGAATAGAGTTATACCAAATCAAAAATGGGTCACAAATTCGTTTTAAGATTTGACCCGGGTTAAATAACATTTTATTGTATAAGAAAATTTGGAAAAGGAAGCACAAATGATGCTTTCTAACTTCCCCCGTTAAAGGAATCCCGTCCCGAGATTCAGTTTGTGTTAACCGATAGTGTGGCTTCTGCGAAGAGTTGTGGGTACTTGTGACGAATTTGGTCTTCTCGTTCCCATATGAACTCAGGACTTCTTTAAGAATCCTAATCTTAACATGATCCTTCCTGAATTAGACATAGTTGATTAGGCTATGCATAATTGATGATTGATGATGCAATGCTCGGTTTAGTCAAAATAATGCTATGCTTATTAAAACTATACAGTATCAAACATTTTGTTTATAAGATAATAGCAAAAATGGTTTATAAAGGAGCAAAACATTTTATAAGACGATAGCAAAATAGTTTGTAAGATAATCTCAAAATATTTTATATGTGACAACTCGGAAAATTGAAAATTTATTTGATTATGCTGTCACGAATAATCCTAAATAACACAAAAAAAAAAACCCGGTTTGATCTTTGTGAGCCTTACTTGAATTATTACTGGTATCATTGAATTGATTTCGGGAATGATTATATTATTGAATGAGCTATGATATGTTTGATGGTACGTTATATTAGGCACTACGCGAGTCGGCACAATTGAAACCTAAAAACGTGAGAAATAGTAATATTTAACTCGTTAAACGGGAATAGACGTGTTTATGATCAAATTTAACGGAGAAATATAAATAAGAACGATGGCGCAATTTATAAAAATTATCGGACACAACTAATATAATTTACGAACCGTTAATAGTGTTTTGGGAAAGTTAATAGAAATTACGTGTATGGTCCTTGTGGCTTAGTATAGCCGGCGCCCCCATGTTTCTAAATAAATTACACTTAAGGTCCCTATATGAAATATAAAACTCGACCACCCCTACCATTTCACCAAAACCCTAACATACTCTCTCTCTCTCTCTCTACCACCTTGCGCCGCCACCTGCAACCCTTCACCGCCGTCGCGCGTGCAAACCCACCACCACCACCAAAACTCTTGTCTCATCTCCCTCTTCATTTTGACATACTCCACGCGCTACCTACCCACACCACCGGCACCCAAACCACCCAAACGCACCACCCTTTTATTGTGTTTCGTCGTTTTACGCATAGATCGAGGAGAAAGAAGGTGAGGAAAATGAGTTTCTTACTCGCTAGTGACTCCCGAGTCACATTTGTTAAAAAAAACTGGTTCGGGTTAGGTGGAAAACGAGTAGAAAACAATGTTTTATAAAAGAAAACGCAAATAGAAATTGTTTGGTATCGTTTGTGTGCCGTGTTCGTGTCAAGTTTGAGTCGTGTGTTGTTATTACTATATTTATTGTTCAGGTTTATGTTGTGTTTGATTCGGATTTGGAGTTCTTGGATGTTGTTGTTGGTGTTGAGATGAACCGAGACCGCCTAGGGTCCGGTTTGGTTTGTTTTAGGTTTGATCGAGAGCTAGCAAGGACCAAAGGGTTCGGTTTTTTGGTTGTTGTTATTGTTGTTAGTGGTAACTGGGACCAAGAAGGTCCGGTTGGAGTTGATGTGGTTGGAGCCGAAGGGAAAGCCAATGACCATTAGTGTCTGTGTGGCTCGTTGGTTGTAGCCATGAGTTAAGCCGGGACCGTTAGGGTCTTGGCATTGGTTTTTGAATGAGATTGGATGTTGAGGTTGATGTCGAGTTGGAATTTGAGTTGATACGGAGATTGAGTTGGGATTGCGGTTGAGTTGCCGAGCCGTAGGTTTAGGGCCGGTAACGGATGTGAATTGTTATAATTGGACTTGATATATTATATATGAACTTTGTGCAACGTCGGTGTTACCGTGACTTTTCAGTCTCGATTGACCCCGACAACGCCGTAACATGGACTTTAATTTATTATTAGACGATATGACATATAAAAGCTCGAGAGTCATGACTCGGACTTGTGAACTCGAAACGGATAATAACTCGAAACGTAAATTGGAAACTTAATTCGATATATATATATAAGTTCTCAAATATATAGAATCTATTATACTACCGGTACACTCTCTAAGCATTAAAGGTGAATGCTTTATTCCTAAAGATCTAGGGGCGAACCTCACATTTTGGGGTGGAATTTGAGTGGTAAACGGTTTTTGTGCTAGTCATATAACTCCTATCCATGAGTCACTTTATTAAGACTAAAGTTTTAGCTCGTACATGTCATAAAAGATTTTAAATCTGGTGCTAAAATTGCCCTAACAACTATTTTGTGAAACGTGGGGGGGTGAATATGTTTCCGTTTCAAACTTAAAACTTTTGTATCAAATATAGTATAAACCATTGCATTTGCTAATCTCGACGAGGATGCATTTAACGATTCGACATGTAAGGACAACCCTTAATATCACATAAGATTCCATAAGATTAATGGTTCATTATAAATCAAGTTTCACCATTATTAGTCCGGTTGCTTTTTCTTGATCAAGCGTGTCATAATATGTAAAGTGTTAAATATAGTTTGTGACTATGTGAAAGACCAAGTATGTATCACAAACATAGACATCAGCCACATAGAAAATAAACAATGTAATGCAAGAATAAAAGTAAAGCGATAAGTAAAAAGGATAGACAAACCAACACGAGGATTTATAGTAGTTCGGCTACAAGGACACCTTCCTTGCCCTACTCCACTCCCCGAGTCACCTACTCGAGAGTTTGTAAACACTACACCAGTCTCCTTATGGCGGAGAAGCCTTCACAACGTCGCTTACACCTTTTTCCGGTACAAAGCTAAATACCGAGTTCTTTCACACCAAGGCGAACCACACCTAACACAACGTCGCCTACCCTTTATACTGGCTAGGCTAACCACCGAGTTCTTTCACCCAAGGAGAACTAATCCTATCACAACGTCGCCTACCCTTTATTAGGTACTAGGCTAAGCACCTAGTTCCATTACTATGGAGGAACTACTACCCATCACAACACAACACCTAATCTTAAGGAGATCCACCTTATTACAACACCATCAAGGATATCACCATCCTTGAAATAAACTAATACTATATGTATAACGATGCACCTCATCGATTATACGACCTTGGCATTCTTCACTAATGCCACTTGATTTGATTCCTAGGCATCCTTCACTAATGCCTTTGACACAACGCTTGGCACCTTTCACTAATGCCTTCGTCTTGACTTCTATGATACTCGTTATGTTTTGTGGCCCAACACAACAAACCTTGTGTTTTATGGTACAAACACATAAACCATCTAGTCTAGTCATAGATACAAGAATATGATACTAGACAATATCCAAGACAATGTGTCTAATGGATATGAAGTCCTAAGCTAAACATCAAGGACACAAAGCATGATGTAGTTAGTCTTCTATGAATGAAGATGACAAGTTTCCCAAGCTTTTTATAGAAGATCTTCATGTGCTTGTATCTTGTGATGGGTGATCACTTGTCAGTAGGTAAGAAAGCAAGATCTCTAAGCTTGCTTTGGAGAATCACTTCGGGAGTATGCTTACAACAAATGAGAGTTAGAAGCATTATGATCATATGAGATGAGGGTGATTTACATGTTTCCTAATGATCTAAATATCCTAGAAATGGTGGAGAGAAACTATGTGTGAATGTGTATGAAACAATGAAGAAATGGCTCACTATTTATAGAAGAAAACTAGCCACTATTCCCCGGATCCCACATCTAATGAGTACATTGTATCTAGTCAAATGGGTATGGGTCAATACCATGGGTTATGGATATGATCAATGGGTATTAGATTAGATACAATGTATCTAATGGATGCAATGCATCTAGTCAAATGGGTTATGAGTGCCCACCAAGGTACAATGTTTCTATACTTTGGGTTTTATCCAACTACATTCAATGTATTTGGTCAATGGATCAAATACTTAAGTTTCTACCCATTTATATTACCCATTATAATATATACTAGTTATGTATATATTTACCCAATATGTAAACACTAGTTGTTATACATAAACTATTTAACTAAACATGTTTTAATGGTTTGTTGAGGTCTGATCACAACGCAACATAACAAACATGTACGAACCTGTGTTGTAGCATACAAGGACTTGAGTCGTCGAGAGGTGTTGAGACAATATATAAATACAAGTAACTTATACATTTTACGTTATGTATTACAAGTTACATGTTTGTCATCAACAAAACAAATGAGAATGTATAGATTAAATATCGTAATATTTGCACTAACATATTTCTCATAGTTTATTACACAAATGACCAAAGACAAGTCAAATAATCAAGGATAAGAATAGTTTCTAAGTTCCCGTTTTATTCACCCTCCCTACACTTAAACTGAACATTGTCCCCAATGTTCCCCGAAAGTATCAAAGTTATGATAAAGGAAGGTAAGTAAGGAAAAGAAACTAGTACTCCCCTGATTAGCTCGGTAGGATACATGTGAAGTTGTGGTTAAATTCTTTTACAAGAAGAATGCATACGTGATAAGCTCCATCTAATATTGAGTGTCTTCTTCTTGCCAAATATAACCTGCACACTTTTAAGAAAACAAACTAAACCTTCGCGTGAAATTGGCGGTAAAACTATATATATGACACAACTACACTAGGATATAATGCTTGTGGAATGGATGTTTGCGCTTTTCCGGAAAATTAAGACACGAGAATTTCCAAAAACTTATAAGTAGCACAAAAACAAAAATTGTATAAGTTGTTTACAGCAACTTTGACGCCAAAGTTGTCCCGACAAAAAGCGGTGCAACTGCGTTTTTATGGAAAAATGTTAGAAAAATTACATCTTTAAAACCTAGAAAAATTCCTGCAAAACATCCATTATGACTCGATACAATCATTTGACTCTAACAAACACACATATACATCAATTTCACTAGAACTTGTTTTGTGATGCATTCCGAGATCGCTAGTGAGACTACACTTGTGTAGTTAGGAATAACTAGGTGATAAGAGGCATTAGGATAACCCTTGTTTGAAACATGTATTATAATTACTTCTTCCACATCGGTTGAGTAATTGCCCCACACCCTTGCGATGTACTCAGCTTTAGTACACGATACCCCTAGTTAACCCCTTAGAGTCTATCCTTTTCGCGGTTCTCGTGATGTTTTAGTTTTCCAGAATATCAATGAAGAGCATTGTTTACAATCCACCCGCAAATGTACACTCAAATATCCTTAGCATACCTTGTATGCACTCACCTTTAGTGCATTATTATTATCATTACTAAACCCTTAGTTTAAATATCTAGTTACTTGCATGGTTGCTAAGTCAAGTCATATCTTTTGTACACAGTTTTGGGATGATTGGGACACATGGGTAAAAGTAATATTTTATGGAGTAACGGGAAGGAACGATAAATTCAAATTCCCTTTGTCTACGTAATTAAATACTCCAAGTGTTTTGATCTTTTCAAATCGGGTCAATTAGGGTTAGAGAAATAAAAACTCAAGTGTAGGGATGCTCCTATAAATCTCTTATATTTTGATGTTATCGTAGAGGATGGTAGAGTAAAAATGTATGCAAAAAAATGAAGAAAAACATACGGGCTACCATCCTACATCTATCTTTATGTTTATATCTTTAAATTTATGTTTGTTTGTTTCAAGTTATCTAGAGTTAGTAAGTCGAATCTTGGCTTAGCAACGCCATGCTTTTCATGCTTGTAACATAAGATTTTTGACTTGCCACCACTAAATATCGCCTATCCAACAAAACCCTTTGTTTCCCTACCGTAAGCCTAACGTTACAACCCTTGCAAAGACCTCTTAGATAGTTGTTCCTAGGTGCTTACGTCAAAGAAGTGGAGGTTTGATCTAGTCTCAAGCCTATGGTAATCTATGTACTATGTCAGGTAATGAGTGTTTAACTTCCATTTCCATTTATTATATTTCATATAAACCCGAGAGATGAGAGAATCCAAACACCACTTGTGAGGTGCTAGTATATAATTTCCGTGCTTGTTATGACTATTGTGGTGCTTTTACTTGTTATGAATAATTCTAAACCTATGCTTCATGCCCCCTAACTTATAAATTGATTAGCCAAAAGCACATTTGCTTGAGGACAAGTAAATACCAAGTGTAGGGATATTTGATAAGGATTTAAAACGTACACTTTTAAGGGGTCATTTAAGCCCTTAATCGACCACTTTTATATCCGTTCTTTTTAATTTCGTTCCTTTTCACTTTTAGGTCTCTTGGAAGCAAAACGCGGAATGATGCACATTTGGACGAAAAGGAGTGAATACATGAAGAAAATGGCAAAGTCAAGATCGAAGCCACTCAAGTCGCTCAAACCGAACTCGACGTTCCCAATCAAAGGGCGACGCCATCCCTATATAGAGACTTGATCAAAACATGCACCGACGACTCGGTGGAATTTTTGTTCAGATAACGACGCGTCGAGCTTTGAAGAAGAAGGCGTCACTCGGACTTTTCATCTCGAGACGACCCGGATCCGAACCGTGACGACGTCCCAATCGAAGGCGTCACAACTCTAAGGTGACGCGTCCATCGATGACTTGGCCAAGACGAAACCCTAATGATGGCGGGCTGACGACATCCCATCTAAAAGGTGATGTCGTCGCAAGTGTAAATCTATATATAGAATTCGATTTTTCTGCATTTAAAGAGGTAGACTTTTGGAGAAAAAACCTAAAACGTTTGTAATCCGATTTGGGCAGTATCTTAAGGTCTCAAACCCTATTTTACACATCAAGATAAGTGTTTTAATCCAAAGTATAATTATGTCTTTCATTGATTTTGTGTATGCTTGCTTGTTTACCATGTCTAGATAAATTTCTTGTGTGTTTGCTTAGATCTATGAAACCTAGTTATTGATTATTGTTAGGTTGTTTCTTATCTTGATTGTAATTGGCTTAGGAGTGCAACTAGGCATCACTCGTTGTGTTTAATGCTTGAATATTCTTTGTGAAAGTGAGGCTTATGAATGAAATAGTTTAAGGACTTGCAGATTTAGTAGGCTAAACCCAAAGGTAACCTCAAAGAGTTAGGGCATACGCATTCCCTACGACCTTAGGAATACAACGCATTAAGATAAGGTGTGACAATTCAACTGACCAATAAAAGATAACTAGGGAGTAATAGTATCTAGGTAAACACATTTTTAATAATCATACGAGCACACATCAAATAGACACAGCTACCCGTAGTAATAGATATATAGATAAGTAGAAGTAATCGGTAGAAGTACCACCCCCAAACCAATTGTCCCGAGATATTTACCTTAGCTTTCTAAAAAACCAATAAAAAGATAAAAAAGAATCATCCTCAACCCCCACCTTAGCGTAATACATTTCTTGCTAGCATTCCTATTCCCCTAGAAAACTATATCAATCCCCGAGGTTTACCCAATACTACACTACAACGATTAGGTTCACTGCCTAGGTGGATGAAAAACTTGCTCGAAGAAAAGGAAGTTCCTTTGACCCCGAACGCGCTTCGTACGCGCATCACCCAACATGGTCTGGCCATACAATTCAAACTCCAGTTGACATGTAGAGATCTGAAAGTATTTCGAGTTTTAGAATATATGGGTTTGACTTGAAGAGTCCTACCAAAGGTGATATTTTTCCGAGACAAAGACTGTTAACCTCGTCAAATGTATTTCATACCTTTCTTTGATGAATACATGCCAAGTCCACTGTCTCTCGGGATCTCGACCGAAGTCCGACCTTTCAAAAGATTGCAAAAATCAAGGACAATTGCAAGTGTCACCAAAAGAAGTCCAAAGTAAACAAAGCACTTGCACTCGTAGTCGCACCAAGGTACATACTATCTTATAGGAATAATACCAGAACTCGCAATTTTGACACATTAGTATATTAATGGGTTGGTTTGGGTGGTGTTTAATTTGTAACACGACAAATGGGTAACAATATAAAAATGTCAAGTTAACAGGAAAACAGGATAAACAGGTTGTATGTCAACCAAAGCTTCTTCTAAAGTTTTAAATAAATTAGAATATGGGTGTAATTATTTACTTTTAGTGGTCATTTAAAATTTTGAAAAAAAAAGGTTTACGAGTTAACCCAACATGACTTGGTTTGACCTATCAAAATTACCCGTTATCCTAACCCATTACTCAACCGGTTTACCCGTTATCCAAACCCATTACTCAACCCGTTATCTCTACCTGCACATTACCCAGCTGGGATCATGAAGAGCGCAAACATATCCTTAAATTCTGCACATAAGTTTTATAGAATCAAAGTATTTTTTTTATCCTAGAGCAATCTGCTGGAAACTCATTTGGAAGTTGCTAGGGATTGAAACAATGGTGGTACAATGTTATATCGTTATGAGTAATAAATTATATTTTTTGCATTTTACGCTACGGTTTAAAAATTGAAACTTTAATATGAAAGATATGGTTTTTGGTAGGGATTGCTGCATTTGCTGCATTTTGGCCTCCAGTACTACATCCCCCCTTCTATCAGTTTAAAGCCTTTTAACTTCAAGTTTCTTGCTATTATCCATTTCCACACATTCTGCTAAACACAAAATATAGATTTCAATTAAAAAAAAAGAACTATGATTCACATGTATTCAAATCTTCTGTAAACTACCACTAATCACCTCTTATGTAATTTAGTAGTTTATCCCACTTGATGAATAAGAAAAAGTTGAGATGATAAAATAAACATTCAATTTCTAGCAAATCCTTCTCATATATTTATAAGTAAGCATAAACTGGACAAAAATGATTGAACAATTGTTAGTACCTAAATTAGTGCTTGAGGAATGGTGTTTCTATCCATATATATAACGCCTTGCAACGACGTCACATGCCTGCAAATTCCCACATGATTAGTACTTGTTCGCGAACTCGTTATAAGTATAAAGTTCAGATCTTTTTAGCTCACCGCATTGGAGACAATTAGCCATTGACATCGGAATAGAACTCGGTTGCGCTACAAATATAAAATATTACACTCGTAAGCCAAGAGACTCGAGATTTGAGGACAAATAAATGAAATTTATGAGTGTAGAATAAACTACCATGCTTTTTTTCTTGTAATTCAGATTTAGCCGACAATTGTTGTTGTTTAAGAACTTGATTAAGTGATATTGCAGCTACCACTTACCAAGTTGGCACTGCTATCCTTATTCAGTTTTTCCAAACCGATATGAAGCTCAATATTCCTATCATCTTTCATGAATGACTTTAATGCTTCGATGGGTAATCCCAACCTTCGAATTATGCTCCTCGTTCATACTTATCAACTCATCTTTTCCACTCTTCCTTTTCTTTGCATCATCCACCTTAACATTATAATTTCATTTCTTGCATAAAATGGCGGGATTTATGGAATTTGAAAAAAACAATTATGAGTCGTATGTATTTAATCTTCAGTAAATTACCACTAATCTTGTGCAACTTCTATAACCATTGAACATCTTTTTTAATTGAGTAGTTTATCCCACTTGATGATAGAAAAAGATGAGATGATAAAATAAACATTAAAATTCTATCAAATCCTTTTCTTATATTTATAAGAAATCATAAAATGAAGAAAAATGATTGAACAATTATTAGTACTTGAGGCATGGTGTTTCCATCCATATGCATGAACAACCGATGCCTGCAGCCAACAATTGTATATGTAAATGTTCAATGCATATACAACAATCTAAAGGCGAATTTCTGAATTATTTTTTCATTTTGACATTAACATCAACCAAAGAAGCTTTTGAGGACTCAGCATCAGCCTGTGCAGAGACATCCAAAAAATACCTCCAATCTATCTTAGATATGGGATGTGTATGTGTAATTGCAGCCACGACGTTTGTAAATGAAATATAGCATTGATGGCCGATAGAGGTCACACAAAAGCGACTATTAAGTTGAGGAAAACATAGCATATATACCGTTACTACTTGATGATTGATGAAGGTTGGCTCTGTAACATATAATCAAGAACGACATGTAACAACACATTTAGTTGAACACATTGTTGCCTCAAATTGCAATGGCGAGAAGGGAGCCTGCCAAAAGTTTTTCTACAATGTAAAAAATAGTCTGAAAGTAGATTAGAAATAGCAAACATCGAACAAAATACAATGCAACAGGCCATAACCTTGCACATTAACATCAAACCGATTTGTATTTGTAACCGACAAAACAATTGGATCGCTAAAAAGGATGGTTCTGAGAACTACGGAGCATCATGAATATGTTCAACTACATATATATATATATATATATATATATATATATATATATATATATATATATATATATATATATATATATATATATATGTGTGTGTGTGTGTGTGTGTGTGTGTGTGTGTATATGTAAATAATGTGATAATGACAACAATAATAAAGGAAAGACATAAAAATAATAATTTAAAATGAAATTTACCTAAAGTGACAACACCCAAAGCAGGTAGTTTGAGCGTCATGTAATCTTCTACAAATTCACACGGTAAAACTTCATTCACGCCTTAAGATCAGTAGACACATAGAAACTCAAACCCACAACATAATGGCAGCAAACACCATCCAAGTGCTGCTGCATTTTAATAATATTCCATATTTCCCAGACAACTGTTACAGCTTTTCAATTAAAGATCCAAAGCTTTTTCATCTGATGACTAATTATGTTCGTCATTAGTATAAAATCATTGTTTTAACTTCCCTATTTTAGTCCTCCACCCAAAGCATGACAATAGGCAAACATCATCATCATGAGTTTGCACTTTCATGGTTGAGAGCCCAGATTTCCACCGATGTGGTTCGAGGTACTTCTTTCCTGGCATGGTGATTACTATTTCTGTAGAAAATTAGAAGGGGGGGGGGTTGAATAGTTTTACCAATTAAAACGATGTTTTAAAATATTTAGATCGACTTATGTCAATCTATTTAGATGTGTATGTTGGATGTTGATAGATAGATATGGAAATGTGTAATGTAAAAGAGAAGAGTGAGAAACACAAAACCACGACACAAGTGTTTATAGTGGTTCGGCTACAAGGACACCTTCCTTGCCCTACTCCACTCGCCGAGTCACCTACTCGAGAGTTCGTAAACACTACACGACACCAACTCCTTATGGCGGAGAAGCCTTCACAACATCGCCTACTCTTTTTCCGGTACTAGGCTAGACACCGGGTTCTTCCACAAGGTAGAACCACACCTATCACAACGTCGCCTACCCTTTATCCGGTACTAGGCTGAATGCAGTTCCATTTCAATGGAGGAACTACTACCCAACACTACACAACACCTAACCCAAAGGAGACCCACTCCTTATTACAAGATCATCAAGGATATCAATATCCTTGGATACAACCTATCTCTATTTGTACATCAATGCACCTCATCGATTATACACCCTTGGCATCTTTCACTAATGCCACTTGACTTGACTTCTAGGCACCCTTCACTAATGCCCTTGACATGGACGTTTGTCACCTTTCACTAATGTCTTCGTCTTGACTCATTTGGCATCCTTCACTAATGCCTTTGACACGGACATTTAAGCACCTTTCACTAATGCTTTCGTCTTTACTCTTTCGGCATCCTTCACTAATGCCTTTGACACAACACTTCTATAGAGAAAGAAAGAACTATCAATCAAGAGAACCTTGGTAGTCTTGATGATGACGAAGCATGGCAACTCATGGACTTGAGCTTGCTTGACTTCAAGAGGTGGTGATCTCGCCTTTAAGAGGAACATAGAGAATCACACAAAAACAAAACACAAACTACATAGAGAGATCCTTTAGTATATGAGGTTAGAAGGTTTACAATACTAGGAGAAAGTATGTGTGGGAGTGGCAACCCAAAATGAAGAAATGTCTCACCATTTATAGAAGAATTTTAGCTACTGTTCCACGGATCCCTCACTTGAGGGATCCGTCCAGTGTATTCCTGGGGATCCGTGGGACGCTCCTCTTTGCCCATGGGTTTTATGTCATGGATCATGGGTTATGGTTCATGGGACCTAGACTTTGGACCATGGGTATCCAAGTAGATACAATGTATCTACAAGATGCAATGCGTCTAGTCCATGGGTCATGGACAGTATCCATTTATAACTTATGCATGATGTCATGCAATGGGTTATGGGTTATGCTCCATGGGTATGGGTCATGGACTTTGGGTTTTACCCAACTACATTCAATGTATTTGGTCAATGAGTCAAATACTTTAAACTTCTACCCATTTATATTTACCCATTATAATATATATTAGTTATGTATATATTTACCCAATATGTAAACACTAGTTGTTGTACATATGTATTACTAAATCATAAAATCACTTTTACTTGTTTAGTGTTTTATGTGAAAACGTAAGTGTGTTAGTAAACTATTGGCTCAAACCATTTACGTATTTTATTTGTTTCGTTAAAATGATTTTACGTTTGTTATCTACAAAACATTAGAAGATCGTAAAATATAAATAAATGTTTTTACGGCTTATTTGTATTAACAATTTCCCTCAATGTTCTGTGGTGTCAATTTAAACCCTTCAAATGCCTCCATCTTTATCGTTTATTCTTTGTGCCATACCATGACAAAACAAACAAATTAAAAACCAAACATCTCTAACATAGGAAAGGACATAAAGTACACGTTCATTATATAACATCAAAATAACAACTTACTAACCTGCAAGGAAGAATTACTACATATTAAACTTTTGACATACCTTTGTTTGAAAAAGTTAGCATAACGGAATAATATATTTGCGTATCCCCCTGAGCTTCCCCTAACCCCAAAAAGATGCTCTTCGTATTTTAGTTTTTTTTCTATCATATATACACACATTAAAGCTCACACATACATTGTATGACTGCAGATTGTGTATAAAAGAAACATACAATGAACTTACCAAGCATAACGGCGATGACAATCTATAACCTCTTCATGGTAGAAATTTCGGGCCTCCTTCAAGTGTCTCAGTTGTGCACCACAACCTCATTCTCTTAATAGCCAACCAGATTATTCTAGCTGACTCATATTAGCCGATCGTTCTCTTATAAAATATGAGTCGACGGGTTACATTTTCTTTTGTCTATAAACTGGCCAAAAGGTAAAATTCCACCTTTTCAACCTACCCATTTCCCCCTCTACTTAATTAACTTATATTTTACCCGTCGTAATATTTTACCCGATTCCAGCTACCCATTTCTACCTTGGGAATTTGATAAGGGTTTTTGGTTTTAATGAAGTTATACTTCTATATAATGTTTTTCTATATTAGTTGTTTTCGTATTTGTAGGTTTTTTGTGCTAAAGGTTTTTGGTACTGATATGTGATAATTATGATGATATGATTTTTAGTCGATGACAATTGTGGCTATAATGAATTTAGTTGGTTTTTAGGAAATGCTTTTTCTATTGATTTGATATAACTGGTTAAAAGGATGATCATAATGGGATATTGTTCTAACAACTTGAACCCATGAAACCACTTTCTTCACAGCTTACATATTGCTCCATGTCAAATTATGTAAAACCCGAAAATCTAAGACACGTAAAAAGACTAAAATACCCTTGAAATCGAAAATTATAAAATACGTTTATATCATTTAACGAAAATTAAAAACTTAACTTACGAATAATAAAAACTTAACTAAAATATGTACGTGATCGACATGGTACGACGAAAGATTAAACGTCTCGCGTAAAAGTTTGGGCCTTGCCATTTGTTTGATTTTTGATCCGATGGGCTCGTTTCTTTTGCCAAGCCGAGAGTCCAAGAAGCCATAGGGGCGTTTGTTTTGGTGTCGTGTGGATCAAGAGCCGAAGGCCCAAAGGCCGTGGGTTTTTGTTGTGTTCGGTTGGACTAGGCCGAAACCCAAACCCCCTCCTAAAAGCCCTAACCGAAATTTTACTACCACTATAAATATAACACATAACCTCAAAAGTGAAACCCTAGTTTTAGTCTTGCCTCTCTTTTTCTCTTTGTTTCCATTCGGCCGAACCTCAAGACCCCTTGGTGTCGAGTTTTTGCTTCAAACAAGTAAAGGTATAACGTTTATTCGTCTTCCTTTGATGTACCTTGCATGTATATGTCGAGCTATGTTTTGTTTACTCGAGTTTTCTTGTTTCTTTTGTTGGCCGAGCCGTGTAAACCAAAAACAACACAAACCCTAATGATTTGAACCTTATAAGTATTAAAGAACATGTATGTAATATGTATTATTGAATCGGATCATGGTTAAGTCGAGCTATAAAAGAACCGAACCACATATATAAATGTTATCATGCCTAATAAATTCGAAACCCTAATTGGAATGGAACCCTAAGTGTAATTAATGGTCTAAACATGTGATTATAGTGGTTTTAATAAACCCTAAAACTGGACAGCATCATATGTCGAATTTGTGTGTGTTATAGATCCAATTTTATAAGTGCAATAACCTGGGTTTTGTGGGAAAAGTTTATTTTATGTCTTAGTTAAGTTTTCCAAGTGGTTTGGTCGAATTTGGAGTTGTCTAAGTCGTATTTTGAATTTTACAAAATCAAGTGTCAAAGCTGAGAAAACGGGTCGAAATTTAGTTGTATTGTTTGATTTTTCATTTTCAAACCATAAGGAATTGGGAGCTCTCCTTTTACAGGAGTGATATTTATGACATAAATGAATTTCTGGGAGTTTTGGGAATTTTACAAGGTGTCTAAACAGGTCCAATAAGTGTAAACTTTTAAGGTGTATTTTCGATTACTTTACGGATAGGTCGGACTTGTGATTTTCCATAGGCCATTTGGCATAGAGATAGAACCCACCAATTTTGGAGACTCTTTTAAATCATATGGGAACCCACAGGATTTTGCTTGATTTCATTTGAGCTAATTAAGTATTTTATAAAAATCGCTAAAGTCTGGTCCGAATATGAGTTTAAGAAACTGAAAGATAAAATATGATATCAATAGGTAACACACTTACAAAGGCATAAGAAGCTTATAAAAGGAACTAATAAGTATTATACGAATCGTAATCCGTGTAGATTCATTGAAGAAGATGTGGCGTCGTATCTTCGTGTTCGTTCATTCATTTGCTTTTCCCTCATTTGCGTTAAGGTACGGATATTCTGTCTTACTTTAAGACACTTATGTTATCGTACAGATATTCTGACCTTTTCAGTAAAGGTCCCTCATGTTTTCCTTCTTCGTCATATCTCTTATGTTTATTAGGATTTCCGATGCCATTGCTATGAACCCTTTTCTGAATGTTTGATCTGTTACTTATCTGAATTTATGTTCTGATGTGAACTTATGTTAGGAAGACTCTGATATATACATTTGTTGAACCCTGCTATATTGGATTATGAACTTCTGATTATGAACTTCTGTTTATGAATGTATGATATGCCACTATGATATGAATTTATGATTTCTGAATATCTGAATATGAACCTTATGGTATGAACTATCTGATATGTTATCTGTGACCTTGTGTGTGACTATGATCATGCCATATCTCGAAAATCTGTTTGACTTAAGTTGGTTGATAATAACCAAATATTTCACTAGTCATGGGGTTCCATGTCCGTATCGATGATGCACCTCGATATGACTCTAGGCGAGAGAGTGATGTTACGCCACGCCTCGGATGGTGAAGCATATTTTGTATATGTAGGAAGGGCGTATGGATGCATCCTAGATCCGATCGTTATCCGATATGATTTGTCGGTGAATGATGTCGGTGCAACACGCGTCTTCACAAAATTTTGGGAGCTAGCTACTCCATTGGTTACTGAGGTCTCCCCTCGTATTATAAAAGGTATTCCGAGGTCACCCCTCCGAATAAGAAAGTTACTTCTGATATGATATGTTCTGGGCTCGTGGTAGTTAACTAAATCTTTATCTGTTATCTCTATGTTAAATATTCTGATTATGATTCGGTATGTTCAAGTGTTTATGATTATGTGCTAGGCTTATTATATGTTATTATATGTGTTTATGCTTTTGTATGTTTATGAGACTACCGTCTGTTATGCTAAGATATGATTAATATGTTTAAACATGATTCGTATATCTGATATTATGTTAGTTTATCATTACGTGAATGCGTTGATCTACGAGATGAATGTGCTAGTGTACAATTGAGTATTTTGAAAGTTTAGTATGTATGACGGTTCAGTTAATTTTATAAACGTTGCCTATCGGTTAGTTATCATCCGCATATGTGACCGCCATGTTAAAACTCTGCGATGTTAAGATTCGATCCGAGAACCGGTTTAGCTTATGATATCTGCTCGATAATTGCTAATGGCTATGTTATGTCTTTGTCTGTTGGTTATAGCTTGTCTACTGTGTCTTCTATCCGTATGTGTGACTGCCATGATTTGACTGCTATTCCGCTGCTACAATATTGAATAAAGTCTGTTAAATGTAGATTAATTGATTTGTATGAATGCCATGTTTACCTTCTAGGAAACTGCTTCCGTTAGTCCTTAGACTTTTCGTTTGGTTTATATGTAATCTATCTTCTTGATATGTTAAGTGTCTGGATATTCTAATATGTTTGTGTTTGTGTAATCAATATGCTATGTGAGTTTGCTCTTGATTGCTAGTTGTTCTTCCGGATTTCTGTGTGTTTGTGTTCCGCAGAATCCTCTATGATTCATTATGCTCACTCCGCTGCGACTTCGTTATTCGTTTCATTTGTTTCGGTTTGCATTGCTTTGTTTAGTTTCCGCTTTGTTATATCTGCTCACCTGGCTTTGTAAGCTCACCGCATTTTCTTTTCTGCGGCGTATTAAGCCTTCAAGATGAGCTTGTGGGATGGTGATCCGGGTTTGAGAGTAGAGTTGAGAGCAAGACTTTACCCTAGAGATCCTAGATTTATTTTGATTATTAAGTTATTATGTTTTCTTTTGATTATTTTGTAAAGACTTCCGCTTTTGTATAATACTTAAAGTTATGTATGTTAAGTCACCGTCGATATGAATTAGCTTAACAACTTTTTTGACCCACTGATTTGATATCTTTACCCTTGTCGGGTTGGGTTTCTTTGTATCTGCAGTATAATGGAACCATAAGATTTCATTAACCGCATGCCACCAGACGTGACAAGTAACATTTTTGATTGTTTTCCAACACAAGATGCAATGCAGACTGATATATTGGCAAGAAATTGGAGGTTTAATTGGAAAAGTTCAAGTATCTTTTAGATTATGAGTCTCCTAAAACTTGAGGAGCTTACTTTAGTTTTTTAGATGTGCCAATGTAAGACTGTGTTTGCTCTTTGTAATTCACTTATTTATAGAATGTTTTTATATATTAGCTAAGAGACTTGATAAGGGTTTTTAGATATAAAAGAAGCTCATAAAGTAGTTCCAAATGTTTCTGATGCATATACCATCAATGGTCAACCCAATGATCTATACAAGTGCTCCAGCAAAGGTTTGCTTCTATAATATACTATAACTTTTGTTGAATCTAGTACTTCAACATTAAGTAAATGATGGGCTATTTTTGAATGTAAATACGATTAAAGTACCAGTTGTGGCAGGGGAAACAAAAATCCACCAGGTTATCAACGCAACCTTAAATCAACAACTTTTCATCACCGTTGCCAACCACTAAATTACCATGGTAGGAGCTGATGCTTCCTACGTAAAACCATTCACCACGAAAGTCCTCATGCTTAGACCTGGTCAAACGACTGATAATACCACCACTATTGCCATCTTGGAGTAGAACGCCACCAAAAGTTCCACTTTAAAGCCCATTATGCCACCTCTACCAGCATTTAACGACACGCAACTGCCACTTCCTTCACTACCAGCTTCGTAGCCTTGAAAATGCCCTTGTTCCCACTGTTATAAATCACAATCTTTTCATCACTGCAAGACTTGGAATCAATCAATGCCAACCAAAAACTCAAGCCAGAAACTGTCAGGCACCCAACAGGACTCGATTCACTGCTAGCATGCACAATAACTCTTTTGTACTCCCAACCAATATTTCCATACTTCAAGAATATCGCTGATGCATGTTTTACTGACCAGGTTTTAATATTTATAATGTCTCGTTATACCTATGGTCTACCCTAATGCACTAACGGGTAGTTTACCCGGTCGTGTGTAGTTTAGTATTCGGTAAAACTGAGGTCGTCCCAAGAGCTATGTGTGTTGGATTAATACTAAGTCTAGGTGTCACAGATTTTAATATGATTTAATTAATGAACTACTAAAGTAAATAAAGGTAAAGGATGTGATCAATAGAGGAGAGTGGTGCTAACCTACTTATTCATCCTAGCTAGTAATGTCTACGTCTAATTACTTCCAATTACTTCAGGTGGGGTCAAAGTTGAGAGGACATCATTTGGTCAGTTCGCCTGATAAGGTTTTAAAAGGTACCTTTTTAAGGGGTCATTTAAGCCCTTATTCGATCACTACTGTATCCGTTATTGCTTAATATCGCTCCTTTTCACTTTTTAGGTCTCTTGAAGGCAAAATGTCGGAATGATGCTTATTTGGACGAAAAGGCGAATATATGAAGAAAATGGCCAAAGTCGAATCGAGACACTCAAAGTCGCTGAAACATAAGGCATTTCGGCACATCAAGATATCCGCGACGCCGCGGGAAGGAATTTTGCGACGGTCGAGGCGAAATTGCATGTTTTCAAGGGGACGACGTCGTTCTAAAGGAGTAGGCCGTCGTTACTTAGACGGCCTAGATGCACCAAGACGCGCCGTGAGTCAAGGGACGGCATCACAATATAGGTGACGCCGAAAGGTTTACGCAAAGACGAAACCCTAATGACGGCGACACGACGGCCACGAAACATAAGGTGACGCGTCGCAGTATGTAATCTTATATATAGAATCCGAATTTTTCGCTTTTGTGGGTAGTCTTTTGGAGTAAAACCTAAAACCGAACCAAGGCTTTCTTGTGCAAGTATTTTAGGTTCTAAACCCTATTATACATCAAGATAAGTATTTACTTCATTAATTTAATTATGTCTTTGATTATTTGTGTGTATGCTTGCATGTTCTCCATGTCCCGCTAATTTATTTGTGTGTTTGCTTAGGAATATGAAACTTAATTATTGAATATTGATTGGTTGATACTTATCTTAGTTGACTAATGATCTAGAGTGCGCTAGATTATTCGCTGTGTACTTAATGCTTGACATTTCTTTGTGAACTTTAGAATATAATTATCTAGGTAATTGTAGGATAAAGTATTCAAGGACAACCGTAGAGTAGGCGCCTATAAATCACTAGAGGATTTGTAAACAAGACCCTTTGGTAATTTCAAAGAGTTAGAAATAAGCACGCCCCTATAGCCTTAGAATCACAACGCAACTAGGAATAAGGACGCCGACAAATCAACCATCAATAGGAGATAATTAAGGAGTAGTAAAACCTAAGTAAACACATCTTTAAACTATCATACGAGTACACATCAATTAGACATAGACTATCACAACTTTAGCTTAGATAATTAGATAATAGTAGAGTAATCGGTAGCAATACCAACCCCCAAATCCAATACCCGAGATTCTGCACTTTTCATTTTCTAAAAACATAAAAGATAAAAATAATCTTCCTCAACCTCAACCTTAGCGTAGTAACTTCTCACTAGCATTCCTATTCCCTAGAGAACGATATCAATACCCGTGGCTTACCCTAATTACTACACTACAACGATTAGGTTCATCGCCAGGGTGTTATAAAACTTGCTCAAGAAAAGGAAGTTTCCTTGACCCCAACCACGCGTGTAGCGTTATCAAGTTTTGGCGCACCGGGAATAGAATAGCTAGTTAGTAGTCCACCTCGCTTAGGTTTCTTTGCTTGATTCCTATCAAGTAAATTTTCTCATTTTTTAGCTTTCTCTTAGTCTATCCCTTCTTCGTGACCTTTGTTCGTAACACCCATCACTTTTCACCATGGAAGGTGATAACCAATCACCAAACTATACTTCACCACAAAACAAATACCCACTCGCTGACCCACCGCTAACCAACTTCGAGCCCGTATCATGAGCAAATCGAGAGCTTAGGAAATTAAATATGATAATTGAAAATACACTCAAAGAAGTCCTTATGAACTGATCGCCTTTAGATAGTGATTTGACCACAAGTGATTCGGATGATGATCTAGAGGAAGGAGATTATAAGGTATTAGAAATTATGGAGGGTGACAAGGAGGAGGAAGAACTTAGGGGTACTTTGACTCATACCCCAAAGGAAAAGAAACCGCTATCACCATAACGTGGTTAATTTTCCAAGACCACCCTTCGAGCCCGCTGACAAGGAGGGAAACCCTAAAACATCAAGGTACCGTGTATGATTGGATACTTATATAGGGATCACACCTACATTGACTATAAGGCACCCATGAATGTAATGTCTAGGCTCTATTATAATTGGATCATGAGCAAAAGCTAGAGCCTATGAGGACCCCTTCGCCTCTAGGAAAGCAAGTAACTATGTGGGAGGATTAAGGGATTACATGTGTTCATAGGTAACTTCACATATAGGTGTGATTTCATGATTTTGGAAAACGCAGCGGCATCATTGATGGGTTTTGGAGATGTAATCCTTGGGAAACCATTTATAAGAGTCTAAGATGGTTTATGATAAAGAGGCAGGATAATTGAGTTCTCAAATGAAGCCGAGAGTGTTAATATATAATGCCCCATAAAAATAAGAATTATGAGGGCATGGATGATTTAGATGTAGATAACATTCCGGCATTCGAGGTTGATTGGAAAACAAAGTCTACTACATCGCTTGTCTTGAACTGGGCCTCGAATATATTCGTGATGAGAGAGAGTTAAAGAGATCGAATGGGCCCTTAAGATTAAGAAAACGAGAGTAGGACTACGAGTCTAGCTACAAGACTCTTAAATAAAGAAAAGCGCCGTGGAGGCAACCCATGCTTAATTGTTTGCTTGTTAGTGTCATATATCTTTATTAATTGTTTGTCCTCATGTTTAAATTTGTAAAATGCTTTATTTTGTTTTAACCTCGTTTAATTACATATAAAGGTATTTTACATAAAGGATAAGTTGTAGGAGGATTACACACGCTTTCATAAGAAACGTGAACATGAGAATAACAATTAACTAAAAGATATATATGTTTGTTTGTTCGAGTCAAATGCTTGTATCGAAGTCATAATGGATGTTTTTGCGTAAGTTTTTCCATTCTAAAGATGTAAATTTTCCGAATTTTTTCCGAAAATCGCAGACCGCTTTTGTCGATAACTTACGTGCGTCAGATTGCAACCGACGCGCCGAAGGAATAAAACTTCACTTACTTTTTCTCGTTTCGAGCTACTTGTAAAATTTTGGAATTTTCCAGATCTTAACTTTCAAAACAAATTGTAAACATCCATTCCACAAGCATTATATCCTAGTTTAAATCGAGTCTTATGTATATTATTACCACCGATTTTACGCCAAGGTTTCGCTTGTTTTCTTCTAGTGTGCAGTTTAGTTTGTCAAGAAGAAGTTACACAAGTTTGAAGGAGCCTTCACGCAAAAACTCTTCTTGGAAAAGATTTAACCACCACTTTTACGGATCCTACCGAGCTAATCGGGGAGTATTAGTTTTTTCGCTTTTAATTACCTTCTATTATCATAACTTTGATATTTTCTGGGAACATTGGACAATGTTCGCTTTAAGTGTGGAGGAAAATAAACGGAACTTTGAAACTATGCTTATCCTCGACTATTTGCTTTGTCCAAGTGTATTTGTGTAATAAACCATGAGAAAATGTAGGTTAGGGTAATTTTAGCAAAATTTAAATTTTTTTTCATGACGATAAGAGTCAAGCCATTAGTCTTAACAAAAGCTGCCTCATGGATAGGAAGTTGCATGACTAGCACAAAAACCCTTGCACCTAAATTCCACCCAAAATGCGAGGATCGCCTTAGATTAGTAGAGGAATTAAAGCATTCATCTTTAATGCTTAGAGTGTGAACCGGTAGTATATTAGATTCTAGAACTTGTTTTGTGATGCATTCCGAGATCGCAAGTGAGGCTACACTTGTGTAGTTAGAATAACTAAATGATAAGAGGCATTAGGATAAACCCTTGTTCGACACCGTAATATAATTACTTCTTCCATATCGGTTGAGTAATTCCCCACACCCTTTGCGTTGTACTCATCTTTAGTACACGATACCCCTAGTTAACCCCTCGTAGCCTATCCTTTTCGCGGTTCGTGATGTTTCGTTTTTCCTAATATCAATGAAGAGCATTGTTTACACCCCACCCCAAATATACACCCAAATCGCTTTAGCTCTACCTTTATTGCACTCACTTTTAGTGCAAATTTATGTTATCACCCAAACCCTTAGTTCAATTATCTCGTTGCTTGCATGAGTTGCTAAGTCGAGTCATATCCCTTGTATACGCTTTGGGATGATTGGGATTCATGGAAAGTTAAAGTTTATGAAACATAGAAAGAGAACGTTAAACTCAAATTCCCTTTGTTTGCATAATAATGTACCCAAGTGTTTTGATCTTTTCAATTCGGTCAAATTAGTGTTAGAGTAATAAAACTCAAGTGTAGGGATGTGTCTATAAATCCCAATCATTTTGATGTACCGTAGAGGATGGTAGAGTAAAGTGTATGCAAAAAAAAAAAAAAAAAAAAAACATACTGGGCTACCATCCTACATCTATCTTTAAATTGTGTTTGTTTATTTTCTGCTGCCTAGAGTTTTAGAGTGTCGAGTCTTGGCTTAGCAACGCCATTCTTCGATACTTGCAACATAGAGATTTTGACTATCCACCACTATATAGCCTATCCCACCAAACCCTTATTTCCTCCACCGTAAGCCTAACGTTACAACCCTTTAAAGACCTCTTTGATAGTCTTTCCTAGGTGCTTACGCCAAAGCGATTTGAGGTTTGATCTATTCTCAAGCCTATGGTAATCTATGTACTAGACCGGTTAATGAGTGTTTATCTTCCATTTCGCTTTTGTTATATTTCATATATACACCGAGAGAGATGCGAGTATCCAAACACCCCATGTGAGGTGCTAGTATGTAATTTCCGTTTGTTATGACTTTTATGGGCTTATATGTGTTGGGACCGCTTTTGAATGGATGCTTCATGACCCCTAACTTATAAATTGATTGGCTAAAAGCACATTTGCTTGAGGACAAGCAAATACCAAGTGTAGGGATATTTGATAAGGTTTTAAAAGGTACCTTTGCGGGTCATTAAGCCCTTATTCGATCACTTCGTATCCGTTATTGCTTAATATCGCCTTTTCACTTTTTAGGTCTCTTGAAGGCAAATGTCGAATGATGCTTATTTGACTAAAAAGGCGAATATATGAAGAAAATGGCCAAAGTCGAATCGAGACACTCAAAGTCGCGAAACATAAGCGACGGCGCCATCGCGATATCCGCGACGCTCGCCGGAAGGAATTTTATGACGGGTCGAGGCGAAATTGCATGTTTTCGCGGACGACGTCGTTCTAGAAGGAGTAGGCCGTCACATTAGACGGCCTAGATGCGTACCAAGACGGCCCGGCGGAGTGAAGGGACGTACACACAAATAGCGGTGACGCCAACAAAGGTTTACGCCAAGAAGAAACCCTAACGATGGCGATACGACGGCGCCACTAAACATAAGGTGACGCCGTCACGCAGTATGTAATCTTATATATAGAATCCGAATTTTTCGCCATGTGGTAGTCTTTGGAGTAAAACCTAAACCGAACCAAGGCTTTCTTGTGCAAGATTTTAGGTTCTAAACCCTATTATACATCAAGATAAGTATTTACTTCATTAATTTAATTATGTCTTTGATTATTTGTGTGTATGCTTGCATGTTCTCCATGTCCCATTAATTTATTTGTGTGTTTGCTTAGGAATATGAAACTTAATTATTGAATATTGATTGGTTGATACTTATCTTAGTTGACTAATGATCTAGAGTGCGCTAGATTATTCGTTGTGTACTTAATGCTTGACATTTCTTTGTGAACTTTAGAATATAATTATCTAGGTAATTGTAGGATAAAGTATTCAAGGACAACCGAGTAGGCGCCTATAAATCACTAGAGGATTTGTAAACAAGACCCTTTGGTAATTTCAAAGAGTTAGAAATAAGCACGCCCCTATAGCCTTAGAATCACAACGCAACTAGGAATAAGGACGTGACAAATCAACCATCAATAGGAGATACCAAGGAGTAGTAAAACCTAAGTAAACACATCTTTAAACTATCATACGAGTACACATCAATTAGACATAGACTATCACAACTTTAGCTTAGATAATTAGATAATAGTAGAGTAATCAGAGCAATACCAACCCCCAAATCCAATACCCGAGATTCAGACTTTTCATTTTCTAAAAACATAAAAAGATAAAAATAATCTTCCTCAACCTCAACCTTAGCGTAGTAACTTCTCACTAGCATTCCTATTCCCCAGAGAACGATATCAATACCCGTGGCTTACCCTAATTACTACACTACAACGATTAGGTTCACCGCCTGGGTGTTATAAAACTTGCTCAAGAAAAGGAAGTTTCTTGACCCCGAACGACGCGTGCAGCTGTTATCATCGCCCTAACCTATCGCCAAGAAAGATGCCACCACCGAGAAGTCATGTGCCCCTCATAAGTCCAGCTTGTTCTCGGTCCCCTAAGTCGAGTCATTAAGTTCCGCTACATGCTAGACTTATAATAGTGAGTGCCCGGCTAGCATCTTAGACACTCACCCCTAATTCTTAAGTTCATCCAAACGGTAGTGATCATTGGTCAAATCGCACAAGTAGAAAGTGGTCGTCGCTTGGTCATATCTTACCCTTCCCGCCCCGCCTACTCACTTAGGGTCATTGGTCATATCTCCAAGCAACTAGCCTCACCGCCATTCAAAACTACCAAACAAGGGTAGCTACCAATAAACTATGCATGCATACACTTAGAAATAATTATACTAAAGTAATGTAAACGCAAACAAAACAATTAAGGAATCATAACTAGGCCAAGACCAAGAGGTGCTTAGCAGCTCATATTAACCATACAAATCAATTCAATATTTAATGTTACGAAATACATGAATCGAAAGTAAAGAAAAGATAAAATGCTAATGCTTATCGTAGGGAGTGATTTCTCCTGGAGATAGCTCCGTATGCTCCTCTAGACCGCCTTTGGCTTCTTCCCACGTTCTTTGGTTGTGGTGTGTGAAATGGGATGCTTTGAAATGTCGGAAATCGTGGGGTATTTATAGGCGGATCTTGGTTACTACGAACTAATAAAATAGTTACGCCGTAATCATCTATTTCTTCAGAAATTGCACTAGATCTGCCGGTTACGGCGTAACCTTAGAAGTGGTTACGCCATATCTTCAATAATTCTTGGTTACGCCGTAGTTTATGCACGAGTTACGGCAGTAATTATCGCGCGGAACCTCATTTGACCTAATATAGTTACGTCGTAATCTTTTGGGAGAGTTACGCCGTAATCTTCCGATAAGTTGGCTTTCGAGTCACGCTTTAGTTACGGCGAATGTGAGAGATGAGTTACGCCAGTAACTTCTTCAAAGTGAGCATACTATGATAAATCTTTAATAATTCTCCAATTCCGCCTCTTTAGCTCCAATGCTCGTAATTTACCCGAAAGTGGAATATAATGAAAAACAAGCGTAAATCCATATAAATGATATAAATTACAAGCATTATCGGGGAAATTGACACTTAATATTCGTGATAATTTGATGTTATCAAATATCCCCCACTGAACTCTACTTGCCCTCAAGTAGACCTTATTAGATAGATTCCTAAAAGATATCTCCCATTACCCGAAAATATAAGTTTACAAATCCCTTATGCTAGAATAAAACAAAGCCGAACACCTCACGAAATGGGAACGAAACACTCAAATCTCTCAACTATTCTAAGTGTCAATTTTGGGTGATCACCAATCGCACAATCATAGCATGTATTCTATCATAAGCTTGGCGGTTACACAAATCTCCACCACTAGAGTTAAGGGCTAAACAATTTTCAAGGCAATATGGGTAGACACGACAAAGGTTAAAGGTGACTCGTCATTACTAACATGTCACGGAGAAGTGGACAAAATCAATGATACATGACCAAATCCATGGCCAAGACACCAAAGATTGCTCACGCATCACCTAGACACGCTTCATGACTAAAGGGTAGGATAAGACATGGGATATATAAATGGTGTAAAATAAAAATCAAGCAGATAGTCTAAATCTATAACCAAGTCATCACCACTTACCGTCCGCCCAAAGTTCAAGTTTTGAAGTTAAGAAACCCGATCATGAAATACTAGGTAGATGTGTCATTAGAGGACGTCGTGATGGGCACACTACCTTTTCTTCAACTGTTGGCGCAATTACCAACTCCAATCTTCACATGTGACCGAGGTGGCCTCCTCGATACTAAATCTATATAAAGCTCATAATATAGTGCTTATAACATTGCACTTTATAATAAACTAAATAACATAACTTTTTTTTTCAACATAAACATAACAACTAAACATAATATCCCCCCACTTGAGATGAACAATGGGAATTCGGGGGGCCTTCAATGATCTTTAAGAATATGTCGTCGACGAAAGCGTGATTTCCTAACCTTTCCACTTGAACCTTGAACTTAGGCAACTGTTGACTTCCCAATCACAAATAAAGACTACATGGTAGGCTAAGGTGTATAGGTGTATCGAAACAATATATTGGGTTAACAAAATGAAAGGAATGGCTCAGATGGGTGTATCTAGGGTATCTTGCACTAAAGGTGAGTGCAACAAAAGGGTTTCACATGAGGGTCGAGAAGTCGAGGTGACTAATCGATAGACACACAATGGTAGGCTATTTGGGTGATAATCCTATAATACGCCTTCTTAAACCGAAAAGTCCAAATACATCGAGCTAACTCAACATACCTCGCCTATGGTCTCGAAATGATGCAAAGGCCAAGTTCTAAAGTTTACAAGCTACCGAGCACACTCATAATTTGGTGGATTTGGGGTAAAATATTGGAAACGGATAAGGCTAATCTCACCATATAATATCAAGGGTTGTATGTGCTCGGCTAAGGTCTAATCTAGTTAGGTTAAGAAAACATGTCAAAATTTTAAAATGGCATAATTTTTCAAAATAAACTAGAAAACGAGGGCAAAATAAAGTTCAAGAGACAATTCTACCCCGTCCCCCACTTGAATTGTACAAAGTCCCTTTTGTACTAAGCGTTAAATAAAGGTGAAGAGAAAAGTAGAATTAGAGCGAGAACTTCCCCGAAATTTGCTCCAAAAGAAAGAAGGCCCACTAAAAAGAGTCGTGCCTTCGTGATAAGCATCCATGAGCAAACTTCAATCCTCGAAATCACACTACCGACAAGCATAATTCTAAAAAGAAAAATGAAAATGAAAACAAACCTAACTCACTTTCAGAGGAATCACGGTTGCATTTAGCATATGCAACAAGTTTTTAAACCACTTGGTGTCCCAAGTGGACGAGTGAAGTCTCGTGAGGGTTTACAGGAACACACCCACAAAGTTCATTTAAAATACTAATACAAGGTTATTGTGTTTAAAATGAAAGAAGTAATGTAGAGATAGTTACGTCAGAACTCTTAGAAGGAGTTACGCCGTAACTAGGCAAAACCCGCATACGCAGAAGAGTGTAGCTACGGCGTAACCACTAAGATGGAATTACGCAGAATTGGTAATGCATCCAAATTCCGCCGCAAGGGGTTTGTTACGGCGTAACCACCGAGATGAGTTACGCCGTAACTATAGTCGATCAAGATGTTTCAAAGAAGAATCACTCTTCGCTTCTCGCAAAATGGTTAAAAACACAAAACCCAACATAAATGGAAATAAAATAAAAGAAATGGATAATTCGGTTGTCTCCTAAAGAGCACTTTTCTTTATTTACGAGTCTTGTTAGACTCGAGCCTCGGGGCTTTATGGTGGCCTTTGAACTTGGCCAACTTCCTCCATTGCTTTTTTATTCGAAGAAGGCTGGTCCCAAACACGTGGAGAAACAAACCGAGTCATGGAGTATCTTTTCTGTAGAAAATTAGCCTGTGCCCACTCGTAACGAAATTTAGCCTCTTCTTCCCATTTTATTTTAACAGCTCCAAACTTTACTCGTAACCAATTTTCAAATGAGATTCCCTTGTATCCTACTTCACTTCTTTTTTTTCACAAACATGCCCATTCCTTTCGCTTGAGCCGCTTAGATCGGGAATTCTCCTCCATCGCAGATCTTGCGGTTGGGGTCGCATGTAGGCCATGCCATGGTGAATTCATCAAATATCATAGTTGGTTCACAAAAATGAATGGTCCAATCAATCTCGATGAACCATTCGTTAAGAATATTATGCCCTTGCAACCACTTTTTCCTAATAAGCTTTTCGTCTTCCCAGCACCACCAAAATTCCGTAGCCTCTTTTATTATTCGAATGAGATGCTGCCCTCCTCCATTGCATCGTTTTTGAAAAGGAGAACATGTGGGCAATGTTACTTTGGTCCCATCAATCAAACAAATATCGAGCACAACAAAGAAGTTTTCCGTAACAACGTAACTAGGCACGTAGGTGGGATCTCTTCCTTCATTGTTGTCATCGCCACTTGATTCGGTCCCCTGTAAATGGCCGAAATATGAAGGAGGAAACCTATCAGAATAATCTAATTTATCCTGCGGCGAGTCATTGGTTGTTATAGTATCATCCGGTTCATGGCACAAAGTCTTGTCCAATTTGAATTCTATTCTATCGCCATAGTGCCCCAATGAGTCCAAGAATGGTTTACCAAGAATCAAACGTTCTTTTATATTTCTCTCCATGTCGATAACCATGAATTCGGGGCCAGAAACAAATCTATCGACCTTGACACAAGTACCACCTGTAATTCCTAACGGATTAGCCTCGGTCTTATTCGCCATTTCAATCACTATATCCGTAGATTCCAAAGATGGATTAATTTGAGTTTCAAGAATATGGAAAGTGGCATGATATTTACGCTAGATCCAAAATCTACTATCCCCAAGATATCATAATTCCCAACCGAACATGGAATAACTAACCCGCTTGGGCTTAATATCTTTAATCGAAAAGGAAAATGAAAGATGACCGATTTCGACATGGTTATACATTTGACAATCCCAAAACCGAATATATATAGGAACATAGTCCAAAGATGGATTAATTTGAGTTTCAAGAATATGGAAAGTGGCATGATATTTACGCTAGATCCAAAATCTACTATCCCCAAGATATCATAACTCCCAACCGAACATGGAATAACTAACCCGTTTCCGCTTTCCAAAGATGCTAATATCCTTAATCGAAAATAAACCGATTTCGACTAACGGTTATCCTTTTTGGAACATAGTTACACCTTAACTCGGGGAAATAGTTACGGCGTAATTGATCCTGGTTGTCGACAATCGCTTTTTCCAAATTTTCTGTTGTAGATTTGCACTCCTCACTCTCACTTTGCGAATTATTATCAGCAAAAACGGCACTGCACACTACCATAGGTTTGGTCCACTCAGGTTCAATGTTACTTATCTCTATTTCTGCACTGAGTTTTTCCACCATGGCTTCAAGGTTTTTTAGGGTTTCGTCGTGCCTTGAAAGATTCTTATTTGTGTTTTCCGAAACCTTTAGCCATTTATCTTGTTCTTTTTGCTTTGGGTGAATTTTCCAGAACTTGTTTATGGTTTCTTCAAGGTTGGGCTTTCTTTCTCCATAAGGCCCACGGTTGTAATTTCCACGATACCCGTTACTATTTCGATTATCTCCGTAAAACGGTCGATTTTCTCCATATTTAGCTTCTTCGATTATATTTTCTTCGTTAACGTGAGGACAATTCTTGGTGAGATGTCCTCCCCACGCTTTCACAACCCACTTGGATGGCATGAACGGTTTCTCGACTTTTAGCATATCTCGACTTAGATTTTCAATTTTGCTAGCGATGGTCGCAATTCCGCCAAAACTTCCGCCTTGGTTTCTTTTGCTTCCTCCATCGTGCCATTTTGGGAGTGATCACCATTTTTGAATGGCTTCAATTGCTAAAGTAGGAGTCATGTTCGGATCGGTCCTTGATAGTCCAAAGATCTGTCTTGTAGTCACGTTGATTCCTTTGTAGAAGATGTTGACTTTTGTCGGTTGTTCGGATCATGTGTAGGACATTTGTAAAGGAGATCGTTGTATCTATCCTGTGCTTGATACAATGTTTCATCGCCTTCTTGCTTGAAATTATGGATTTCAAGAGTCGGTTAGAAATCTTCGACGGAGGACAATATCTCTGAATGAAGTGCTTTTTAGTAGAGCCCAGTATTAATCGCCTTACCGGCAATCTTTCAATCCATCTTCCGGCAAATTTCAAGAAGAGTCATGGGAACACCCTTAGCATAACAAAGTCATGAGATACACCCGAATGTTGAAAAGGCTTGCGATGTATAAGACATTTTCAACGTGCTCATACGCATCTTCGTCCTGCTTCCGAAAAGGGTTAGCACGAAGCTCCCTCATAAATTGGTCTTTAATTTCGAAACGGACATCGCTCCAATTGCGGTCTTACGAGACCCGACCCTTGTTCTCGCTTCTTGTCAACGCCAAATATTCCTCAAGAGTGAGGTCATCAATGTTAACAACTTCCATGGTACCTCAAAACTTGAAAAGTGATCGTGAGAATTTGAAAATTTTAAAACAAAACAAAATGAAAGACTTAATAGCAATCCTAATATAACTCCCGGAATAGCGCCAAAAACTTGATGCGTGTTTTATCGACTGTGTTTTAATATTTATAATGTCTCGTTATACCTATGGTTCACCCTAATGCACTAACGAGCAAAGCAGTACCCGTCGTGTGTAGTGTAGTATTCGGTAAAACCGAGGTCGTCCCAAGAGCTATGTGTGTTGGATTAATACTAAGTCTAGGTGTCACATATTTTAATATGATTTAATTAATTAACTACTAAAGCAAATAAAGGCAAATGTGTAATCAATAGAGGAGAGTGGTGCTAACCTAGTTATTCATCCTAGCTAGTAATGTCTACGCCTAATTACTTCCAATTACTTGGTGGGTCAAAGTCGAGAGGACAACATTTGGTCAATTCGCCTAACCTATCAAGAAAGATGCCACCACCGGAGAAGTCGTGTCCCTCATAAGTCCAGCTTGTTCCCGGTCCCTAATCCGAGTCATTAAGTTCCGCTACATGCTAGACTTATAATAGTGAGTGCCCGGGCGTTAGCATCTTAGACACTCACCCCTAATTCTTAAGTTCATCCAAACGGTAGGTGATCGCTTGGTCAAATCGCACAAGTAGAAAGGGTCGTCGGTTGGTCATATCTTACCCTTCCCGCCCCGCCTACTCACTTAGGGTCATTGGTCATATCTCCTAAGCAACTAGCCTCACCGCCATTCAAAACTACCAAACAAGGGTAGCTACCTATAAACTATGCATGCATACACTTAGAAATAATTATACGGAAGTAATGTAAACGCAAAAAAAAAACAATTAAGGAATCATAACTAGGCCAGCACCAAGAGGTGCTTAGCCGCTCATATTAACCATACAAATCAATTTAATATTTTATGTTACAAAATACATGAATCGAAAGTAAAGAAAAGATAAAATGCTAACGCTTATCGTAGGGGAGTGATTTCTTCCCTGGAGATAGCTTTGTATGATCCTTTAGACCTGCCTTTGGCTTCTTCGCACGTTCTTTGGTTGTGGTGTGTGAAATGGGATGCTTTGAAATGCCGGAAATCGTGGGGTATTTATAGGCCAATCTTGGTTACTGGCGTAACTAATAAAATAGTTACGCCATAATCATCTATTTCTTCAGAAATTGCACTAGATCTGCTGGTTACGGCGTAACCTTAGAAGTGGTTACGTTGTATCTTCAATAATTCTTGGTTACGCCGTAGTTTATGCACGAGTTACGGCGTAATTATCAGCGGCGCGGAACCTCATTTGACCTAATATAGTTACGTCGTAATCTTTTGGGAGAGTTACGCCGTAATCTTCTGATAAGTTGGCTTTCTGAGTCACGCTTTAGTTACGGCGTAATGTGAGAGATGAGTTACGCCGTAACTTCTTCAAAGTGAGCATACTATGATAAATCTTTAATAATTCTCCAATTCCGTGCCTCTTTAGTTCCAATACTCGTAATTTACCTGAAAGTGGAATATAATGGAAAACAAGCGTAAATCCATATAAATGATATAAATTACAAGCATTATCGGGAAATTGACACTTAATATTCGTGGATAATTTGATGTTATCAATATGATATGATTTCTATACACTTGCAGAAGGATTTGGATTGTGTGGTCTATTCTGAACTAAATTTCGTTGGAGCTATTTCTAATCTTATTTTTGGTTTTTCCCGTATGTTGTTAAACTTATTATTTGAAATTTAGTGCAAGAATCGACCAACGAAAAGTGGTGATTTGTAATCAGAATGTCAACACAACATTTTGTATTAGTATTATCTAATCTTTATATTTCATCAGTTATTCATTGTTATTTTAAAACAGTATCGGAATAAATACCTATAAACTGTCAACATATATATTTTATAACCCTTCATGACAAGCTGATGAGCTCTTGAGATGAGAGTGAGTCCTCGCAATTTCTTGTCCAAATGTAAAGCCAAATCCACGAGGAGAAATTCCCCAACCACATATGTCATCTGGATCAGAACATAAGAGGTCGCACATTAGTACTTCATGTAGGACCTACAAAATCACCCACCAAAGTATCAACTAACAAATGCATGTCACTTAGCAAGAAACACATGACTAAATGTGTCCATTTTAACCCGTCAACTTATATATGTATCACTTTAGCTTAAGTTTTATCACAAATGGACCAAATACTAACCAAAAGGGGAACATGGGTAGTTGTATATTCCTTTTTTAGTCTTGCTCATTTGCATGGTCATAATGTATGGTTTGTTTTGTTAGTTATCATAGTTAGAGTCTTAAGGGGTCTTGCAATAATGGCTTGTTTTAGCCTTGATTTATAATAAAATTCACACTTTCAAAAAAAAAGGAAACAGTTCAATAAATCTGCAAAGATCGCAAATCCATTGCTTTCTTTGAACTTGTAAAGCTACCATACTGATAGGCACCACACCTGTCCTTAAAACCACAATTCCTTAATTCCACAATCTTCTAGGAAATTAATCATATTTGCAATATGGAATTAATGTACAATCATATATAGTTCATCAAGTTTAAGTACACTACCAAACTCTCCTTAACTTATCTTTAAGTTAAACTTAAATTATACCATAACATGAATAATTTTCATTAAGATAAAATAAAAAAATAAACACCTTAAAAAATATCAAACCGGTGTTCTTGTGCCATAATCCTGGCAATGATGACAAATACCCATATAATAAGAAATTTCAAACACCTCCCATGTAACAATTGTTGTTGAACACCTAAATATAGGTATTCACTCACTAACTAAAATCAATATAAAATGGGTAAAAGTAATGGAGCAAAGAATGAGGCCAAAACCATGTCAGTGGTATACCAAGATCAAACCCGCCCTTTGCCGCCATATCCAGAAGCCAAATATCAAGTCACCTTTAAAATTGCACCACATAGAAAGCTAAAAAGAAAACCTTACATTTCCATAAAAGAATAGAAAGTTGTAAATTATTTTAGTGCATACCTCACAATAAAAATTGGTGGAGATGATAGTAGATGAACATGTGCATCTTGAAAGAGCCTGTAGTTACCTAGCCACCCTCCAAATCTGTTGAAATTTCATTCACCCTTCGAGACAAAGAAAAACTTGTCAAAACTAAATATACATATCGATTACGGACAATATATGCTTTTAACATAATAACATGTACCGCAATCACGCGTTCCTTACCGTCATCAATATTTATCTTTATAGTTTGGATGTTCCAGCAGCAGACACCAAGTCCTTTTCCTATACCCGTAGTGACTTTCTTTGTGCCTATGGGCATCAGGTAGGCTAATAATTATTGCAATCATAGCACTATCATTATTCGTCTTCAAGCAACCATATTAAGCGAATAAAATAATGCTAGTTGGATTAGTTTGTGTCTTTGCTTGTCACCATATTTGCTCCTAGTATCTCCCTTGCCTCTGGATTAATCAGCTTATTTGGTGTCTTCAAGGATAACTAACATGATCAGGAAACAAAATATGTTAACAAAAAACAGCAAACACGATATAGTATATATAGTTCTACATGTTTATTACTTACTCCGTCACTGGCCGACTCCTTAGTTGTTATGGGTGTGTAGTATGCTTTATTTATACCATCGTAAGTATCTTTCTTGGAGGTTGCACACTCGAATTGGAAATTATTTAAAGCCTGTAGCATTTTAACACATTTGGACACATTACCCTGTAAATTAACCATAATCACCTTTTTCTCCAAGAATTTGTAACACAACGTGCCAATCTCCCGTAAGACGTGCTAATAAGTAATCGAAAATGATACATTTTTCTTTGATGATAATGCAGTGTCTTTTCTTTTTATGGTGGTCATGGTATCTAAAACAAAATAAGGGTGTGTTTGGAGCTACTTATTAAAACTTCTAATTCAAATAAGCAGCTGCAAAAGCGATCCTAAACGATGGTGTATAATAGATAAGTAGAGTAAATAAGAGTATAAAGGTATATATATGCATAAATTAGTAAATTTCCACAGTTAGGCACCGAACCTGTTGACACCTACACATCAAAACAGAGTGCCACAGTGCTCGTAAACCTGCTCACAATTTACCAGATATGTATACTCTAAAAGTGGCCCTATACATGTATTAAAGGAGAAAAGACACATAATTTAAAAGCAAAATTGCATACGGCAGTCAATAAATGTTACTGAAAATGAAATATCAAATCACCTCGAGTGACTGAACTTGCATGCCAATCATTTTCATCTAAAGTGGTCGAAACTGGTGCTCTTTGTGTAGGAATACCATAAAAAGCAACGATAATAGAATCGTGTATTAAATCGCATGCATATAACAATCAACAATAGAATCTAAAATTAAACAAACCTTGTTGATTATATGTTTCCTGTTAAACATACAGAGTGAGAATCGATTATGAATTCTTTGGTGTGAAAATCCTGCATATGAATGAATCCCACAAAACACAAAAAGAAGAAGCGGCTTAAAAGTAAGAAGCAATACCAAACACTATTTATAAATTCTAACTTCAAAATCAATATTTTACATAACAAAAAAGTAGTAACTATGATCTTCGATAACATTTGGATTTTGCAAAAAATCACTCCAAAATTAAGATAAATTAAAAGGTATAAGTATTGAATTCCTCATGATCGCACTCCATCATCTCATCATATCCGAGTAGCTCGAGGTTGTCCAAGATGGTCTATAGAAAAAGGAGTAAAAAACCAAGGTAGTATATACAAAATCCATGTCATTTCACTCACAAAATTAATATAAATATTACCAGAAAAGCATATATTTGTTATACCTGAAAAACCCAATAACATATAAGCAAGACCTCAAAGATTAATGTTATTAAATTAAATACAGATTACTTAACCTATATACTAACGCATAATAAAACCTTATGTAACACGTTCATGGCATAGGTGACCAAATCTACACATATATCTTGTTATCTACACAACACACACTATCGTTTAATTTATCATATACAACTAAAAACACCATGCATCTATTATAAATAATCATATACAACTATATAATACCGGATTTGGGATGAACAGGCGCTTGAGTATATTTAAAAGTTAGGGTTTTAGGAATTTGGGAGAGATAGAATGGTGCGAATGAAAAAGAAGCACAATAGGTTTTCTACTGAGTATTGAAGCGCTAGGATTTTTTTAGAGAGAGTGAGGAAAAGGGCGATTAAGATTTAATTGCTTCCGTTTGTTAGTGCAAACTTGTAGCGGTGCAATTAATGAAAGGATTAGCCGGATTTATATAAGTATATGAATCTGGGAATGCAATGATTAATAAAAAAAAGTGGCATGCTCCAATGGTTGAAGCATTTGTGTGGGGATGCTCAGACTTGTGTTCGAATCTTGCAGTGTACAAACTTTTTAAATAATTTTATTAATCCCAAATTTTAAGTCCTCCAATCCATGGTTAAGAAAATCAAATCAAATTAAAAAAAATGCCACATGTATTAAAAAAATGCCACATGTATATAATGATGTCATGGATTAATGACATGGCATTATGGGATGCCACGTGAAACAATATGTGGCGTGCCTTCTCTTATATATAATGTGTGTATATATATATATATATGGGAATATATTAAATACAATTTATTGTAGCCGAATTCTAATTTTGTCTTTATAAATGTGGTCCCGATTCTTTTGTGGGTCACGAATCTTTTCTGTAGGTCCCGATTCATTGTTAGTGTATTTTTATGAGTATTGTGGCCATATCTATATATATATATATATATATATATATATATATATATATATATATATATATATATATATATATATATATATATATATATATATATATATATATATATAATCTAGATCAAATAAGATCAAACTTAAAGTTGTTAAAATGAGAATAAGAATTTGATGAACCACTCTCCTTCTAACAAAAATAAATTTTTATTAACTACAACTAAAATTTTTAAAGTTTTGATATATTTCTTTTAAAATTCTGAAACCTAGATGATACACTTTGATTAGAAGTGTAATGTGTATCGATTTTTGTATGTGTATCGATTTTGGAATATTTATTAGTGTAATGAAGATCGGTGTATCACTAATCCAAACTCATGTATCATTTTCTTATTAGTTCTAAAATGTTAATTTGTATTAAAATATTATTTTATGTGTACTATTCTAAAATTGTTATTTATAAATGTTTTAGTGATTTTTAAACTGATCTTATTTTTAATTTACTGTTTTAAAACGATCTCGCGTTAACTCTATATATATATATATATATATATATATATATATATATATATATATATATATATATATATTAGAGAGAGAGAGAGAGAGAGAGAGAGAGAGAGAGAGAGAGAGAGAGAGAGAGAGAGAGAGAGAGAGATGTATATTAAAAGTTGAAGTTGTTATAAGGGGTATACAAATTATTTGCTATGACATCTTTTAAATATAAGCCACAACTTTTGAATTTTATTAAAAACCCATCAAATAAGCTCATAAGCCTAACCAAACACTCATGTAGGCATATTTTATTTATAAAAGCTAATAAGCTCATAAGCCTCTTATCAAAAGTTAAATAAACACCCCCTTAACCATTTTAGTTCAAAGTAATTATGTATTATCAGTAAGTCAGTTAAGTCTTAGCACGCTGAAATCACATCTAATGAGATTATCAATATATTAACACAAAACATGATTCCAATGCATAGTGGTTCATTGTCATTGTTTGGATACATTTATTTTGTGGCTTGGATTTATATGCATGACCTAAGCTCATGAAATGTAGCTGACTTGTATGAGTTTTTATACACCTTTTGTATACTGTAGATTTTGGTGGTTGTACTTTTTGCTCTTTGTATTTTTCAATTCATATCTATAAAAATACTTCAAAAATATTCTTTAAAAAAAAAAATAAAAAAAATAAAAAATAAATAAAAATAAAAACCTTGTTTTCTTTTTGCTTAAAAAATAACTTCTGTAAAATATTAGTGTGAGTTGCTAGTATAAGTGCTACATGAGCTAAAGGCCTCTTGGCTCAGTGATATGTGAGTGGTTTATCAACCTAGAGGTTATCGGTTCAAGTATTCTTGGAGACATGTAAGATATAACTTGTGAGATAAGTGGTGTAGGTTGTAAAAATTTGCCGTTCTAAATTATTAAAAAGATAATAATAAATAAATAATAATAATAAAAAAAGTTGGGTACATGAACGTACCTTGTAATTATAAAGAGGTGGAGTTTGGAAGTAATAACGTCATATTATATATTATATTATATGCTTTTATGTTCTAAATCGGTTTCTATCCTTAGTTAAGCTAAAATGTGATCTCACACTAAGGCGTTTATTTCTTCTTAAAATCACGCTTCTGGGGATAAATCCCATCATCCATCTAGTATAATCTAATGGTGGGGATTAACCCAAGATTTAATCTTAAACCCAAGTCAGTATTTTTTTTATTGTCTCTTTCTTTTTATTAACCTTTTTTTTTTTTTTTTTTTGTCTTTTTATTAATTTCCGTTTTTATGAATTAAACTTTTTTTTTTTTTTTTTTTTTTTTTTTTTTTAATATCGTTTATTTTTTCGCGTTTTTTTCGCTTTCATACGTTTCATCGTTTTCGTCTGTTTCGTCTGTTTTTCAACGTTTTCGTTCATTTTCTTACGTTTTCGTCCATCTTCATATGTTTTCGTCTATTTTCTTACCTTTTCGTTCGTTTTCATACGTTTTCGTCCATTTTCATATGTTTTCTTACGTTTTCATGTATTTTCGTCCGTTTTCAGACGTTTTCGCCCGTTTTTATACGTTTTCATCCGTTTTCATAGGTTTATATACGTTTTAGTCCGTTTTCATACGTTTCGTCCGTTTTAGATGCTTTCACCGTTTTCTTACGTTTGGTCCGTTTTCATACGTTTTCGTCTGCTTTCTTAGGTTTTCGTTTGTTTTCATACGTTTCGTCCGTTTTCATCGTTTCGTCCATTTTCATACGTTTTCGTTTGTTTTTACGTTTTCATGTACTTTCATCCGTTTCTATCGTTTTATTCGTTTTCGACGTTTCGTCCACTTCTATCGTTTTCATCGGTTTATATCGTTTTAGTCGTTTTTACGTTTCGTCCATTTTAGGCGCTTTCGTCGTTTTGGACTTTTCGTTCGTTTTCATACGTTTTGTCCGTTTTATCGCTTTTCATTCGTTTTTATCGTTTTTTCCTTTCGACGTTTTCGTCCGTTTTTGTAGTTTTTTATCGTTTTAAATATTTTCATACGTTTTCATGCTTATTATTAAACTCTATTATATTACATGTCTAATATCAATTGTGATATTTTATAAAAAAGTTAATGTCTAATATCACTTGTAATATTTCATAAACAAACAAGCATGTTTTTAACCTTTAATAAGACCCGAGATATTTCATTCTTCAGTATATTTTTATATATTATCACCTATGTGTTTTCTAATATTTTATAATTTTCGATTACATGATAGTTTTGTACCTTTCATCGCAATTGACAAGCGTATATTTTTTAATGCAACCAGTGTTATCTATCACTTGTGATATTATACTCTTAGTAGAAATATAATGGTTAAAGTCTCTTTAGGTGAATTCTTATTTTGTTCAAAAATGCTAATTTAATGCAACACTTGTTTGAATTTGAGAATATTTCAAATCTCTATTTTCATAGTTTGCTTCATTTTTATTCATTTTGATATTTTTAAGTGGCACTTATTATCTCTTGTGATATAACATTTGAAGGAAGATGAAGAGTATTACATTCTTCATCATGTATGTGTTATCAATTTTGATACTCAACTAAGAATGTGAAATATTACATTCTTACCAAATGTGATAAAATTTAGTATTTTACCAAGTATATATGAAAAAATAATAATATACATCACTTATTATATCACCGTGATGATTCTTTCATTTTTTATTTGTGTTTTGAAAATATTAGGAAGATTTTTGTGTTTTATGATTATATGAAATATTAAAAGGTGTTTAGCGAAAACAAGAGATGTTATAATACTTTGGTTAGACTTGTGGTGGCATTTTCTTTTAATAGATACATTATGCGTGTTTCGATGGGTTTTATAGAGGATTTAAAAATATCTATCGTTGAATCAACAAAAGAAGCATGGTTGAAGAAAGCGCAACAAACTTAGCAACCTCAAACACAGCGATATCACGGTGATATCACCGCTTTTGATATCACATGATATCACAGTGATATAAACTATGATATCACATATACTACCACCGGTGATATCGCACATGATATCGCGGTGATATCACACATGATATCACGGTGATATCACACGTGTTATCACACGTGATATCACGTGTGATATCATGTGATATTACAAGTGAGGTGATATCACCCGTGATATCATGTGTCATATCGCGGTGTTTGAGCTTCCTCGGTTTGTTTATAAAGATGTGTGCTTTCTTCAACCATAGCTTCTCTAGTTTCTTGATTCAACCATAGATATTTTCAAATCCGCGATAAAACCTATCGACACATGCACAATGTATCTATTAAATAGAAAATCCACCACAAGTCTAACAAAAGTATCATAACATCTCTTGTTTTCGATTAAAACTTTTAATATTTTATAATATCATAAAACACAAAAATCTTCTAATATTTTCAAAACACAAATAACCCCAATCATCGAATCATCACATTCTTAGTTAATTATCCCAACGATAACACATACATGATAAAGAATGTAATACTCTTCATCTTCTTACGATGTTATATCACGAGATAAATAAGTGTCACTTACAAATATCAAAATGAAAACGTCAAACGGACAAAGCGCATAAAATAAATGAAAAGCGATAAGAATGTATGAAAGCGGACAAAACGTCTGAAATGGACAAAAACTTATAAAACGTATGAAAGCGGACGAAAACGTCGCGAAAATACATGAAAACATAAAATAGAGACAAAAGCGTCTAAAAGCGGACGAAAATACATGAAAACCTAAAAAGCGAGGCAACGAATGAAAGCGAGCGGCGTATGAAAACGAATGAAACGTGAAAGCGGGCGGCGTCTAAAAATGGAAGAAAATATAAAAACCGGACGAAAACATATGAAAACGGACGAAATCATATATAAACCTATGAAAGCGGTTAAAGCGTATAAAAGCGGACGAAAAACATGGAAACATAAAAGCGGACGAAAATGGACGAAACGATGAAAACGGTAAAAAGCGCGAAACGTGAAAATGGAGGAAAGCGTTGGAAAGCGGAAAACGTATAAAAGCGGGCGAAAAACACGAAACGTAAAAACGGACGAAAACTTATGAAACGAGCGGCGTATGAACGGGACGGCGTATGAAAATGAACGCAGCGGGCGAAACGTGAAAATGGAGGAAAGCGGACGAAATAGATGAAAGCGGATGGCTTGTACGAAAATGTATGAAAGCGGGAAAAACACTAATAAAAAGAGCGAATAACGCGAATTAAAAAAAAAAAAAAAAAAAAAAAACCGTTCATTTATAAAAACGGGAATTAACAACCAAAAAAAATGAAATAAAAAAGGTGAATAAAAAGGAAGACAAAAGACAAGAAAAAAAATGTGAACTTGGGTTTAAGTATTAAATCTTAGATTAATCCTTAAACTAGATGGATGGTGGAGATTTGTCAGATTTAGTAACACCAAAATAAAGGTAAGCAAAAGAAAATTCCTCCTCACACTAAAAGTCTAAAACTAACTTTGTTCTATTTATATACCATAAATTAATGTGATCTCACACTAAAGCCAACTTTATCCATACACAAAAAGTCCAATTTATAGCAAATCCTTTTGAAAGGGCAGATAGTAAAACCTTACCAACTGATGGGTTCAAGTGTCAATATATATCCCTCCATAAATAAATAAAAAAAATATTTGGAAAAATGTATATATCATAAAGTGAATAATTGCGTATATATATCTTTTGTCTGAGTTTTTTATGCACGTTTCTGATGGTTTTTATCGTCTTTGGATATATATGCGATTTTGCGTTTTCAAGAAGATATATATCAAAGCCCAATATTTAGTGAGTATGGATATATATGCTTAACAAACATAACTATACTTAAATCTAATTCATTCATTTCACGATAAATATAATACATTTATGCTTTTTTATTATTTTTAGTCGAATAACTTTTAGACAAAAACAATCAAATTTTTAAGTTTAAATTTAGATTCATGATTTAGGCACATAAATCATTTTTCATGTTTAGTAGTAGTAATTTATTTCACTTTTCTCATGGAAAAAAAGATGTCTCATATTATTGTTAACTGACGCATAATTCAGATAATATTCGTATTTTGAAATGCTTGATTCTTTTGTTCATTTATGCTATATTCTGTTCTTATCTAGTTAACATGTTTAAAAACAAGTTTGGCATTGTGATCTTTTAGTGCTTAAAAGGATCTTTAATTATATGAAATATATACTATATGAAAATGTCAAACAGAACAAATATCTCCCATTAGAAAAGATATAAAATGAGAAAACAAAATCTCCTATTGAGTATTGACTAACAAGAGAATTTAATTTTAAAATCAAGCTTTTTGATTGGTTAATAAAAGTCACAGTTAGCTTCAGTTTGATCAAACTCATTTAACTTTCATCAAGCAAAATACATATGTATAAAAACACATATGTCGGTTTTTCAAAAGAAAAAAAATATTAATTAATAAAATTTAATTGGCTTAAGTAACCTTATTAGTTTTCATATTTTTTCATAACTTTTATAAAATAAACACCTCATAGAATTAGTTAAAACAATAAATCATTTGATCAAATTAATATATATGAGCGAAATCAAAAATATCAAAATAAGCATGAGTTACTGTGATATTTAAATAAATACAAGATATTGTACATGTACAAACGGGTCATGTTATTTATATTTATGAGATTAAATAAGGATATTCAGAAAAGTATTTTAGTTTACTCTCCGCGTTTAATAACGACTCATGTTATTTTTTTATAAATTTAACTCGCGCGTACACATATTTAAAAATTAGACGCAACTAAAATTATTATTTATAGGAATATTAATAGCAAAATGACATCAGTGCCTCACGGATTACTGTGAGATGAAAATTAATACATAAGAATATACATGTAGCAACGACATGTGTAGTTCCTCTTTAATTAAAAATAAACAAACAAACAAACAAAAAAATTTCAAAGGTTATTACGTGCTATTAAACACGCATAATGCTTTATTACTTGATATAAACAATTAAATCTAAACAATATCAACTTTAACAACATGTCAGTTAAATAAAGTCAAATCTTCCGTAAAAAAAATATTGCACTTATACATATAAGCTTGACAGGTAACCAACTATATTACCAATTAGGGATAAATAAAATTTCAATTTAACTTATATGTTGAGTTTTGTGAGATCATTTGACCGTACAGATCATCATAGCATATAATATTATACTAGACGAGTATTTGTGCATAGCAACGGATTTTTTAACAGCAAATAGTTATAGGTGTCTTATTGTGGTTAAGTAATTCGTGTAACGTTTATACAGAAAACATGAAACAATCAAAATGTAATTGCCAAATGTTGTAATGTGTAATAATTAACTCAAACAAATTCTTAACATGTATCAAAGAACATATAAAAACATATAGTGAAACTGAAAACAAAACATTACATATATTATAAGATAACTAACAATGCACGTTACTCGTCATATAAAACTTCTTAGTACACAACATTTTTGAGGTGTAGACTCCTTCTTGACCGAATTCTTTAACTAGCTTCACTAATACATGTGGTTGTGTATATGAGTTTTCTTCTAAATAAATTTATAAGCTAAAAAGTAACAGGCAATCAAAATTATTCAATTTATGAAACTGAGATTTCAAGAGTATGGTTAAAATAAGTAAAGTCCATTTAACCTAGCAATAATACAGGAATTAGTTTCCTATGCTCCATTGTATATGTGTATATAAAAAGATGCATACAAATATAATTATACTGGAGCTAACCAAAAATCTTAAAGAGCGTGCATAGATCATATCACACTATATTCAGATAACACTTTGACGTAAAAACTTCAAGAAACAAAAGCATTCAATACTCTTATTAAGCCTTATTATAGTTAACATGATTATCTATATATCATACTTTTCAAATATCATAATACCATCCTGCATCCCATGAAAGTCGCAACACTGACTACCAAAATCTGAAGCTAAGAAATTTTCATGGAACACTTTAAAAAAAAAACTGTGAGTTTTTGGTATAAACTGTCTTGACGAACCAAAGTAGGCAAAATTATCCATTTTATCACCAAATGCTCATGAAACATGGTAAACTTCTGCAAAGTTAAAATAGGGAAGATAAACACAACTATTAGATTAAGCCTACATCAATTTCCCCATCAGTAACCATTAATAACATATGAAACACAAGAATGGTTGCCATGGTGAAAACGTTAAAATAAATACAACGAAGGCCCACGACTAATTGCCAAGATAAGTCCCAAAACATCGGTACCTTAAAAGGAATCGACTGGAGAAGAAGCACAATTAACATACGTTCACATGGCTAGAACTCCATAAACTCCTGTCTTGATGCCTAAATCATGAGCAGATAGTGATTCAACTCAAACATGTGGGGCTTTTAAGCCACCTTGTACCCATTAAAGGAGTAGTAGTCAACACTCACACCATTCCTCCCAGGTCCCACTACTGCATACAATTTTTGTTAGATTGGCCTAAGCTAATATAAGATTATTGCTAATTAAAACTGATATTATGGACTTTAGAACAACAAGTAAGCATTACATCTCACCTTCTACCATATAGGATTTTATGAGCACTAAATTGCCTGCACAATGAAAAAAAAGGCAAAACTGAATAAACAAATGCTGCAAAAAACAATGACACAAACAATATATGAGTTCATGAGCAAGTTATGTAACTCACATTTAATCAGTTTTATAAAAAAAAATCAAAATAACACAAGATAAATCAAATCGTAAGCAAGTTAAGTAAAAGATTGAGAACCTGATTAGAAAACTAACATGATTTTTGATGATGATCCATCTAAAAGATGTGATAGATTAAATCTTTTCGAACTGTAAAAGAATATGGATGAAGCGTAGGTTTAAAATCCACAAGATTTTATGATAATGATGACGGGTTAGGGTTTATGACTGATATTGGTTTGAGGATTTGGAATGAATCGGTAGTATAAGATATGTTTAGGTTGGTGAGTTTTTGCAAAGCTCAGTTACAACTGGTGAAAGGGTGGAGTGGCCTGAAATTTACGAGGCATCCCTGATAAGTTTAGCTATTTCTTTGTTTAGTTCATAATTCAAACAGCGTCTTTCAATTGGGGTGTTTCCAAATATAACTTACCACAATATCGAACTTAGCCGTCCTTACCATGTATATTTTCGACTTTGCAACTGATTCATTACTCATTCAAGACTTATCATGTATAAATTCAATTTTCAAGATTTTGAAAATTCAATATTAGGTGGAACCATTGCCATATATAATGTTTGAAGTTTAAATTAACACAATTTCTCACCATGTTTTTGAAGAGATGAATTGTTTCCTTCATATTGTCATATTTCTTGCCCAAATCATTTCCTTCATGAGATACTTAAGTTTGCAGCCCATATTGACTTACCTACCGAATATAAGTTACAACCCTCTTCATACATTTTTACTTGAGTTTGACTTACCAAATATAATGTCTCATGATTGTATTACCAAATGGACAGTCTAGCGTTTAAACTTCAACATTCCAATTCCCACATTAACTTTCAACATTTTAACATTTTAAAATTTTTCACTTTGATCATTTTGCTTTTATATGTAATAGCTGAAGATCACATGATTCTAATAGTATTGGTGCGGTGGTGTAGTGGTCCGGTGGTGGAGGGTTTTGTGGTGGTGAGGATGGTGGTTGATGAGATGTGTGGAAGATGAGAAGATTTGTATGTGTTTTGAGTGAGTTGTGATAAAAGAATATTAAATATCTTTACATATATCTCTCTCATTGACAATTCCACTTTTCACTTTTACACTTTGACTGTTTTTTCATTTTATGTAGTATAGATTAAGATTAAGATAGGTGTATAACTTTTTATAGCTTTAAACGCATTTAGCATTTTAGCTTGTTATCTCAAACGTTTTCACAAAGGCCAGGTGCTTTCAAAAAGTTGACCAATTAAGTATTAGATGACAAATAAGGCCCAAGCCCGGTATGTGGGGTTCGATCCATTAGGGTTTCATTATGTATTGCCTCTATATATATCGTATCAATAAAAATTATGAACAAATCATTGATATATGGTGTCTTTTCGAAAGCATAAATCTACATATACAGTCATTAAAAGATATTCCTTTTTGGTTGTCTATTGTAAAGCTTTTTTTTAGTATCTACACATCTTCGTCAAAAGGAGAATATATTTTAGTTTTTAGGACATTTAATTAAGAGAAAATGCAAAATAATAAAAATCTTAGCTTCATGTCCCAATGATCAATGAATTTAAATACAAAAATGCATTTGGACACGTGGCGAATTTTGAATGAAATCATGAATCAATGAGTCTGTCAACATTGACGTTAGGTTAAAAACGTGAACTTCAAAAAGATTTTGGCCTTTCTCTTTAATTAATTGCAAGCGTATCCGTTCATAGACAACAAACAAAAAGGAGAGGTAGAATTATGTATTTGTTTTATATATACTTTCATAATTTGCATTTTTACGCATTCATAACAAACAAAAAGGATCGGAGAGGTAGAATAAGTATTTGTTTTATACTTTCATAATTTGCGTTCTTTAGCATAAAAACAATGTTTCAAAACCCGGAGAACCATGCATGAATCGTTCGGGTGACTTGAAGCCGGTTTTGAGAAGAAAAAAAAACCAGTTGAACCACCGGTGAACAGTGAACTGAAAGTTTGACCGAATCAATTAAAAAACTCGTTTTTAAAACATTGACAGAAAGTATACTTAACCAAATTTCTTTTACACTAATATAAAGTTGGCTTATCCTTGATTTGCCAATAAAGTATAGGTTTACCATTAATTAAACATAAATGCATGTGTATATTCGAACTGAACAGATATTAAACTTCCAAATAAAGTAGGGTTTTCCAATTTGCATTCTATTATCTAAACTAGTAATAAAGACTATGCTTTGCCTTGTCACATGATAAGTAGGTCCTAGCTCAAAGAGGTGTGACTTACAAGTAATAACTTTCTAGGCGAAAATTCTTTTCAGTGACGTCAATTGAGTTTCAAAGTTAGTCTTTTCAACATACTCATCAAGAACATTGTGTACAAATATACTCGTCTAGCTGTAAATCGATCGAGGTTCTCATCATCATAATGCGTTGACATTAAACCAGGTTCCGCTTGTTGTTTTGGAGCACCCGATTCTTCATTTCGTGAAGTGAGAAAATAATCATCGTGATGCAATTAAGTCGAGTAACAACATTTGACGGTGAAAGTAAGGTAGATAAGCATAAAAGCTAAATGATGACATTCGCAATGAAATGAATATACACGTAACAAGCTGGTTTCAATGTATATTGGTAAATGGCATGATGTTATTTTTAGTATCTGTTGTAAACACATCATACCAGGTACGAAATGTTACTCTAATTTTATATCTTTTCAATGACTTTTTCAAACAACTAAATTTATCAATCGCATTCTCACGTATCAAGCATCTTTCATATTTTCATAAGTACCTTTGTTTTCCTAGTGGCTTGTTTAACATTTAGTAACCATGGTTAAACAAAAAAAGTACTAATTCAAAATATAAACACCGAGGGAAGAGGAAAAAATAAATAAATAAATAAATAAATAAATAAATAAATAAATAAATAAATAAATAAAAAACTGACTGAAACAAATATCCACAATAGAAGACCAAAGTCAAGTTTAGCAAGAAACTTGTGGGCCCAAAGACGTATCACAGTTGACTTATGTCACTAAAGAATTAAATCTCAACCGTCCATTAACTCCAGCATTTAATCCAACGACAACTAATACACGCACATTCATTTTATAAAAAGGCCACCGATAAGGTATGTTTTGCACAGGTGCGTTGAGCGATGATGGCGGTGAAACGAAGATTTTGATTTTTAGTAGTTGTTTGGTAAAGGAAAGCGAATTTCTTTATTTTTTTTGAATCTTCGTTTTTAACGCTCTTTAAGAAGTTGTGATGAAATGGCGGTGAATTTATCATATTCTCGCTTCACTACTACTTTTGACAAACACATCCTAAATTCGGTAAAAATAGCATTGGTAGTGAAACAATAGCCGTGTGCAGTAACAATTCGTTATAAAAAATGTTTAGTAACATAGCTGTAAATGTAATTATAATATAATATATAAAACAAATCATAAATGTTCAATGCTCTTAAATATTCGTAGTACTTCTTAGAGCTTTGGAAATGAGCATTCGAAAGAATAGATAAAGTTACTTGTTGCTTGTCAAACCAGCATTTAAATGTCACAACGCCACTGCTCACCGCTTCCTAAATACTCTACACCAAACACGCCTGTAAACTTCTATCTCTTAATAACCATAGTTAAATCTAACTCACTACATTAGTCAACTCACCTTCTCAAACCCTATAAATGCCCTCATTTTCACAAACCACCCTCTCATTCTCATATCACACACACTAAATACACACTCAAAACACACAAACACACTTTTTAAACTTTATAACAGAATATCTGCTTTAGAAAATAAAATGAAATCAAGTTTCACAATCTTCATATATTTCTAAAAGTTTTTATTATTTATGCAAGTTACATTGTTTTAAATATTGATTTAATATTCAAGTTACACTTTATAACAAACTTTTAAAATGACCGAAGTGAGATACCGTGTAGGCTACGCGCTATTAGAGAAAAAACAACAAAGCTTTATTCAGCTATCATTGTTGAATTCAGCTAAAGCGCGTGGTATCGATTTAATAAAAATCGATGCCGATAAGCCTTTAGCTGATCAAGGACCGTTCGACTGTGTGATACACAAGCTGAACGGTCCAGACTGGCGTAAACAGTTAAATGAATACGCGTTACAAAACCCTAGTTCTGTTGTTATTGACTCACTTGATTCAATACAACGTTTGTGTAACCGTATTACAATGCTTGAAGTTGTAGTAGAGTTAGAAGCTGCATACATGAAGGAATTTGATCCACATTCTGATACGTTTGGGACGCCGAAGCAGGTTGCAGTTTACGAACCTGAGCAGTTGAAGGAAGGGACTGGACTTAAGTTTCCGGTTATTGCCAAGCCTGTAGTAGTGGATGGGAGTGTGACATCACATAAAATGTCGTTGATATATAGTCGTGAGGGTCTAGAGAATGTGAAGTGTCCTATTGTGTTACAAGAGTTTGTGAATCATGGTGGAGTGATATTTAAAGTGTATGTTGTTGGTGACTATGTGAAATGTGTTAAACGTAAGTCCTTAGCCGATATAAATGATGAGAAGTTAAGTAGTTTGCAAGGTATTTTTAGGTTTTGTCAAGTCTCGAATATTAAATGTAATAATGTAACTGATGATGAAAGCTATTATAAGTGTTTAGAAGATGCTGAAATGCCGCCTACGAGCTTGATTAATAAGATAGCACGTGGGCTGCGTAAGGCTATGAAGTTGCATCTTTTCAATTTTGATGTGATAAGAGATACTAAAGTTGGGAACAGGTACTTGGTTGTGGATATTAATTATTTCCCGGGGTATGCTAAGATGCCTTGCTATGAATCGGTTATGACTGATTTTTTTTGGGATGTTCTGAACAAGGAAGAGGTGAGGTCTTTCGGTTATCAAAAGGAAGTTAAGAAGCTGGTTAATAACATTGGTTCTTATGTGGAAGAAAAAGGGGGTCTTCGTGTTCGTTCTATTGAAAAAGATGAGCAGGACGCTGTTGAGGTCTGATAATGCGTGTGGATATTGGGAGTTTGGGACAGGTTTGCTGAGTTTATGGGTCAATGAGTTAGTACAAAGGTTATCTTTAGGGTGACTGAGTTGTTGTTAATAATGTATATACCATCCTTTGCTTTGGAAATAGGTACTTTTTCGATTTAGGTTGCTTTATGAGACATATTGTAATCCCGGGTTGAAACTAAATAATGTATGCCTTGGCACCTATAGTGGATATAAATCGTTCGTTTTTTTATAATGGTATTAGTATTCATGGCATTATTAGTATGTATATGCATGGCATCTTTTAATTTTATTTAGTAAAATGGTAATGACTCAAGTTCATGGACTGATCATAACTAAACGACTAAACCACTTACCCTGTTATTGACTTATTTCTATGGTAATATATCTATAATTGCAGTAGTTTGCTCAAGATAGTATCGCTGTACCAAATGGAACCGATTTGTTTTATTGATATGCCTGATATATATAGAGTTCAATGCAATCATCCACAGATTTATTTCAACACGGTTATTGGCAATGATGTAATCAAATATTACTATGGCTAATTATAGTCGGCAGAACTTACGTATTAGAAGGCATCACTATAAACTTGTGGCAATTTGTTACCATGACCTGAACTCTGTAGAAACTTCCACAGGACTTGATGTTAATCTTGGCGAGTTTTAGGTCGTCGCCTCAAGTCTAAGGTAATTTGATCAAGGATCTTATGGCTTAATAATCTGTCCATAGGACTGATCGAGTGGTTTGTGTCGAAAGCAGGTAGTCGTTTTTTTATTGCAAAGGCCTCAAATAATTGGTAAAGCACTTTCAAAACCCAAATTTTTTTATAATTTGGGCAACTGCAGTGATGGTGATGACTGATGAGTATGAAAACATGTGATAGTCACGTACATGCTTTCTATACAATGGTATATGTTCTTTTCTGACAGCGTTTGGTTGGTCAATAAAACGTTACAGGATGTCAAGCATTTACAGACCTGTTAGTCGATTAAACTAGTTAGGAATACACAATGTAGTCACGAATTCCCTTATTTTGGATGAAGACATTTATGAGGATATTAGTCATATGATAAGACTAGAATGGATGCAATAATGACAAACTTTGCTTATACAATGTAGCTAGTTTTAGATATGAGAATGAATTATATTAACAGCTACGTTTTACTCCTCATATGGTTCTCAGTTTCTAGTGAACTTTAACATGCTTGAAATAAGATACTTCTTTCTTTCTGTGGTGAGCAACTACATTCTGGTTATGCAAGCATTGCTTTTGGATCTTATAGGCCAAGTTTCTATGTTTATATGTCATATCCTTTCCTTCATTCTTAGGCTTTTGCTTGGTCATTTGTTTAACATAGTCTCAACCTTGAAACAGATTGTCTAGTATAAATTTTCAGATTTCTGCGGCATTATTGTGCAGAAGTCGCTATTAATTAGTTTTGTCTCATCAGTTGTATCCATTTTAGTTAACGTATCTTTGCATGGTTTGGAAGTGTCATGCTGCGTAATACAGAATCTCCCTTGTTGGCAATTTTATATAAACTAACGTCATCATTTTAGCTAACGGGTTGACATGTACAGTAGACATGACCATAGTTGGAATAAATAGATAAAAGAACCCCAAGTGTGCTTGCCAATTAATGTTAACTAGTGTCACTTTTTTATGCAGGTTGACGTGTACAGTAGATAGAACCATAGTTGGAATAAATAGATAATAGATAGATTTAGCCAAGCTGGAAGCATGAATTCCGTTAGTTGTCGGAGACAAAACGGTCACCTTCTACGCATATTGACGTGTACTAGACGTACAGAATCATATTTGGCATAAATAGATAAGAGAATCCGAGTGTCTTTGGCAGTGTTATACCAGCTAGCGTCACCATTTTTTATGCTGGTTGACGTGTACAGTAGACAGAACTATAGTTGGAACAAATAGATAATAGTTGGATTTAGCCACGTTGGAAGCATGAAGTGTTTTAGTTGTCGGAACCAAAAGTCGTCACCTTCAATGTGAATTGACGTGCACAGTAGAAAGAACCATAGTTGGAATAAATGGATAACGGTATCCAAGTACGTGTATTTGGAAATGTTATATCAACTAGCGACACCTTTTTTATGCAGATTGATGTGTATGGTAGACAGAACCATAGTAGGAATAAATAGATATTAGTTAGATTTAGCCACGTTGGGAGCATTAGTTCGTTACTTTTCAGAGCCAATAGGCGTCACCTCTTTCTCTACTGGTTCTAACTTCCTTACATTTTTTGGCTGTTGTATAGGTCACCCCACAGAGATAAAGGTTGCGTTAGATTATAATAGGAAAATAGACCGTGCAGATAGAAATATGTTTTTTTGGGATTATTTGTTTGGATGTTCTAATGGTATTTTTCGCTCTTGTGACTTAGGAACTTTATTTGATTTGTTCGTTGTTGTCTTAGGTGTTCCGCATGTGTTCTTTATCCATTGATAGTGTGATACTTTGATTTAAATATTGCATCAACTGTATGATATTATATAATTCTGAATTTTTCTCTTTGACTGTGGCTTGCAGAGCTCCGGCATAATATGCCCACAGGGTGGATAACTCTGTGTGTACCTGTTGTGTGGTGTAAAGCATACTCTATGCCTTATATATCTCAAAAATCAATTTATCCACGAGGGTTCCAAAAATCAGTAAGCAGGTTACATTTTACTGATTTTGATGGTAGAACTGGATGACAGTTAAAGCAATGTATACAGTTAAAGCATAACAATTAGTCTTCTATACAGTTAAAGCAAGGTATATGTTTTTGAATTCTGAGTGCCTTCTCATTAGGAAGGTGCCTTTTTTTTTTTTTTGTTATGATGGTCATTTTTATAGGTTCCACATTTTTTAGCCTTTTTCTGCGTCTTAAAATATTTTCACTTGTATAGAACATTCATATCATGGATGCAGTTGTAAATACTAATAAATTTTTTGAATCTAATATATTCATACTCTGATGTCTGCAGATACATTGCGGCCTTAATTCTTAACTTTTTACCTTTAGAACTTGCTACAAATGGTTGATGGTATATGGTGCACCCTCATGACATTGAATAAGCTCCTATAGCCTCTTAGACTAGCGATGATGTGTTATGGCACATCCATTTCCATGTTTAACGGTGACTCATCATCGGTCTTTTTTTCATTTTGTTTCCAACAGTTAGGTTTTGATATTGGGACACTGAGGTCAATGGGAGCTACACTAATAGAAGTTTTTCTGCCAGGAGTAATGTAAGATATTTAGAATGGGCTCTTGAATCAATTTCCATTAGTCTAAATATTTTCTTTTCAAACGAGTTTTTTTGGTTTTATCAAATTTGTTATTGGTATCATAACTTCTTTATGAACTTTTCTGTAAAACTTACTTCTTCGAATATGCATGGTTTGCATTTGGTAATGTGTCGATGTGGTATTGCAAACCCAAAATGCTTAAAAGAAGACACATAAATATCAGAATTATTATAGATATAGAGCATCAACTTAGTGAAAGATGCTTAAGGAAATCTCAGCTATGGTTGCTTGTTTGAGAGGAGTATAAGATTTTGCTGAAGTAAGGGATGGTTGTCTTTCTCTTTGGCAGCCAGAAGAACTCAGTCCCATACTAAATTTATGGGTCTGTAACCTTGCATATACTTGATTGAGGAGCTATTAGTTAAAGGTTAGCCGTAACAGATGTCTTTGAGCCATGATCAGTCGGTACGTCATGGTATTTTTGTTGATATAATCCTTTGTATCTAGCTGTTATTCACTGCCTTGATTATTCCGTCCATGTTTGACCAGTTTTCTTTTCGTTTATGTGAGGTGCCAACGTCATCTTGGTGAGTAAATTTATGCTCTTCTTGTACATTTGTGTGCATTCTTAAAGGTTTTACGGGAGTTTTTGTGCACTTGTGCTTTTAATGCTTACCTCAGGCTAGTTATAATCACAAAAATAACTTATATGATCATTGGCAGTCGAATGTGTATGTTCAACATACAGATTTGTAAATGGTGAAGTATGAATGCTAGGATTTAAGTAAAACATCCCAAAATGTCATCCAAAGGCCAAAGTGTTGAAGCAAACTTAATGCACCTCTAAAAAAAAGTTTTAATTAGGGAATATAGCATATCTAGTTTGCGTACTTGCTAGGATTTTGGATTTCAGAAGCTCAAACTGAACATCATTGCATCATAACCTATTATACCTTAAAGATAATAAACTGAATCATACATGAAATTTTCTTATCATACCCAAAAGAAAGAAGAAAGGCATGCAATGATAGAACTACTTATATTTCTAATATCTCGGCCACAGTTTATCAGGCCGATCCCCAAGCTTTGTTGGGCATGAGTTAAATATTAAATTGTAGTAGATACAATATTAATAACTTAATCACACCTTAAATCATCATATGAAGGTGATAAGCAAACTATAATATTGTGTAAATCAAGATACAACATTGATCGGCCGAACATATGCTAAAAAAAAAACTCTGACCGTTATTATTTACGGCTATGCTGTTCTTGCTGCTGTAAGTTTATTAACTTTGAATATGCTCCGTTTTCATTCTCTGTGAGACTGTAATGAGTCCCTTTCTCCACAATTTTTCCATTCTGGATCACTGATATCTCATCTGCATTCTTAATGGTTGATAGCCTGTGTGCAACCACAACACTTGTTCTGTTCTTCATTAGCCGGTCTAAAGCCTGTTGAACCACACGCTCAGACTCCACATCTAGAGCACTTGTGGCTTCATCTAACAATAGTATTGCTGGATTCTTTAACACGGCTCGTGCTATAGCTACTCTTTGCTTTTGACCACCCGATAGTTGAATTCCTCTTTCACCGACCTTTGTTGAGTAGCCTTCCGGGAGGGCACTTATAAACGTGTGTGCGTTTGCAAGCTTAGCTGCTTCCATCACTTCGCCTTCTGATGCTCCTTCTTTCCCGTAAAGAATGTTTTCAAAAATTGATGTTGCAAAAAGAGCCGGTTCTTGCTGTACTAGTCCTATATGGCTTCGAAGAGACTGTAGCTTCAGCTTCTTTATGTCCTTTCCTGCGAAAATGCCATGTAAATGACCATTTGTATAGCTGTACAGGTTTACATAATGCATAAAAACAAGTATTTGTATATTTATAGAATCTTACCATCAATCATGATTCTCCCAGAGGTTGGATCATAGAACCGAAGTATTAGCGAAAGAACGGAGCTCTTCCCTGATCCACTTTGTCCCACAAGAGCCATGCTCTTTCCTGCTCGAACCTTTAGATCAAAATCCTTGAAAATCAAAATGTCGGGTCTGGAAGGGTAGCTGAAGTTGACAGCTTTCAGCTCGATTGTCCCATCAACTCTTGTGATTTCCTCTCCAACATCACTAACAATTTGTGTTCTCCGGTCAAGAACCTCGAAAACCGAAGCAACCATCTGGTTTCCCTTCAACAGGTCTGGTGCCATTGCTAGCGTTTCGCCCATGGCCAATGCGGTCACAATCAGAATCATAAATGATTTCATGACCGATTTAAATCCAGATAACCCTCTCTCCATCAACACTGAACCATACCACAACGCAAGACCATAGGATGAGAAGATGAAGAATTGAGAGACACCGTAGAATATGCCAGCGATCTGCCCTCGAGTAAACGACTGTTTGGCAGGTCCAACAAGCTCTCGAGAATAAAGATCAAGCACTTTATTCTCAGAACAAAATGCGGCAACTGTTCTTATGTTACTGACAGCCTCACCAGCAAGCATATTAGCTTTAAGATAAGCTTTGTTCAAGTCACCGCCATACCCTTTCATGAACATTTTCTGAAGGAAAATAAACATGATCAGAAAACCCTCAAAATGGTTAGCAAAATGGAATATGAGCAATAGATCAAACCTCGCTTATGTGGCCACTAATGATCAACGGGTACATAGCCATCACAATGAGCGTAAGCCTCCAGTTCAAGATGAAGGCGATAATAAATGAAGTCCCAATCAATCCCATATTCTGTATCAATATTGCTGTTCGGTCAACAACTACTGTTCTTAGTAAAGTTGCATCGCTTTCTAAACGGGAAGCAAGCATCGAGCTTGTATTGTTTGAGTCATCGAACCATCCTATCTCGTTTCTCAAAATAGCTGCAAAATCGAGATAAAAATCAATTAATATGAATACTTGATGCACTAATCTGTATTTTATGGGTATCTTTTTAATTTTACCTGAAAACATTTTTTGACGAACACGAAGAGTGAGCCTTTCTGCCAAGATCCCAAAGCATAAATGAGTGATTGCATACACTGTGATACTTACGCAAGCACCAAAGCAAAAGAGAATAGAAATCTTTTTGACTTCGCGTTGCGTTGTTTCCCAGTCCATGTAGTAAGCTACAAGTGCTTGACTGATTCCAAGAGCAAATAAAGGCATCACGGATCCACAAATGATGGCTCCTATTGTCCCAATTAAGCCATATACCCAGTCAGGACGTACCATTGAATATAATCTGTTCGAGGAAATGCGTGGTGGCTTTGCGTATTCAGCACCTTCAATACCGAGCTTGCCTACAGATTCTCGATCAGAATGAAAACTAGCTCCTAAACTCCTCGTAGTTGTGCGGGATAGTTCACGAGAAAATTTAAGGCTACACGGTTTGATCCAAAAGAAAAGAAATCAATATTTCAAAATGTTAGCTGGATCATGTATTAATGGCTCAGATTAGAAAAGAGATTGCTAACCTGGAAGGTCTTCCCATTGAAGCGACACGTGATGGGGCACCATGTATCGAAGCTGCTTCTTGGAGTTGAACAAGCGATGAATAAGCACTATCGGGTCTTGACATGAGCTCTTCATGGCTCCCTGTTTCTACTATCTTCCCATGTTGAACCACAGCAATTATATCCGCATTTCTAATTGTGGAAAGACGATGGGCAACTACCACAGTTGTTCGTCCCACCATAACACGATCAAGTGCCTCTTGCACACTCTTTTCAGACTCCGTATCAAGGGCGCTCGTGGCTTCATCCAACAAAAGAATTGACGGATTTTTGACAATTGCACGTGAAATAGCTATCCGCTGCTTTTGTCCTCCAGATAACTGTATCCCTCGTTCACCCACTTGTGTTTCGAATCTTTCTGGTAGATTGTTTATGAAGGTAAACGCCTCAGATAACTTTGCAGCATGTGTGATTTCTTCGTAGGTAGCTGCATCCTTCCCGTACAAAATATTCTCTCTAATGGTTGTGGCAAAAAGAGCTGGTTCTTGATTTACCAGCCCTATCTGGTGCCTGAGCCATTTGATGTCAAGTTCACGTACATCGTTCCCATCTAAAAGAATATGACCTGATAGTGGCTCGTAGAACCGTTCTATCAATGATATAACTGTACTCTTCCCTGAACCACTACCACCAACAAGCGCCACAATCTTACCAGAAGGTATATCGAGACGAAGTTTGTCAAAGATCGTTACATCTGGTCTAGACGGGTAACTAAAACGCACGTCCTCAAACCGTATGTGACCATCCAACTTGGCCAGTGTCCTGCCCGTTTTTGCGCTAGTTTTGGTTACTGTTGTCCTCTCTATCATTTCAAAAATGGGGTATGCTGCAGATTTTGCTCTAATGAATGCACTGATATCTGGTGCAGCCTGCCCGAGCGACCTACATTGACAAAAAGTCAGCTTTTGACACACGGCCACTTGTCCAAATAATGGGTCAAAATAAGTCATTTTTGTACAAGTCATGTCAAACATCATTTGTCCACCCATTCCTAAATCATTTTTACAGTATGCAAAAGTCTGTTCACAACCATATCTTATTTTTTTCTAATACAATAATTTTTGAGTTTTAATACATTTGGATCACTTTTGACTATCTTGACCTATCTAACTTGTTTTTCTTTGAGTTTGCATGTCGACCCAATAAACATATATCGGAAACTGAATTGGTCCATTCGTAAGAAATCTGAGTCAAAATTGCTACATGTACTTGCAGTGGAGAACTTACAGGCCAGCAATGACAACATTGAGCATGGTGGTGAAGGAATCGCCACCATTAGCGATGTTTTTGTGAACCACGATACTTGTGTACCAAACAAGCAAGGACCAGGACAGGAAGAGAACAAAATTCAAGGTGCCGAGGCCTAAGCCTTTTGCTAGACCAGCTTTCCTACCGTACTTATAAGTATTTGACAGTGCTCCGATGTATGAATTCACTGCCTTTTCCTCTCCTGAAAATGCTTGCACTGTTCTTACATTTCCAATCACCTAATAAACATTTAATTTACATGTAACAAAATATTATTAAATATATTTATAATATCAAACTTTTTTTACTTTTTATTTATCATTTTTCAAATTAGTGAAATATGTCTCTATGTGGTTCACTGTTTCAGTTCCAAATTTTGCTTTTTGGTTTCAGTTTGGTTCTGGTCCCAACAAAGACACCTAAATTGATGCATGTAGATGAAAGTACATTTAGTAGGATGACAGGCAATAATGGAAGGTTGTTGTTGATGATCAGTATGTACGAATTTGTCATGTGTAATTATGGAGTGTACAAAGGAGAGTGAGTAAAAGAGAAAGAGACCTCTTCAGCAATTTCGCCAGCCTTAACATATGATTTCGGACTCTAGCAATGAGGCCCGTGGCAACGTAAGCATAGACACCACCAGCAATTGCGATTGCAGGTACAATTGACAAAGTCACTAAACTTATCTGCCAAACTCTAACGAACCCAATTATGAATCCTGATAAGAATCTGCTGATGTAGTGCATGAAGTTCCCCACCTGCACCCGCACGACACATACTACGTTATTATATTTTTCATTATATGAAAATTAGTGAAACAATAATGCAGACATTGTACAAACATAACTAAAAATATACACTACTCTGTACTAGAAAGAAAATGAATGGATAATTCGATAACTAAAACTATAGAATAAATTAAAAAATGGTTCTAACAAATCACTAGTTCAACAAACATGGCTTTGCCTCAGCTTTAGACACATTAGGACTTTTTTTTTTCTTCGTACGTCTATTACATTTAAACATACTGTTACAAAATAAATGAATCATGTCAGTATCTATCACAAGCCACTTTTCGTTAGTTTATCCTGAAATAGAATTAAGTTATGTTACAGAGTTATCACTATCTAATTTTCCCTGAATAGTATTATGACTCGATCTTAGAAATTTGGTACTCTTTTATATGACCAAAATATCCTTGATGAAAATTTTCTGATTTTTAACAGTTAACTTGATCAAAGGACTTCCCTCGTTAAAAGCTCTATAAAGAATGTTCACGTTACTATTTTAGTTTGTCACAAAATAATCGTTTATTCTCGGTTTACAACCAATACAAAGCAATGAAATATACAATGAAACGAAAACATTTGATTTGTTAACAATGAAATATAAGTATTTTTCTAAAACTATATGTCACTATAGTGAACATTTATTTTCTAAAACTGTATTTAGTGATGATGGGACCAATTATATGGATGATCATGTGATAAATATATCAAATAATACTTGTGATGAGCTATCTTTGTTTTTCAAACTAGATGCATCAATAGTTAACAAGAGACCATTGGTATAATTTAGTCTAGAACCTCTTGCTTATAAGTTACTAGCTACTTATAACCTTTGTCACAGTGAAAAAACAACAGTAAAATAAGATGGATAATGATTAAATACAGTAAGAAAATGGCAAAAGGGATAAGAGATGTTGGTGATAGAACACCATAAGTGCTTTGCATGGGCAATTAAAGGAGTGGTACAACTCCAGCCTGCCCAACAATATTACTCTACAAATTCATTAAATACAAACCGCCTTCCATTAAATGTATGCATTTATAAATCACCCCCCAATATTCACTTGCCCATTATTAAACACCACCTTTTCTATTTCCTCTTTTCTTTTTCTTTTTAGAGTAAATTGCATTTTGGTCCTTGTGGTTTGGCCAATTGCAGTTTTGGTCCCCATCCTTTCGAAAGTCAACGATGGTCCTCATTTGAAGTTTTGGTTGCATGTTTGGTCCCCGCCAAACTTAAATGACTAAAATACCCTTGTCTTCTTCCCTTTAATTTTCGATTATTTTTCTTTTTTTTTATTCATCCAATAACAAAACATATACAAGAACCCGATAATATCAAACACAAATTCATATCCCAAAACTACAACCTCGTGTCTACAATATCAAACACAAATTCATCAACATAATTGACGCCAAATAGGTTTTAAAAGAAGTATACCACGAAGATTAGCTTTTCAACAATCAATAAAACTTTTATTATCGATCGGTATAAACATTAAACCATTACCGATTCACTCTTAAAACCAACTCAATAATCCATGACCAAAAATCACAAAACTGATTTCCTAATTTCTGAAAACATTAAACCATTATTGATTCACTCTTACTACAAAGGGGACAAGTTTCGATCGGATGAAAGACTCCACACGAGCAATCACGATCCGCCACTTCCTGGAACAATTTGATGTTGAACTCGACCCTATGAGCCTCGAATTTCAAAACCCCCAACTCAATTTCTGAAAACCCTAACTTTTGAAACCCTAATTGGCTTTTATAGGAGTTAAATAGGGATGTTCTTGACAACCTTTTGGCCATGGGGGTTTGATAATTCCCTTCTTGAGCAAGATCACTTTCATTCTTCAACCCTCGTGGGTACTTCTTTGTTTACCGAGACCAAAACCACAAGGAAAATAAGCACTTTTAATTCCATAGAGCCAAATATAGTTTTAGTTGTGATTTTCATTGTCTTGCCACACAACAAAGTGGTTCAAATCGAAAAGAAGGAGAAAGAGATAGCCTTGACCATGTTTTCTTTCATGGTGTCTTGTGAAGACTATATTGAGCAAAATCGCTTTCTCTTTAAAGATCCATTGACGAGCTCGTGAGTTACCTTGGAGCAAGTGTGAGGTGAGGTTGACCTTTGGGTGATAGATCGTGAAGTGTTTTGGGAGGATGGAAAAGCAACCAACAATTCGATAAAGTGGGTGTGAGTGGGACGTTTAAAAAAGTAATATGGGAAGAGATAAGATAGGGGCGTGGGTAGGGATAGGGTAAAAAGTATGAATAAATAAAAGAAAAATAATCGAAAATTAAAGGGAAGGGTATTTTAGTCATTTAAGTTTGGCTGGGACCAAACATGCAACCAAAACTTCAAAATGGGACCATCGTTCAGACTTTCGAAAGGATGGGGACCAAACCTCGCAATTTGGCCAAACCACAAGGACCAAAAATGCAATTTACTCTTCTTTTTTACTTCCTTTTATTTTCCTAATAATCCTTTTTAATCCTATTTTGTAGTAGAATTCTTTGAGCCCCTTAACTTTATTAAGTAGTAATTATTTAAGATAGAATAATTGCACAATGGAAATTTATGTTATCATTATTGAAGAACATCATAAAAACCTCTTGCATGGTGAAAAGTAATAGGTTCAATACTTTGTTTGACAAAAAAAGTCAAATTTTGTGAATTCAATTGTTATAAAAATAATAACATATGGACTGAATTTTGAATATAGGTGTTGTTATGCATACCTCTAGCCCATATTTTGTGGTCCATTTTTTATTGTCTCTATTAACAGTATAATCTCTTTATTAACAGTATAAGACTGTTTTTTTTTATCATTTTTTGTTCTGTATTTTTTGTTTTTTTATCAGGTTTTGTTTTGGATTTTTTGTTAAACTTTATATTTTTTTGTCTCGTACTTTTTGTTTCGTATTTTACAATAAAAACAAAATTATAAAAACTAAAAAAATTAAAATAAAAAATAATAAAAATTAAGAGGTGTATTAGAATCACTTTAAAGGGCTATGAATATCCTAACCCTATTTTGTAATGGTAATATAAGTATATTTTAAACTTTTATTAAAATAGATTTACATGTAACATGCTTTTTATTTAATGAAGCTTATGTGTTTATGATGGAATGAAAAGTATATTACTTGTGTTTGGAGTAAAAGAATATTGAATGAGTCTATTATTAATGATATTTTGTGAATGTGATTATCATACTTTAATATATGGACTTTAAAGGATATAAAAGCAAAATGGTGGTTGAAAATTAATTTGTACACCTACTCACTAATACTAATATTAAAACCAAAGTTTCTTTCTCGCACCTTTTTCTTTTAACAAACTTCCTCACACTCTAGGAGTCTAGGGAACTTGAAAACACAATCTTGTATATGTATTTACAAGGTGTATATGTGCATGTAAATATTTATTTAAAACAGATAAATAGGGAGGAGACATCATAATAATTGTGTCGAATTATACCAAACTCTTAAATACTCTTATTAGCTTATAGCGAGGTGCCCAGCATTACAATGATGAAGACCACAAGAAAAGTTCCGTAATCATGTATTTTAGTTTATTACGCTTTTTGACAATAAATTTACTGGATATCAAAATTTTGTTTAACCCGCCTGCTTGTTGCCGCGCCTGTTTAGGGCTCGACACTGTTGGCCCGCGTCTGCTCGGCTCGACACCGCTTGGCGTTGCTTGCTCGCTCCCGTTGGCCGTCTTCTGTTCGGGTGGAAAAATTTGTGTAGCATCCGCAACAATTTTTATTTATGTCTCCTAATAATTTTTAGTGTTTGTTTGACTTAGTAGCTTGATTAAATTATACATTGTGATTAAATTGTTGTTTATTTTGGTGTAGAGGTGAATTAAATATTGATTAATTGACCACTTTAATAAGATTAATGTGTGTGTTTTTTTTATTATGCGTTAAAGTGTTGTACACTATCTTATTTGCTTGTAAGTCGAAATTTTGCTTTAATGTGTTGTACATCATGCTTTATTACTTGCAAGTCTGAAAGTTCGAAAATTAAATAGGAGAGAGAGTGTTTGTGCGTTATAAGTAGTAGTGATATACTTATATAATTAAGCTCAAAACTTACACTTGGACATTACATACCATCAGGGTTCTCTAGTTCCCTTGGACATGACGACAAAAATTAAACAATTTGGATATGCATTATTTTATAAGAAACCCATAAACTATTTTCTAGCATAAATCATAAAAGGATACCGTTACATATCATTTTTGAGAATAAAAATGTTCTTTTTCCAAATCAAGTAATGGTATCATATATAAATATTTATACTCTTTGTCAACTCCATCTTTTAAAAACTAATGATAGTAACTACTATAATTTTTTAAACATGTTTCCATGATGAAAATATCAATTGTAAAAAATATTGCAAGAACACATTCTGCATATATATATATACTACATGTTTCCATGTATTTCCTAAAATAGTAATTTCCTAAAAATAAAGTTATTATTCTATCTTTAAAGTTGTAAAAAATTGGTAGCTTTTTTTTTTGCTTTTCAAAATGTTTTTCGTTTATTAAAAGTAGCTTTTAATATTTCTCAAGCTTACAAAGAAGTTAAGGCATGCATGTGGTCATTAGTAATATGTCACAAACGGTTTTATATGTCAAATAAACATCATATACTCTACGTAATACAGTAGAAATTAATCAACTTCCAACTAAATTTAGAAAACAAATAAGCTAAAAATAGATGGTATGTACCTTTTCAGAAATGGCATCTTGAACAACAATGATATCACTAGTGATTGCTGAAATGACTTCTCCGGTTGATGCTTCAGTGTCAAAAAGACTAATATCTTGACTTAACATTGATCTCAAATATGCCATTCTCATTTTTGCTGCTTGTCTTTCTCCACTATGCATCCAACAAGCCACCTCTACACATTTTATATACTAGCTTTATACTATACACCATTCTTTCTAATTAAATATTTTTCATTCATAAGAAATTAAAAACACTTGATTATCAATATTTAGTTCTGCCACTTGGGAGTTAAAATTTTTAATTAAACGAGGGAAAAAATCAAGATTTTCAATAATAGATAATTAAATAAATTAGAATGAAATATAGAATTGATAGGAATTTAAGTTATATTTTCAAATGAAAGATTAAATTTATTATATTTTGACCTTTAATAATTGATCGAATCAAATATTGATCAATAATTCTCTAGTAAATATTTAATTATGTAGTAACATCAACATCAATAATGAATTAATTATACCAATTATGAAGCTTTGTAATTAACATTAACATGAAAATTTTGAAATGTGTGTTTCTTGTGATAAAACTAATCAATTTCTTGTCATGAAAAATTGATTTTCAAACCAATTTAAATAAAATAAAACAACATGATCAAAACTCGGATATGTAACCATGAAATAAATCAATATGATCAAAACTCAAGCAATCAAAAATAACTAAACCAAATACAACAAATAATAAATAAACTCACCAATCCAAGAAGAAAATAGTATCACCACACTCAGATACACAAAATCCAATGAATACTGCCAACAAAAAAGAATATAACAATAAAAAACAATGTTAAAAAAATCATTCTTTACTAAAAACAAATAAAAACATTCTTTTGTTTCTAATACAACAATCTTTCCGATCATTAATCCATATAGAAAAAAGACCAATACTCACATCACATCTTTTGATGCATGCACTACAATTTATGCATTACAGTATTGTATGATACAATTTTTAATGCACAAATTGTGGTGCATGCATCAAAAAATGTGGTGTGGTTATCAATTCACATTAATATCATAAAACAAATTTCTATACCTTTGCAACTTTATGAGAAGCTTCTTTCGGGAAAAGATAAGCAAGCCCAATAATATTAATCAACTTTCCAAAAAATATAAAGAAAACAGGAACAGAAGCACCATGTATGCATGCTCCAACAGAACCAAGAAACATGAGAAGATAATCATATGAATCAGCAAATGCAAACAGTTTCAACATTGAAACTCTTTTAGGTTTTTCATTTTGTGTTTTCTTAGTGTCCCCACCACCATCATCCCCGCCACCTTCGACGGAAAATGAACTCATTTTTTAAATTTGGTTAGCAAAGAATGTTGCTGTGATCTGAAAATATGGTTAAATGTTGTGTGGGCGGTGAGGCTACAAAAAGATGAAAAAATTGGTTCGGTGTTTAAGGCCATTTAATGCAAAGCAAAAGTAAAACCAAGCCAGAGTGTGTTGACTCATGACATTTGTGTATTTATGAGTATGTGTAGAGAAAATATAGGTTGCAAAGGTAAGTTATTTAATGCATGGAATTACTACCGTATAGATATAGTATTTTTTTTTCTTCAGATTTTAACTCTATACATGACTTTGATTGTTTTCTTGATAGAAATTTGCTAGACCCACATAAAAGTATCAACAAAAACAATCCCTCGCTGAGTCACCCGCTGACACCTCGATCAGCAACTGGATTGTTTTTGTGAATACTTTTATGTGGATGTATCATTGCTCTGATTGATAATCATAACTTATAGTAACATTTTAAGTAAAACTTTAATCGTTAATGGACTGAAGTGGTGAAAGATGTCGAGTTTATATAGGGGAATTTTTGAAATATGACTCATTTTGGAATTTGTAGTGTACTCAAGTTATGATATGTGAACAAAACACACAATATCAAATAGGTTGTTTGTTAAGGTATATGATAGCGTTGTAAACGAACCGAATGTTTAGTGAATATTTTATGAATCGTTTGATAAAAAGTTCGTCTATCTTCGTTTATTTATTAAATGACCGAATATGAACATTATTTTATGTTCTTTAGTTAAATAAACGAAAATGAAGAAAAGTTGTGTCCGTTCATTTATGTTCGAGAACGTCCGATTATGCATTTATTAATGTTCGTTTATGTTCATTTGTTTGCTAATGTTCGTATATCATATTTTTTAATTTTATAAATTTAAAACTGGTTTGATTAAACAACAAACAACACTGGTAAAACAAAATGTTGTGAATAATTAAAAAACTTTATGTTTGTTTTTCTACGTTTATTTATGTTCGTTTGAGATTCTTTTTGTGTCTTAATGAATGAACATAAATGAATATGAATAACTCATTTTCTTAATAAACGAACATGAACAAAAGAAAGTTGCTCGTTTAAGCGTTCATGTCCTGTTAAAATTAAACGAATAAACATGAACAAGGTTATGTTCATATTCGTTCGGTTCTTTTACACTCCTAGTAAATCATATTTGGGATTGTTTGACAGGTGTCCTAAGGCATTGGTTATAGTGCATTAATTCATTTTGATTTTTTTTTTTAAATTATTAACTGCATTTACTACGTATTTATTAAATTTATAAATTAAATTTATAAATTAAATTGATAAATAGAATTTCCTTTCATAATCATGTTAACAAATGACTTGAGGGTACTGGTTAGACAAACTCATTACATATCATTTGCATTTATGTTCTTTTTTTCTTTTACGTTGATTTTTTTATTTTTATTTATTTATTTATTTATTTTTTTTGGTTTTGTTAACCATTGGGTTGTGGATAAGCATCATCATCTATGTGAAATTAGCATGTAATGAACTAATTATTTCTTTATTTATACATATTTAATGATGACTAGAAGGGTACCCGCGCAATGCGTCGGTGAGTACCCGATGACTTTTGTAGCGAGCAAATATTTTCCATTTTAAACCTTCTTTATTTAGCATGTCTCATATACTTTATAACGTAGTAGATATACGCTTTTCAAAAGTAAAATGTCAAAATTATTAATAATGTAAATAATTAGCACTTTTATTTTTAAAAATTTAGCAATAAAATATATCATTATCGGAGGGGGTTACTATATGGTTTAAATGAGACTTAAATTTTCATATTTTACATTAATTTTTTAATTTTCCTTTTTTAGTAATGTTTTAGTCTTAAAATTTTAAGACTTCCTTTTTTAGAAAGTCTCAAATCCTTTATAATATAGTATAGATAATCATAAAAATTGTTGTTAAACATAGAATGTTTGGTATTTATGGTAACCTTAATCACAACCCAATGGATTGTGGTTAACAAAACCCTTTTTTTATATAAAGTTGTCATTAATGTTTAACAAACTAAAGTAAGCAATATTAAGTAATGTACATAAATTCTAATTAATAAGAAATCATATTATGATATAATTCGTGATTATATTATATGTATAAGCATGTTTAAATATTAATTAAGTTGTGTCAATAAGCATGTTTGGTGTTTTTTGCTTGTTTATTAAAGTTTGCTTAAATGATAATTTTGTGTTTGGGTTAGTTTTGAGTAATAATCTAACTTTTTCTTATTTGTTTTTTTGTTGAATAAATTATGAAAGCTAAGCACGAAATTCATCACCCACAAAATCACAAGTACACAAATATCCTTCTAAATGTAAGAGCATAGAGAAGAATATAGAAATTACATCTTGTATGGCACCAAGTGCCATCCTCCTTACTTCCTTTAACAGAGATGAAAATATATGATCCTTATGAAACTCGAATTTCATAAGAGCCTCTTTGCTTGGCTTGCACACCAAGTAAACCTAGTTTTAGTATAAAACTGAGTACACTTTAGCCCTTGAACTATACTAAGTATACTTAAACCCATTAAGAATTGCTATTATTGTTACGCCCTTTTTCCAATTTGACTAAAAATATAAAAATTGTGCGCAACGGCTTGACCCGAAAAGACCTTCTGTTACACTTTAACAAACTGACAAAATTATAAAACAAATCATCCTTTGAAAGTATTTTTAAATGAAACTAGACTCAATTATCTTTAAAACGACGGGTGGCACGACCTCTAACAAGCCACGAATGATTTTATACGAATTAAAAAAAATGACCAAAAATTATGCTTCTGGGCATACAGCTATATGGTCTACTCAGAAAACATGTGAAAACCCATTGATATAGCATACGTCTTTACGCTTAAAAGCGTACAACCATATGGTCTACTCAGAAACAATTTCCCATAGCATGCAACCATATGCTCAGACATGTATGATTTTATGCCCTTGTATCAGAAGCTGTCCCAAAAATACACTTTATACAATTTCCGGAAACTCGACTTCCAATACTATATAATTAACGAAACTTTTCATAAATCTTATTAACATTATAATACATCATTTCCATAACAATGCTTGGTCTAAACGACCCGATAACATATAATTTACAAATCGATGGGTGTTTTGCCAAAAAAAACCCTTTTTGACCCATTATCACACACTACACTTACATAACACACAAGACCTTTAATCCATAAACAAAAATCTGGACTCGGACACAATCAACAGAACATTTATAAATCACTTTAGACATTTGGGAGTTCAACCTTAACTTGAGCTCGACACCTAGTATTAAGATTATAAGCATACTTCAATGTTTTCAACTTTCATGCTTCCCATTCTAAGCTTTTGGCAAGGCCTTACTTATATCATACGAACCTACAAAACATGCCAACTATAACACGTAAATTTTACGCTTAGCAAGTAAAATAGTAATAACAGGGCATTATAAATTGATTAGTCATATAAGCATCATACACACACTAACATAGTTCATAAGATCAATGTATATCATCACTTGCACATACACTTAACAAAAATATCATTTAAACATACTTAACCTTTACATACTATAAGCCACAATAGTCTCAATCACAACTTTGGCTAGCTATGCCAAACTAGCCCAAAACTTATTCTTAATCCAGCCTTACTAAGCCAATACCTCTTAAACCTTCACTATCATTCTCCATATAACATATATATAAATAAATAAATATAATTTCATGTTATAACCAAATTACTTACCTCAAATCAAAGCCAAGATAACAAGAACATCAACATCACCATCATCTTTGGTCCTTACTCATAATTCTTCATAACACCTATCAACATATTAATGTAAATACTATAACAATATAAGATCTCTAATTCTACCCATAACCATAACCATAACCAAAACCATCTTATCATCTTATGATCATTTCATGATCATAACCCAAAATCACCAATTTGCTTATAATTTAATAATTGACCTTAACCTATTATTACAAACACTTTAATTCTTGCTTTATAACCATAATTACCCATAACCTCAATTGTACCTCAGGAACCCTAACTCGCCAATTCACAAGTAACACAAGAATAAGGTTACTTACTTGAGGAGTAAACGTTAGTAGTGATTAAACTCTAAAATTAGAACCCTATTTCATCACAACTTGATCATCAAAATGGGCTTGTTTCCCTCTCTTTTCCTTTGTTGCCAACAAATACACAAACACTACACACTCTCTAGAGATTTTTAGAAAACCTGTAAAAGTGTTATAATTACTTCTTGGTTAAGTTGGCTACAACTTTGGTTAATTGGCAATTTTGGTCCCTCGTGTTATATTCTTTATAATTTGACCACATTAAACTTTATAACTTATATTTGTGACACATCAAACTTTTTAAAACAATTTACATAATGTTAATACTTATAGTTTGACTACCAGGTCTGTTTAACCAATTAACATTATAACCGTTGTTATGCACCAAGGACCCCTAAAATGCATTATAACCCCCTATTATGCATTAAGGACCTTTAAAATGCTATTTTGTCTATAATGCATTTTAGGGGTCCTTGGTGCATAATAGGGGGTTATAATGCATTTTAGGTGCCTTTGTCATGTGCCTGATAAAATATATTTAACCATGAGCAAGTTGCTTACACCCAACTTGTTCACGACTATTAGCATTGAGCACGGTCCAAAACCTAGACTGGACCAACAAAAATCAGATCGGATCGAAAACCAATTTTGAAACACACATTTCTGGTTTTGACTAAAAATTTAAAACTGATGCGTGGAAATGATATGACCAAAATTGACCTTCAGTTACTCTTTAATGAACTAACAAAATTCTATTACAAACCAGCCCTTGAGAGTATTTTTAAATGAAACTAGACTCAAATACCTTTTCGCCGATAGGTGGCACGACTTCTAGCGACTCATGGTTGATTTTATACAAAATAACGAAATGACCGAAATCTACAAAGACCCCTCTTATGCACTTAGGATCCCTAAAATGCACTATAACCCCTGTTATGCACTAAGGACCCTATAACCCTTGTTATGCACTAAGGGCCTCTAAAATTCACCATAACCGTTGTTATGCACCAAGGACCCCTAAAATGCATTATAACCCCCTATTATGCATTAAGGACCTTTAAAATGCTATTTTGTCAAATCGACCCATGACACATGTAAACATAAAACCAATACTTTAGACATGTATTTAAACACATGTAATCTACATTAAATTAAAAGTGCACCATGTACATTTGTTTCTAAGATTTCTTGACCCGGTTGACTCAAAATGGATTAAAATGGACCTTGTCCCAAACACCCCTTTCTATGCATACCTTTTTTGTGCACTTTTAACCCATTTTCTGAAAGACGACTTCTATAACATAACATAACATCAAACTTTCACAATTAATTAACACAACATAAAACACATAAGAATGTACAAACATTGTCTCCAAGACCCACAGAAACGTACTTTACAAAGTGACGGGTGTTGTCCCAAACACCCGTTTTGAAACGTTTACATACACTATTCTTACATAACTTACCAAACCATTACTTCAACACCAACGCCTGGACTTGGAAACTAGAGAACAATGTTTATAAACACATTTACAATGACTCGGGGTTCAACATAATTGCGGCATCTACTACTAAGCTCCTATGTATTTATCAAATACTTCCTATTTCGTTCTTCTAAATTCTAGGTCTTTAGTCAAGACCTTACTTACTCCGCTTATGAACCTACAAAACAGTTACACAACTAAACCGTAAGCTTTCGCTTAGTAAGTAAAAGACATAACAAGTTATCATATATCATTTAACACATTTGCATCATGAATAACACTTACTAGTCCAAGTGACTACAATTGTACCATTACTTGGTTTCCTCCACTTCCACATAAGCTTCACACATCATTGTTAACATCATAACTAGGCAAACCTCATTATAGCTAGTTTAAGGGTTAATAGACAAAGATGTCACTAAACTTTCAGAAATATTTGTCCTAAGTCACTAATGTTTGTATTCTGTCATCTAGGTCACTATACTTTACGTAACCGGTTATCGTGGATACCGATAGGGAAACAACCGGTTGTTACCGGTTAAGGTATACTCGATAGTTTTGGCACATGTTATCTAAGGTACTAAACTTTGCGAAAAATTTGTCCTAAGTCACTAATGTTTCATTCACATCATCTAAGGTACTAAACTTTGCGAAAAATTTGTCTTAAGTCACTAATGAAAATTTTGTCCTAAGTCACGAGTTTTGTCCCATTTTTACGTCCGTTTTATACGTTTTATGTTTTCATCCGTTTTCATACGTTTTGTCCGTTTTATATGGTTTTATACATTATTTATCGTTTTTCGTTTCATCCGTTTTATTCGTTTCATCCGTTTTATTCGTTTTAATCCTTTTTATCGTTTTAAATCCGTTTTCTTACGTTTCCGCCTATTTTCTTATGTTTTCAAACATAAAGCGAATAAAACGTATAAAATGTACAAAACCATATAAAACGGACAAAACGTATAAAACGGATGAAAATAAAATGTATAAAACGGACGTAAAAATGGGAAAAAACGGACGAAACGTATTAAAACGGACAAAAGCGTAAAAACGAACAAAACGTATAAAATGAATAAAAACGTATAAAATGTGTATAAAATCGTATAAAGCGTAAAATTTTAAAGGTTCGAGAACATGTGCCACAACTCGTGACTTAGGAAAAAATTTCATTAGTGACTTAGGACAAATTTTAGCAAAGTTTAGTACCTTAGATGACGAGAATGAAACATTAGTGATTTAAGACAAATTTTTCGCAAAGTTTAGTGACTTGTTTGTATAGGTTTAGTTATGTATTGGCCACAACCGGTTACCAATCCTTCGAGTGACTAGGGTGACACTTATAAAAAGGTTTAGTAACATATGTGAAAAACCCGTGAAGTATAGTGACCTAGATGACAGAATACAAACATTAGTGACTTAGGACAAATTTTTTTGAAAGTTTAGTAACATTTTTGTATATTAACCCCTAGTTTAACCAACTAGTCTATTCTAATCTTAATTCAAGCATCCTAAAACTTAAGCCTTTCACATCCTTAACACAATCATAACACATAGCACAAATATGATAAACTCAATATAACATCTTGTTATAGTCAAATTACTTACCTCATATACAAGATAACTTTACCAATAATTTATCATCCCCATCCTTGCATCCTATCCAACAATCATCATTAAAACCTATTATTATAATAATACAAAAACAATAACAAAGGTTTATATAACCCATTAAACATACTCAATGTATATTCTTAATCATCATACGATCATATCTTGCTCATATGATGAATTCCCCAATTTTTCTACACAAACCCTAACTTCAAAAATTATCAATTTAACTCAATTAAAGGCTACTTACTTGAAAGAAAGATTGATACAGACACACTACTTGAGTTGGAACCCTAATTTTTGCATCAATTGATCATCAACAATCTTGGTTCCCTCTCTTTTCTTGCTTTATGTCGACACACATAAAAAACCCTACACAACTTCTGGAAAGTTAGGGAATATGTGAGTTATTTATCTCAACTACTTCTGAATAGTTTGGTATAATGGCAGGTAATGTCCTCAATTCTTCTTTTCTCTTATTTGGCCACATTACTTCTTACATCTTAACACTTCATCACATAAATTATAATTTAACTTCTTCTATTGTTAAATGGTAAACCAAAAACCATATAAAATTAATAATTAACTCTCGGGTTTGACTAACCAATTACATTAAGTCTCCCAACTCATAAAAGTCATAGGCAACATAACATAATAGCACACTTATAACTAAATACCTATAAAACTGGTTTTAGGGTGTTACAGATTTTGCCCAAGACACTGAACCCAGGATCGGACTGAAATGTTCGGTCTAGGTTCTAGTCGGTCCGGTATAGTTTGATTCGTCAGTCTAATCCGGTCTAACAAAGCCTAATGGTCGGTTTTGCATAAGACCGAACTGGAGTGGGGGCAGACCTAGGAAGGGACCGAAATATGTTTGCTTCGGTCTGGTTGGTCCGGTTCGGCCTGGTTTCAGTTCGGTACGGTCCGCGGTGTATTATGCTCATCCCTAACGACTATTGTAAAACCTCAAAATCTAAAACATAGATAAAGACTAAAATACCCTCGAAATCAAAAATTATAAAATACGTAAAATACGTTTATAATCATTTAACGAAATTAAAACTAACTTGCGAATAATTAGAATTTAACTAAAATATGTACGTGATCGATTTTGTACGACGAAAGATTTAAACGTCTCGCGTAAAAGTTTGGGCCTCGCCATTTGTTTGATTTTGATCCGATGGGCTCGTTTTCTTTTGCCAAGCCGACAGTCCAAGAAGCCATAAGGGGCGTTTGTTTTGTGTGTTCGGTTGGGCCAAGCCGAAACCCAAGCCCCTCCTCAAAAGCCCTAACCGAAAATGCTACCACTATAAATATAACACATAAACTCAAAAGTGAAACCCTAGTTTTTGGTTGCCTCTCTTTTCTTTTGTTCTATTCGGCCGAACCTAGCAACCTTGGTGTCGAGTCTTTTGCTTCATCAAAGCTAAGGTATAACATGTTTCTCGTCTTATTTTGATAACACCTAACGTATCATGTGTTGTAGCTTGTTTGTTTTAGTCGACTTGTGTTTCTTTTTCTTTTGTGTCGAGCCGTGTGAAACCAACAAAGGCAAACCATATAAATTGAACTTGATAAATATAAAAGAACATGATATGTAATACGTATTATTGAATCGGATCATGGTTAAGTCGAGCTATATAAGAACCGAACCACATGCATATGAACCGAACCATGTATATGTTTCGGCCAAGGTATAAAAACATGATAACTTGAATATGTAAAGTACTTAAATGAGCTAGGACTTGCGTAAAGTGTTGTAGCCGAAACCCTAGGTTTGAACCGAACCATATAAGAGTTTTGAAAGTGTGTTTAATAAGTAAAGGTCATGTAAACCTAAACCCTAGTTTGAATGTGTGAACCGAATAATGCAAGCCGAACCATAAATGGTTTGTGAACCGTGTCTCATATGCGTGCGTTTTATAAGTCAAGTGAGTTTGTGGATATGTAAACGTAGTACGTGGTCGTATCTAGTCTAAACTATTGTGCATGTGTGAGTTATGACTTTTAAACTATTTTCACATTTAACCCTAAACTTTAATAAATGACATAATGAACCCTAATCTACGATATTAATTATAAAACATTTAAGTCTCATTAAATTATAAAACCCTAAAGTATGAAGATCATCGAATACACTAAGTATAAACACCAAATATTAAAAGATCATTTCGACGATTATGGAATCATAAATAACATGGACGACCGTTAATGTGTATAGGTTACGAGAAGAAGGAGTAATCCTTTGCTTTCCGTATTTACCGATCATTTGCTTTGGAATAAGGTACGGATATTCGACCTTTTCAAGAAAGGTTCCTTTAACGTTTTCTTTCGTTAGCTTTTATATTAGGGTTTCCTAAGTCTTTGCTATGAACCCCATTCTGCTTTTGTTTGAGTGTTGCTTATCCGAACTCGATTTACGAATTTTGAAACATCGATTTTGAACTATATGATATGAAAACTCGATTTTGGAAATATGAATGATCTTCGATAAAATATGATCTCGTGTCGGTTATGACATTCGATTTGACCTAAGATAGTTTGACACCGAGCCAAATATTTCACTAGTCATGGGGTTCCATGTCCGTATCGTTGATGCACCTCGATATGACTCTAGGGCGATAGAGTGATGTTACGCCACGTCTCGGATGGTGAAGCATATTTTGTATATGTAGGAAGGGCGTATGGATGCATCCTAGATCATTATCATTATCCGTTATATGTTATCGATGATTGATGTCTGCGTGCATGCACGTCCTTCATAACTCTGGTAGGTCTCCCTACAAATGTTGCCTTCGAGAAATGTTGCCTTATGAGAATATGATTATGATCGATATTTGTTTATGGGCTCGTGGTAGTTAATCGTAAACTTTATTTGTAAATTCGATTTATACTTTGAAAATGATTATGATTTTGCTATCTTTTGTTCACTATATTTCATATTCGATATCGTTTAGTATTCGCTTTGCTTTCATATTTGTTCACTTTGGGCTTTTGAAGCTCGGTAGCATTTTCTTTTCTTCCGCGGTATCTAAGCATTGGGCTGGGTTTTGCTTTGGGATGAGTGCATGAGTGGACTTACCTTAGAGATTTTTAGCTTTGATCTTATGATGCCATTTAAGACTTATTATTTCAGATATTTTGTCGGAGTTATTTTCCGCTGGGACCTATGTATTGAAGTCGTTTTGACTTGAATTATTTCCGCATTTATGTTAAGATTTCTTTTGGATATTTATGTTTGCTTTGATATGACACCATTACTTGTGATTCCTTTACCCTTGTCGGGTCGGGGCGTTACAACTATTAAGTTTTTGTATACCATTTCCAATTAAAATTGTCAATGTCAAACATAGCGTTCGTACTAGACATTCTTCTTCAAAACTTGCTTTAGCTTATCTGGTTGATTTAACCCTTTAATAACCCTAAGGATTCAACATTTCCAACATGCCTCACAACCCATGTGCTGAAAACCCCAACTTCTTTTAAAGTTAATCTACTAACCTTTTAAAAAATATTAAAGCTTCGATCCTTCCACCTAAAGTATAGAAACCTATTACTTGTCCTATGAGTAATCACTTTTCCTGTAATTCAAAGAAAACTAAACATTATCTTCCTTTCAAAAATCAACAAGACTTGAAGTCAGAAAGATATGCGAAAACAATTAAACATTTGGAACCCTTTTGTCAAAACTCGTTGTAACTGAAACCATTATCATCAAGTAAGCATTTGGAATTGACTTTATTACACCTCAAGAAACCCTTGAGAAAACTGAAACTTGCACCTCAATATTCCTTTTAATCGACACAAACTTCAGACAACTTATAATCAACACAAAGATAGCCAAACAATAACCCAAAAACAACATAAAAACCAAATCTCTCCAACAACTTCGAACATCATAGGAGTCACTTTAGTTGTTGTGCATACCAAGCAAACCTAGTTTAAGCCTACTCCTAACTCTACTTAACTGAGTATACAAGAAAAGTCGTTAATCTTTGTTAGATGTCTTAATACATGTGTAATTAATGTTTTTCCCTCAAAACTACATATGACAATTGTAATCATGTAGGGATACAAATGAGACATAATAACTCAGTAAGTTATTTGAGGCCAACTCAAAAATACTTGAATTGAACCGGATTATAATTGAGTCGAGATCAAGCTCGAGCTCGAGATACTTAATTAGGAACCCAAGTTGAGCTCCAGTTCCAGAATATTCAGCTCGTGAGGCGCAAGAGCCTTAGCGAGTGTTTGGTTAATTTACATTGTTTCCTTTTATAAACATATAATTACCTAATCATTACTATATAAAGTAATATGTATACGAATAAGTTTGAGTCGAGCTAAAAATGCCGATTATTATCGAGTTTGAGCTTGACAGGTAGGTCATTCAAGCTCAACTCGAGTTTTGAGCTTGAGTTTTAGAAGGTGAGATGTACTCGAGCCTAAAATTTAAAGTTCGGTCGAGCTTGAATCAAGTTTTGAGCATGAGTTTTAGTAGCGAGTCGAGGTAGCAGTACTCGGTTTGATTTAGCTTGTTACATCCATAATCAGTTGTACTAAATGTGTGAAACATTATGACCACTATGCGTTAAACATATGATTAAAGTATTAAGCTATTTTTTGTTATCAATTACCACTCTAACATAATATCTTTTAGAATTCTTTCACTTGTATATTACTGAGTAATTAGAGTAGGTCTAATCAGCGCTATCTTAGCGTCACATAAAATTTTCATTCCTTCATCAAATCCATACCAAATAGCCGTAATAATGACCACTAAACCAATTATCCAAATATAGCACAATACACACTCACACACATAATAATAAAACTTTCATTCGGTCGTGCAAACAACCTTTTTGACATTCACACTTGCAAAAGGAGTGCCATAATAAGGATAGCGTGTGACTGAGCGGGTTCATGCGTGGTCACAAAACTATTACATCCAGTCTGATAGTCATTACCAATCCTTTACTATAAGTCTAGTTTTCGTACAACCTTACGGTGGAACAAAAATAAAATAATCATCTAAAAATAGTGTGCATGGATGTTATCTTGTTTCGTATCTGGAATGGGTCCGAACATTTCACTTAATTTGGAACGGATATATGTTGCTATATCGAAAGAATACACATACGATACGAAAATAGTAACAATTAAGAGTTTTTTTTTTTTTTTTCAAATCATCACTTGTTTTGTTTTCTGATCTTTAATATCGTATTGGAAAGATGTAAATTTGTATTTTATTGGACCATTACTAAAATAATAAACTTACCAATATAAAATCACATAAATTAATAAATACTTGAAACCATTTATATTCACGTTCTAAACGATAGTTGTTAGTTGTCAGTTTGTTAGCTTTTCAAGGTTAAAAGGCACTTTAATACCAAATATAAATTATAAATGTTTATTAGTTTATACTACAATTATTTGCAAGAGAAAGAATTTACCCATGACATCTCTGTTTGTTATTATTTTTAATTATTTTTATTTGTATTAATTTTGTTATCGTAATTAATTGGCAACAGTGGCGGAACTTGGCCATTTATTTTGGGGGGGCCGAATCGGAGATTTATTTATAACCTCAACTAAATTACCCCTAAAACCTACAATATTTACATTAGGTGTCGTAAATTTTGGGGAGGCCGGGACCCTCCCATGCCCTCATTAAGGTCCGCCCCTGATTGGCAACAACTATCTACTACGGAGTATATTAGAATGTGGTTGACATTTATGTGCTCGATAACAAATTTTATGCAAGTACGCGTCAGCAGTGCACTCCTCAGGACACCGATTTGATAAACAAATTTTGTGCTCGATAACAAATTTTGTGCTGTTGTGGGCCTTGGGCCTGTGGGCCTATGGCTCGTATTCTATAACCTTGTCAAAAACTCAAAATACATATTCATACGCAATATACGTGTTCAGTTGACTTATACGGGTTCGTGGATTGATAAGTTAGTATAATCTCTACTTAAACACGAATCGTTTATTAATCGTGTCAAAAAACTCAACTCCAACCTATACCTGCATAACATATGTAATGTGTATGTGACTCGTTTAACATGTTTAAGTAATTAAGTTGGTCAAACGGTAAATAAGAGTGATGGTTTTTCAATTTAGCTATTTTACTAGATTAAATCCTTTTACCCAAAAAAAAATGATACAAGGATTAAAAAATGATAAAAATAATATACAAATAACTATACGACAATTTCAATCATATATGAGTTGTAATCGTAATTCACTCGTATTATGTACATAACCAAATACATTTAATTCAGATCCAACATAAAAGTTATATATTCTATTTTTAGAGGCTTATGTACTTAAACGGGTTCACGAGTTAACCTGTTTAATAATTACTCAACCTAAACACAACCCGTTTACTAAACGGGTTAGACGGGTTGACCTGTTTTTTTATCCAAACATGTTTATCCTAAATCTAATCCTATTTAACTTCATGTCGTTTATCGTTTGTGTCAAAAATTGTCGTATATCAGATCACTATGTCTTTTTTCAGAAAAAATAAATACATCTCACAAGATGTTGACAATTATGGCAGATTTTGTTGAAAATGGTATACGTCAAATAAAACTTGTGCATCTTATCATATACGTACATAAGTCAAGAAAAAGTGATGAAACACGATATTTCACAAATAGAGTATGGTTACAAGATAGATAAAGAGAAAGTTGTTACCAATAAATCAACCGATAACTAAATGTTATTAAAAACAATGGCTTGTTAGTTGATTGTGTTTAATCATCTATTTAGTGATTCACTGTCCACATTTACAAGCACATGACACATTAAAAGGGTGTTTCTTTTTTGTGTTAATAAGTCTTAATGAGAAGATAGTGGTGGGCTACACATATAATATGTTTCTTTTTATGTTAAATGGTCTATATGAGGAGAGAAAATGGCCCGCCCACTTAATCTAGAAAAAAAAAAAGAAACAAGCCCAAAGTAATCAGTCAACTAAGTTGTACGGAGTAAAAAGTAAAATGAAACGAATTTACTATTTTATGTAGTGTGAAGTTCTAACACACAAGAAAGTAAACCGGAAGGAAAAGTGGTTTATTGAATTGTTAATGAAATGAGTAACCGATTTACAAATATAAAGAGAAGGAAAAATAACTACCAAACTTTTCAAGTTAACTAGTTTGGTCCTTATTCTTGTACAACAATTACTAACTAGCTCTTGTGTCTTTCACGCTCCCCCTCAAGTTAAAAGTTATTATAAACTGAAACTCCCAACTTGGACAAAAGTTTAGTATGTTGATCAACACTGACAACCTTGGTAAACACATATGCCAATTGCTCTTTTGTAGGCACATAGAATGGTTTGACTGTTCCAGCTTTGACTTGATCTCTTACATAGTGATAATCAACTTCAATATGCTTAGTCCTAGCATGGAACATAGGATTTGCTGCTATGTACAAAGCAGCTTGATTATCACAACATAAGTCCACTGGCTTCAAATCTTTAATGCCAAGATCCTTCAACAAACTCACAAGCCATGTCACTTCACAACATGTCAATGTCATAGCCCTATATTCTGCTTCTACTGAGGACTTAGACACAACAGCCTGTTTCTTTGATTTCCAAGAAATTGGTGAGTCACCCAAAAGAATACAATAGCCACTTGTGGACCTTCTAGTCATTGGACAACTAGCCCAATAAGAATCACAATAAGCTTCCAACTATATTGTTGAATCACTAGCAAGTAGAATACCTTGGCTTGGACAAGTCAACAAATACCTCAAGAGATGCTTGACTGCTTGCATATGTACTGAGGTTGGAGACTGCATGAATTGGCTCAATAATTGGACTGTGTAATACCAAAGGGCCTATGGTCTAGCGGTATGGAGGTTTTACCCTCCTAGGCAAGGTCTCAAGTTCGAGTTTTGTCTAGGGCGATAGGGGTTTCCTCCCACGTGCGTAAAGGGAAGGGCAACATTGCCTTCTGGGCTGGACCCAACCTGGTTGTGTGGGCTCGCTACGCCTTCTGGGCTAGGAGCCATGTAGCCACAATTGTCGTTCAAAAAAAATTTTGGACTGTGTAATAGATGTTTGGCCTTGTCACAGTTAGATAGATTAGCTTACCGATGAACTTTCTATAAATTTCAAGATCAGACAATTGAGTTCCCACATAAGCTTGTAGTTTGAGGTTAGGATCCATAGGTAACTTGTAAGGTTTGTTATTCAAAACTCCTCCTTCTTTAAGAAGTTCCTTAGTGTAACACTGAACCAAAATCACCCAAGTCCTTCATATGAAACACTGAACTAAGCTGTGATTTTAGACTACATATTTAAGCTTCATCATTTCCAGTGATTAGCAAGTCATCTACATACACTAGAACTGCAGTAAAGCTCTTATCAACTTTCCTCACAAACAAGGAGTAATCAGTTTTAGACTGCTGATAACCAAACTCAATCAAAGCAGAGGACAATTTTGCAAACCATTGCATGGGTGCATGTTTAAGGCCATAAATAGACTTCTTTAACTTGCACACCAGGTTTGGATCAAATGTATTCTCAGATGTCACAGGTTGACCTTTATCTACATAGCCTAATGGAACCTTCATGTAAACTTCTTCAGTTAAATTACCATGTAAAAAGACATTTGACACATCCATTTGGCAAGTATGACAACCTTTTAGTGCAACCGCAGCTAACAAATACCTTACTGTCACCATTTTGGGCCACTTGTGCAAAAGTTTCTTTGTAATCAAAACCATAATTTTGTCTATTCCCTTGCACAACCAATCTAGATTTCTTTTTGTCTATTGTACCACCAGCTTTAAACTTTTTTTTGAAGATCCAATGACCACCAATAACCTTCTTACCAGCTGTTAGATAAGTCAAGTCCCAAGTACCCTTCTCATCCAAGGCTCTCAGTTCACAATTCATAGCATCACACCACCCCTCATCTTTAAAAGCCTCTTTAAAATTCACTGGATCATTCTGAGCCAAAAGAGCATACACTAAATCATGAAAGTCAAACACAAGAGGTGTTAAGGACACTTGATTGGCTTTTGGAACATAAGTCAAAACAAAAACTTTGAGTTTAGAAGGCACTGTAGTTGTTTTGGATGACTTTCTTATTGGTAATGGTTGTTGTTGAGATACATATGTAGGATTGGGTTGTGAATTATGAGTTACAAATGATGTTTGATTATTAGTTGATCGAGACTGAAGGGGTGTTTTGTCAATACCAGTTGGACTAGAAGCAGACACATTTATTGCATTTGGTGTTTGATTATGTGAAACAGAAGTTGTAGAAGGTACATCAAACTCATCATAGGTATGGTTAGACTCAAAAATACAAGGTAAGGTTGTTGGCAAAGGACTCAAAAACTGGTTGACACTGTCTGATGCAAATGGAAAAATGTGTTCATGAAACATTGCATCTCTTGACACAAAAGTAGAATGAGTCAACAAATTATAGAGATTATATCCTTTTTTATTGGAAGGATAACCTAGAAAGACACAAGGTACACCTCTTGGATCAAACTTGTCAGCTTTTCTTGAAGGATTGCCCACCACAGCAAAACAACCAAACACTCTCAAATGGGCATACACATGTTTTTTTCTTCAACAAGACTTCAAAAGGAGTAACATTGCCAAGCACATAAAAAGGAACTATATTGATTAGATAAGTTGCAGTAGTAACACAGTCTCCCCAAAACTTTAGAGGCAATTTAGAATGAAATCTTAGAGCCCTTGCAGTATCATTGCATCTCTTGACACATTTAGAGGAAAAATGTGTTCATGAAACATTGCATCTCTTGACACAAAAGTAGAATGAGTCAACAAATTATAGAGACTATATCCTTTTTTATTGGAAGGATAACCTAGAAAGACACAAGGTACACCTCTTGGATCAAACTTGTCAGTTGTTCTTGAAGGATTGCCCACCACAGCAAAACAACCAAACACTCTCAAATGGGCATACACATGTTTTTTCTTCAACAAGACTTCATAAGGAGTAACATTGCCAAGCACATAAAAAGGAACTCTATTGATTAGATAAGTTGCAGTAGTAACACAGTCTCCCCAAAACTTTAGAGGCAATTTAGAATGAAATCTTAGAGCCCTTGCAGTATCCAATAAGTGCTTGTGTTTTCTTTCAACCCTTCCATTTTGATATGGTCTATCTACACTTAAAGTTTGATGGACTATTCCTTGACTTGTTAAAAATGGTCCACACTGTCCCTTTATAAACTCCAATGCATTGTCAGACCTAACTATCTTAATTTGCTTTTCAAATTGTGTAGCCACAAACTTAACAAATGATTTAAGTGCCTCAAATGCATCAAACTTTTGCACCAAAAAATAAGTCCAAGTAACTCTACTGCAATCATCCACAATTGTTAAAAAAATACTTGTATTTACCATTTGTTGGCACTTTGTAAGGTCCCCGTATGTCTATATGAATAAGCTAAAAAATGTTAGACCTATGAGAATCACTAACTGATTAAGGAAGCTTGGTAAACTTAGCCATAAGACAAGATAAACAAGTATTAGAACATGAAGATTTTGACATGGAAACTGGCAAATCATTCATACATTTCAACTTTGAGTCTGACAAATGTCCTAACCTATGATGCCACAATCCATATGAATTTGCAACACCTTTATTCACTAAATTGAAACTACCAAAAGCAGAGAAAGAAATTTTTTGCATTGTAGAGTTTACCAAGTTTGAGAACACACTATCCAATTTATCCGAAGCCATGTTTACCAGGTGGTACAAGCCTTCTTTCTTCCTACCTATATGATGTTACCACTAACACATCCTCTGTCAATTTAGGTACTGATAACAAGCTAAACTTAAATGATGGTACCACTAACACATCTTTCAGTAGAATCCCATTTTTAAGTTGTACTTTACCTACATGTGAGATCACTGAAATTTCACCATTAGGTAGTCTTATTTGGGGTTTAATATGCAACAAGTAAGGATCAAACACACTATCATGCACTGGTGTCATATGGTCAGATGCACCAGTATCATAAATCTAATCCTCAAGTATTTCTAGCATATCTAAATGACTACTAAGACATGCAATACTTGCTGCAAATTGATGATCAAACTCTTCTTCAGTACAATTGAAAATATTCATCTGCTGCATACTTTTTAACAACTGCTCAAACTACTGAGGTGTGAAGCTGATATTCCCACTCTCCACATGTACAACAGTCCTTGGCATACTTTGAAACTGATTCTTGTTCTGAGTTTGAATTGGCCTAAATTGTTTTGAAACTCCTTTGTGTTTAGGATGCCAAGAAGGATAACCCACTTTTTCCCAACTTCTCTCTGGTGAATGCCACTTAAAACCACAAATGGAGCACTTGTCTTTAACATTCCCTTTGTTGTACAAATCAGCTGATTCAACACCAGAAGAAGAAGATCCAAACAACAACCTCTGTGATTCTTCTTGCTGCAACGAAGAACAAGCATTCTCCACACTTGGCAAAATAATAATCATCAAGATTGTGGAAAACTAGAAGGGGGGGTTGAATAGTTTTGCCGATTTTAATTTAGTTTCAAAAACTTTAGATTCGTTAGTATGTGAGATCTTATGGATGTAGAGAAACTATATATCTAATGATAAGGCAAGTAAATAAAGTAAAGCAAAGGGAGAGAAAAGACACAACCGATGTATGGTGGTTCGGCTACAAGAACACCTTCCTTGCCCTACTCCACTCCCCGAGTCACCTACTCGAGAGTTCAAGCACTATGTCAACAAACTCCTTCACTTGGCGGAGAAGCCTTCACAACGTTGCTTACACCTTTTTCCGGTACAAAGCTAGATACCGAGTCCGTAACACGGTGGACCAAACCAACACGACTATTACACAACAAATATGTGAAATATCAAATACAAGATCTTCGCTCATGTAAATCTTGCGAGTGACAAATCAATCAAGGACCCCTTGCTTGGATGACTTGTAGAATGCTCGTGATCTCGCCTTAGAGAAGGACCTATATGAGGACCATAATAGAAAGAAAGAAGAACAACTCTCTAGATAAAGTGATCTATATGTTAGAAGAGAATGAGAGTGTTTGAGAGATTTAATAAGAAGAGGGTTTTTGGGTTTTTCTTTAATTTATACACATGTTTGGGTTTTTCAAAATCGATGAAGCCCGGAGGTTGAGCTACATATACTTCTTCATTAATGAAGCCATTTAAAAAAGCGCTTTTGACATCCATTTGATAAAGCTTTAGATCATTAGCACAAACATAGGCAAGAAGTATTCTTATAGAATCTAATCTAGCCATAGGGGCATAGGTATCATCAAAGTCTATTCCTTCTTGTTGGTTATACCCTTGGGCAACGAGTCTAGCCTTGTTCCTAGACACTACTCCGTTTGCATCTAATTTGTTTTTATAAACCTATTTGGTTCCTATTATGGTTTGATTACTAGGTGGAGGGACAAGTGTCCAAACATCATTAGAAACGAATTGATTTAGTTCTTCTTGCATATCCATTACCCAACTCTCATCTTTTATGGCTTCTTGTGTATTCTTAGGTTCTATGGTTGAAACGAAACGAAACAAGCTACTTTGGTTTTGAACTTGAGACCTTAGTGTTCGTTCGTTTAGCTTTCCTATGACTTTATCTACGGGGTGATCTTTGGACTCTTTAATGTTTATTACTTCATCATTTAAAGGTTCTTCTTCTTCTTTTACCTTTTTCTTAATTACTATAGCTTCACTTTCTATAATCTCGTCATTGACAAGAGGTGGAGAGGGTTTGGGTGGACTTTCATCAAATTTTATATTTAATGACTCTTCTACCTTCATTGTTTCTTTGTTTAATATGACGTAAGCTTTGCTATTTGGAGAGTAACCTAGAAAGATACCTTCGGTTGATTTAGGATCGAATTTTGTAAGGTAATCTTTAGTGTTAAGAATAAAACATTTGCTTCCAAATATTCTAAAGTGATTTAACGTAGGCTTTTGGCCTCGGAGTAACTCATATGGAGTTTTACCTAAGATTGGTCTAATTAAGACTCGATTGAGTATGTACGTTGAAGTATCAACGGCATTACACCAAAACTTTTGAGGTATGGATTGTTCATTAAGCATTGTTCGACTCATTTTTTGTAGGGTTCTATTCTTTCTTTCTACTACCCCATTCGATTGTGGAGTGCGTGGAGCCGAGAAGTTGTGAGTAATACCATTAGCGTCACAAAAGGCTTCAAATTGCACTTCATTATCGAATTCCCTACCATGGTCCGTCCTAATAGACACTATAGGATTTCCTAGTTGTCTTTGGATCTTTTTGCTTAATATTTCAGAATAAATAAAGGTTTCCGTTTTGTTCTTTAAAAATTTTGTCCATGTATACCTAGAGTAATCATCCACTATGACCAAAGTGTAGTAGTTGCCTCCATAACTTTGGATAGCGGATGGACCAAATAAATCCATATGTAGTAATTCTATACACCTAGTTGTAGACACCATGTTTTTAGCTTTATGACTCGAATGAGCTTGTTTTCCTATATTACAAGCATCACAAAAGTGATGTTCATATTTTAACTCAGGTAGATCTCTTACTAGATCTTTGGATGATAGCGATTGAAGAAGTCGCATGTTGGCGTGACCCAATCTTCGATGCCATAAGGTCGAAGTGTCATCCATAGAGGTAAGACATAGTTTTTCTTTAGGTTCATTACCGATTTTAATGACATAGAGTCCATGTTTCCTAATTCCTTTTCCTATGGTTATGCCATTTTTTAATATCTTACTACCGGTTTCGGTAAAAAGTATATTGCACTTTTTATCACATATTTGTCCTATACTTAAGAGGTTAAAGTTTAGGTTTTCTACGTGACACACATCGTTAATGGTTAGAGATTTGTTAGAAATCGTACATTTACCGATGATTCTACTTTTGCTATTTCCAAACACCACATTACCTCCATTGAAGGATTTATATGTGGAGAATAGATCTCTATTTCCGGTCATGTGCCTCGTGCACCCGCTATCCTTGACCCATTCATCTGGGTCTAGGTCGACCTTTAAGCATACCTAAGACAATAATAAACTCAAAAGTTTGGTCCCCATTTGTTCATGGGTCCATTAGTGTTAAACATCCCATTCATGTTAGACATGTATGGATAAGATGAGTATGCATTCCATGGAGCAAAGTTTTGAAGAGGAAAACCATTTTGCATATTTGGGTTCCATCCCATTTGATGGTTACTTCTTGGATAAACGTTATTAGGTCTCCTATATGGATTATGTTTTGAAAAGATGGAGCTTTGTTTCTTGCAAAAGTAGGATTATATTTTGAGGTGGTTGTCTAGTGGTGACATGAGTTGGTTTCTTCCTATTAACTATAACAAACTCGGTTCTAGATGATGAAGCTACGTTATTACCACTTTGTTTGCTATAGTAGATCCACGGATCCTCGGTCGTACACTAGCCGGTTCCACGATTAAGGGATCCGTGGGATCCGCCACAACAATGGTGGTTTTTCTAGTGCCTTAACAAATTTTGTTTCTTTATTTTCACTAGTTGAGGGATCAAGTTGTTGAATACCTAAACCTTTTGGGTTGTTACCGGTTTTAACACTATCTAATATCGTATCTAAAGTGTTCGTACTCATTCTAGCAATTTTAGAATCTAGATGATCAACTAGTGTTTGAAGTTGAACGCAAAGTTCACATTCACCACTTGCTATTTTACCCTTTTCTAAACGTTTTAGTTTTGCTTTTAATTCTATGACTTCTTTATCTAAACGTTGGTTTTGACTCTTTAAAACTTGTTTTTGTTAATTAGTTTTAAGCTAATATTGCATAGTTTGTCATATTCATTATGCAATGAGTCGTCATCAAGTGATGAGCTACTATAGTATTCGTGACATACCTCGTCATTTGCCATGAGACAAATTTCTTCGTCCTCCTCGTCGCTCATTCCCCACGTGCCGCTCACGAACGCCTTTTGATCATCCTGTTTGGGACACTTACTAATAAAGTGGTTTGGGTCCCCACATTTAAAGCAAGTATGATCATCTTTTGGCTTCTCGTCCTCTTTGCTTTTCCGAAAGCCTTTCTTATCGTCATACGGTTGTTTGACGTATCTTCCCTTTCTTCTAAAGAACTTTTTAAAGTGCCTTACCGCCATAGCGTACTCCTCGTCGTCACTACTCGAAGAGGAGTTCTCTTCATCGCTTGAAGCCTTTTTGGCTTTAAGGGCAAGAGATTTGTGTTTCTCTTTCACCTTTGAGGCTTGAGTCTTTAGCAAGGACAAGCTCGTATACTTTTAGGTTGCCTATGAGTTCATCGAGGTGAGGATTGTCAAATCTTTTGACTCTTCGATCGCCGTCACCTTGGATCTCCACTTCGATGGAAGTGCCCTTAGATATCTCCTAACATGGTTACGGCTAGAAAAGATTCATCAAGTGCTTGTAAAGATGTAATAATAGTATTAAAGTTAGCAAATGAATGATCTATAGTTTCCTCATCCGATATTGAAAATTGTTCATATTGTTGAACAAATAAATCAATTTTATTATTTTTAACTTGTTGGTTGCCTTGATGAGTTACAACTAAAGAATTCCAAATTTCTTTAGAGGTTTTAAGCATAGAAATTCTTTCGAATTCCTTTTCGGTAAAGCATTATATAAAACCATTTTGCTTCACTATTTTAGAAAGCTTTTCTTCAATTCATCATTTAGTTTATCATGAGGTATGTTAACTACATTCCCTTTATCATCTTTTGAGGTAGCCTCAAAATCGCCTTCAACAATAATGTACCAAAGATCAATATCTTTAGATTTCACATATGTTTCGAATCTATTTTTCCAATATATAAAACCATTAGTTTCAAGTAGTGGTGGTCGTTGCATAGATTGCCCTTCCTTATAATTTTCAGAACCCATAGTGATCGAAAAGTTTTTAAAATACAATTTTACTTTAAAACTTTTATAAACTTAGCTCTTGATGCCAATTGGAAAACTAGAAGGGGGGGGGGTTGAATAGTTTTGCCGATTTTAATTTAGTTTCAAAAACTTTAGATTCGTTAATATGTGAGATCTGATGGATGTAGAGAAAGTATATATCTAATGATAAGGCAAGTAAATAAAGTAAAGCAAAGGGATAGAAAAGACACAACCGATGTATAGTGGTTCGGCTACAAGGACACCTTCCTTGCCCTACTCTACTCCCCGAGTCACCTACTCGAGAGTTCAAGCACTATGTCAACAAACTCCTTCACTTGGCGGAGAAGCCTTCACAACGTTGCTTACACCTTTTTCAGGTACAAAGCTAGATACCGAGTCCGTAACACGGTGGACCAAACCAACACGACTATTACACAACAAATATGTGAAATATCAAATACAAGATCTTCGCTACAGAAATCTTGCGGAGTGACAAATCAATCAAGGACCCCTTGCTTGGATGACTTGTAGAATGCTCGTGATCTCGCCTTAGAAAGACCTATATGAGGATCACAATAGAAAGAAAGAAGAACAACTCTCTAGATCAGTGATCTATATGTTAGAAGAGAATGAGAGTGTTTGAGAGATTTAGTAAGAAGAGGGTGAGTTAGAATGAAGAAATGACTCTCTTTTATAGGCAAAATCTTCCACTCGTTCCCCGGATCCCACGGATCCTTCCCACTTGGGATCCGTCTAGTGTAATCCTAGGGATGATTGTTGGTGTGTCGGGTGAGATTCAAGTTTTGCTTGACCATAAGAGCCGCTTGATTGACAAAGTATTCCATGACCTGTTTCGACATCGGTGGCTTATACCGGATCGTGAATGAGCTTGTGGTTACCATTTCCGATGGGTATGACTTGTGATGCTTTTGTAGGAATCCTACATTGGTGTAGAATCTTTGTTGAGTCATTTGAAGAGCTTGCATATCCAGCATTGGTCTTGAACTTTTCCATGATCATTCGCTCAAACGAAGCATGTTTCTCATTTTGTAGTAAATAAGCATCTGATTGCTCATAATTGGTGTTCCTCAATCCTTTGTTAAGTTTGATTGTAGTGACAAATTTGTGCCATTCGGATTCATGTTGTTTACAAACTTTGGATTTAGCCGGATATTTGGCATTGTCATTTTGATATTCCTCATGTCATTCACGAGCTTGTGGAACCTCACATAGTATCCAAAGACATTTTCCCCAGGTTCATCTTAAAGTTCTCAAAATCATCATACAGGTGAGACTCTCATCTTTTTTAGTTAATTACAACCGAGAGCAATCTTGACATTGTCCCAAACTGCTTTGGCTTCAGTGTTGTGATTGATTAGCTTGTAGATGTCCTTTGGTAGACCTTGAAGTACAATGTTTGAGGCCCTAATATCAGCATCGTATCTCTTTTTCTCCTCATCAGTAAGTTCATCATATGTCTTTGGTCTATCCAATCCTAATGTCACTGAGCCATCAACAACAGTTTCAAGTATGTCTCTGGTAGTTTCAACTTGGTATGGTCCTTCATCAATTGATTTGAGAATGTTAACCCCATTTTCCTTACCCAAGTAGTACAACCTGATTCGTTGAGCCCATGAGTCATAATCGGTCCTATCTAACATGGGTGGGCAGTATCGATCCTCTTTGCTGAACGTCCTCGCCATGAAGAGATGATTGTAGGCACGTTGGTAGACATGATTCTGATTCTACGGATTTTATAACTCTTAGATTAAACCGGAAATAGATTCTTTCACGGGATTTTACTAAATCAAGAGAAAATCGTAAAATGTAACACTAAGTGACAAGTCTCAATAGACAAGTAGTGTTTTAGACAAGTCGCACCCTACTCAACTCGCTTTGAGGTTAACTCGCTTAATCAACTCGCTCTGTAGACAACTCGCTTAATAGACAAGTCGCATAGAACCAACTCGCACAGAACACAACTCGCTTAAGTGACAACTCGCTTAAGCAACCAACTCGCTTTCAAGACAACTCGTTTAAACGAAAATTCGCTTAAGATATAACTCGCTTAAAAGACAACTCGCAGAAACTAATAACTCGCTTCAAAGCAACTTACTTAAGCGAAAACTTGCTTAAGTGACAACTCGCTCTAGTGACAACTCGCTTCAAAGAGCAACTCAACTCGCATCCAAGAACAGTACTACGAGACGCAACTCGCTTCGTACTTATATTCAAAAACTACCACTTTTCAATCCAAAAACAACCCAACCACGATGATTCAAGCCTTCCAATTCAAAACCTAAGCACATATGATGATTCTAAACACAAAAGTACAATCAAAATCCAAACTTTAACACTAGAAATGAACCAAATGATACAATCTACTCTAAACTCATTCAACCCCAAAAACCTTATGAAATCCACTAAAATCTAAGAACATGAAAGATGAGTGATCAAACCATGACTCTTGATACCATTTGTAACATATTGGATTTCACAAACACATCAAACCATAGTATATATGGGGCGTATGACTTAGGGTTTAGAGAGAGAAAATTAAGAGGTTTAGGAAGCTTAGTGAGAGAAAGAAAAATCTTATTATGAGCTCCAACCTCTACCTTGGGAGGTTGAGGGTATTTATAGTATCTTACAAAATACGCCTCCTACGGTGTGGATCGTGGCATACAGGTGGGTAAAGACCGTCCGTCCTCCACGGTGTTACTTAACTAAATACTAACTAACATAAAATAACTACGACTACGAGCTTTCTAACGATTACATATACTTGAGGTGACAGACAATTTAACAACTGGATTTCCTAAATCCTAACAAAAATGGAGACAAGCGTATAAAAACGGACGCAAACGTATAAAATGTAAGAATACATATAAAAACATATAAAACGTATAAAAATGGATAAAAACGTATGAAAACGTATAAAAACGGATAAAACATAAAAAATGTACAAAAACAGACAAAACATATAAAAACGGACGCAAACTTATAAAAATGTAAGAATACGTATAAAAACGTAAGAAAAACGGACGAAAACGTATAAAAACAGACGAAAACGTTTAAAAACGTAAGAAAACAGGCGAAAATACATAAATACGGATAAAAATGTATGAAAAAGGATAAAAACGTAAGAAAAACTTATTTTTGAGTTAATTACAAACGGTCGTTAGTCAATAAAACTAAAGGTGCAAAAAGATAACTCTAAACCGTATGATAATGAAACAAAATTTGAAAGTTAAAATGGATATTTTGATATTTTTTTAAGTTCGTACATGATATTTGAACAAATGAGAGACAAATGGGGAACGTACAAAGAAAGAGTATATTACCAAATTTTGAAAATTACTTTTGGATTCGTTGGTATAAACTAGAGAGGAGAAGGAGCACATGAAACACACATTCTCCAATTTTCACACAACCACATAACAAAAACATCGGTTTCTTCTTCTTCTCTTGTTTCTTATATATAATACTAGGTAGGCTTATTGGCCGTGTTATATTCGGCCCAGTCCCTTGATGTCTTTCTAAAATATATATATGCGTGTTATGAAAATTAAAGTAATTGATAGTTGGAAATATACATATACAAGCTTCAACATAACATAAATTAGGGATGTGCAGTCTCGAAATCGAGAACTGAAAAATGGTCTGGGTCAATATCTTGGTTTTTTCGTTTCACCGCTAGACTTGCTGTCATTTTAATATCTCCTTATTACAAAAGAGCATATGGTTGTATTCTACGCACGCCATCTGCTGCATTTTTATTGAAAAAAAAAGTGTCATCTAAAAATGTATCTTAAAAACAACATACAAGCGTATGGTGTCGAACACACATGGTGCCATATTATTTTCTAAAGTACCATAAGGTTTCTAAGCACACATTATACCATATCGAGCAAACCAAAAACGCAACTATATAGAGTTGAATACTCATGGTCCTATTTGTTCGTTCAGGTTTGTTCACGTTGTATGTGTTAATTAAACACATCCTCGGAAAAGCAATGTCAAACATCTAGTAATTACAATCTTTAAAGTATTAACTTGGTGACATAAAAATACTTTTTACATAATTTTAAGGTTGATGTTTTCTATGATTGCTATAGTATGAAAAAAATATCTAATTTTGTCAATATACTATTATTGTGTTTTTATATTAAACCAAATGACCACACTACAAAAGTAGGACACTCAATTCATTAGCAACCATATATTGAAGCAACTTTGTAATATAGCATTTGTTTGAGTGTATAAATCTTTCACTACTCACGACAAGTGAAAAAGTTTTTGATTTTGTGTTAATATCATCTGTTGCTCAAAATCTAAATCAATCATTATGCACGACAAGTGAAAATAGTATTCATTTTATGCTAATTTAATATTTTAATCTGTTGCTTTAGAAGAAAATACGAATACTGATGTGTTACGAATTATATAGCATTGATTTGTTTAAACTATAATTTTGAGTATTATATATTTAGGTTATAGCCACACACTGAAATCAACCAACAAAATAATTTATGGATCATTGCATTATTTAACTTTTACATCGGTGGTTGGAGTTCATAACCAAAACATCTTTTAGATAATGACATAGTTTTAAATAGAATTTTATGTTGATGCGTTGATATTTCACCTCTCATGTTTACCCTTTTTCTTGTCATTCATCACAAGTTTGAAAATAAAGAAGAATAATGAAAAAATCGTGAACTTGACACTTTATGTGATTGTGTGTATTAACTATTTTTTTTCTTATTGTATGTCTTGAACTTTCAAAATCGATCATTATGTGTATTTTGTGACTATTACGCCATGTAAAATGACTATTTTACCCTTTGAAATTTGAAAAATTGAGGGTAAAATGGTCACAAAATACACACAATAATCGAATTTTGAAAGTTCAAGACACACAATAAGAAAAAATAATTTATTACACACAATCATAAAAATGTCGAGTTAACGATTTTTGTCGTTTACCAACGAAAAGTGTAAGGCAAACATTTCAATAGTACAATAGGACTCGTACAGTACCAACTACACGTCTTGTCGATAGTCACACCTAGGGGTGTCATTCGGGCTGACCCGACCCGAACCGACCAAACCCGACCCGAGCCAATTCGGCCGGGTCAATCGAGTTCAAAATATATTCGGTCAATCGGGTCAACCCGAATTGACCCAAGTTCTAAACAAGGTCGGGTTCGGGTATATTTTTTAGCCTTGACCGACCGAACCCGACTAACCCGGCTCAACTACACTTTTACAATGTAAAATACTCGGGTTGACCAGAACCCGGTGACCCGACCCGATTGACCCGACCCGAGTTGACCGAACCCGAATTGACCCGACCGAGTTGACCCGAGTTTTAAACAAGGTCGGGTTCGGTGTTTTTTGGCTTGACCCGAGTTGACCGACAAGTAGACCGAACCCTACCCCGAATATTACTTTCACACCCATTCGCCTCATACCTTCACATGCTTCACATAATTCTTACCTAATCAATTACGTACCACTAAACATTTTTCCTGATTTCATGGATTACAAAATTCCTAAGTTTTATTTTGGAGTAAATTACATGGTTCGTCCTTGTGGTTTCGTTGACATAACAAGTTTCGTCCTTTGACCAAAAGCGTTCAAGTCCTTAAATGCAAAACGTTATGTATTGGTCCCTCCTTCTAACGGCCCTTGTTAACCGTTAAGTCTTATCATGTAAGGGTATTTTCTTCTTTTTACATTTGCCACTAGTATCTATAAATAAAATATCTAAATTATCTAAGAATCATGTTTGTGGATATGGTCGTGTTTTCATTTCAACATTATACCCTTTATCATCATCAGCAGTAAAAAAAAAATCCAAAAGTCTTCTTTTAACCAAAGTCATTATCATCATCAAGAAAAAAAAATCTAACACAAACAAATTTCATCATCAAGAACAAAAAAATCTAACACAAACCAATATCATCATCAAGAACAAAAAAGTTAAAAAACTAACACAAACCCATTTCTTTACCAAATTAAAACCATCTCAAGGTGTACACCTTCATCACTAGATTTTAAACAAAATCATTATCATCATCAAGAACAATAAAAATCTAAAACAAACCCATTTCATCAAGGAAAAAAAAAAAAAAAAAAAAAAAAAAACCGACACAAACTTGTCATCCGCATAAATTTGACCTCAATCTGCTTAATTCCAACATTGTCATCCAAAGTTCTTCGCTCACCTACTTTCGGACCGGCTTATTATCCGACACACCTAACGCCCCTTCTTAGTACTAAACGACACTTTCTTACAATCACTAACAATCCGTTTCAACATCATCTTATCACCTCTAGTAAATCCACTAACACCACTACCAACCATATCGAATCTTGCAAAACGGATGATTCAACGGATTCAAGAGCTCCAAATTCGACTCAAACATCCGATCCTCCTCAAAAATCACTCTTTTCTCAAACCAATCCCACCCTTCCTCAAAACCAAACTTTGAACAACAAAGCATCCTCAACCCTTTCACCTTAACCAACTTCCTCCTAACATTCTCATCCTGCCACGTCATCACTACCAAATCCTACGTTAAAATCACCCACATTATTGTTGCTACTAGATTCAAAAATGGAGTGTTGATAATCTTCCTCCTCCTCTTCCCACTGATCAATGGGCCGCTTTTCGAAAGCGCGACGGATCACGCCTTGGACTTGATCAAAGTAGTACTTTTTCTTGACGTCATCAGGGGATGTGATGATGACGTCATCATGGAAAATGGGAAGTGGGTTTTGGTCTTGGGGGTCAAGTGGGTTGTTGGTGGTGGTTTTGAGGGGTGGCTGGGGGTTGGAGGTGATACGGTTGTAGAGGATGGTGACAGAGAGGAGGAGGAGGAGGGTGGCGGTGAGGGTGAAGATGTGGGTGGAGTAACGTGGTCGCCGCCGTGAGATCTGCTTGTGGTTGATTGTTCATGTAAGATCTGCTTGTGGTTGATTGTTAATGTTAGATCTGTCATCTTGTGTGTATATGCTTTTTTTGACTTTTTTATAATGATTGGCAGTGGTGGTGATGGTGGTATGAAGAGTAGTGGTGAGATGAAGAAGAAGCAAAATGATTGGTGGTGGTGGGACTTACCATTATATCCTCATTAATGATTGTTTCTGTTTAAAATGAAAAAGAAAAAGAATATAGTAAATTTACCATTATATCCTCATTAGGGTATCAAGTGGAGTGACTTAACGGTCGTTAACAAGGGCCGTTAAAAGGAGGGACCAACGGTACATAACGTTTGGCATTTAAGGACGGACGGTAAACCTTTTTTGGTTAAAGGACGAAACTTGTCGGTCAACGTATACCACAAGGACGAACGGTGTAATTTACTCTTTTACTTTGTCTTAGCATTTTCCATTTCTAACAATTTAGCTTATATAATATTCATAAATAAACATCCAAGTTTATTATGTTCACCTGTAAACTTACCTATAATCATTGAAAGATTTAGATGGGCGAACAAATTAATTAAACATCATATTATTATTAGCATCATTAATAAAGTATATTCAAAGTTTAGCATATACTACATACAGTTAAGAAACATAGAATTTTCGTAGACATACCTACTTTGTAAAAGCATGTATCACAAATTTACAACAGAAAGAAAAACACTGTCTCATCCCAATTTAGTTTACATACACAAGCACACAAAGATTTGGCAATCTTTCATAAGCATAAAGAAATTTATGTTGTTTTTATACTTGTCCATGGCACCAACTTAACATTTTGTACTATATATTGTTTTCCTATCCCCCATGAATGCAGAAAAAAAAAAGGTTATGAATTCAAAGTTATGGAGAATTTTACGGAGTTTGTACCTACTCGGTTGCTACATCACCCACATGACCACACCCCGTCAACCCATCAGCATCGTCGTCATCCTTAAAAATAATCAATGTTTTAAAACCCGGGTTAACCCGGCCGGTTCAACCGGTTGAACCGGGAACCGGTTCGGAGACCGGGCCGGATAGGACCGGGTTTTTGTAAGGTTGAGAACCGGATTGAACCGCCGGTTTTTCGTTGACCCGGGTTGACCCGGTTTGATAAACCCGGCCGGGTCAAGACTTTTTATCATATATATATTTTTTTTTTTTTAAAAAAAAAAAAAAAAAAATTAACAAAATGATTTTTTTTCCCATTAACTTTTCTAAGTTTAATTGAAAAGTTAAAATGATGATAACTAATGTTTGTTAAAATTTTGTAAAATAGTAAATTATAGTTATATATTATCTTAGAATCACCAATTGATATAGTTTTACTATAAACCATTTTATAATTTAGAATCACTTTGAAAATTTTGGTATATTTTTATAGATGTAGACTTAAAAGAAAACTTTTGGTATAATCTCAATTTTCTTCACGGGTTTAATCGAATGTATGAATAAAAGCGGATAAATTATTAGATTATGCAATACTACTTATTAAATATAAGAAAAAGTATATATATGTATAACCTGCTCGACCCGGCCGTGATTCAACCGGTTGAATCCGTGACCGGTGAACCGTGGCTGACTTAACCTACCGATAAAAACCGGTTTTTAAAAAATTGAAAATAATCATACAAGCATGTGAAAAGACAAAAAACTATCAAAGTAGAAAGACAAATCTAACCATTAGAGAGACCTTGTTTCCTTCTCATGCTAACACTTTCGTCCATCCATCATTGCAACTGTAGTCAATACAATAAGATTTACACGCCATCATCAACAGAAATGTAACAATATATAAATATGAGAGCAAAAAAAACGAATATTCAAAAAAAGAAGAAAAGGGAACTAACTATACATCACACTTGAAGATCTTCGTTGCAAAGCATGAGGGAAACTGTGGTTGGGTGTTGAAAGAGATGGAGTGAGTGGAACAAAATGAGGGTGAATAATAAGGGGATGAGTTATTCATACGGTGGCTATGTTTTATTCATACTGTGGTATTTTTTTTTTTTTTTTTTTTTTTTTTATCAAAAGTTTATAAACCCGAAAATGCGGGCAGTAAATATAAAGTTTAATAAACCAAACGCTTAAAACTCATAAAATACTAATGAAAACGACAAAAACTGTGTTGTCTTGAAAAAGCGTGACAAAGAATATTCCCTGACAAAAGTGGCAGGCTATGGGTAGCCCCCGTAGCAATAGTGTGTCCCATAATAAGATGTGCAGCAGTTGAGTAATGAAGTGGGAAAGAACCATTTTTTTCAAGGCTTTAACAGTCACATACTGTTTGGAGCTGATGTGTCATTTTTAGAAGTCATGTTTAGAGCTGATGTGTCGTTTTTTTGAAGCTACTACAGTAATTCAAAGCCTCTTGCTTATAATATAGGTAGATAGAAATATATAGGCAAAGAAAAGAAAAGAAAAGATAGTATTTGGATCTTCAAGAAAATGACTAGTTTGAAAGCAGTATTGAAACACCCAGAAGACTTTTATCCATTATTGAAGTTGAAAATGGCTGCAAAGAAAGCAGAAAAACAGATCCCATCAGAACCACACTGGGCTTTCTCTTATTCCATGCTTCATAAAGTTTCTAGAAGTTTCGCTCTTGTTATTCAACAACTTAATCCACAGCTTCGTGATGCTGTATATTTTTCTTTAGATCCATTCACTTTTATCTTTGTTTTCTAGTAATTATCGCCTGACCTGTCAATTATTTGTTTAGACCAGATTGAGTTTGTATATTTAATGCCAGTTGTGTGTCAAAATATATGATTGTCATAGCAGCTTATTTGACTCACAGATACACATAATTAAAATTAAGTATGACGATTAGAGTTGTAGGTGATATTCCTATATAGGTATATTAGATCCCTGAATCATTAGTCATATAGGGTCTTTCTTGGACCAGGAATTAGTTGACAGGAAACGGATTTCAACTATAACCAACTGTACTAATGTTTTATATTATGTATAGCCAACAGCATGTTCTAGCTAGAGTTGCAATTATTACCGGAAAATAAATAAGCTGACTAGTCAAAATTATAAAGAAAAGAAAGTTCATTATTAACCATCTGGTGCTAAGAATTGTTGGTAGACTCTCTTTGAAATGCCACACACAGGTTGCGAATATATGTTCATACAATTAATTTTTATAGATTTGTTTGAGATAAATTGAAAAGTATTAATGCCTGCTTCAAATACTCTTAATATTTTTTTTCCCTCTAAAATTCAGGTGTGTATCTTTTATTTGGTTCTTCGCGCTCTTGATACTGTTGGTATGTCTTAAATACCTTTATGTTAATTTGCCTGTTTTTTCATGATTTTTTAAAGTTGTGCTTTAATTTATTCCTTTTGGCCAGAGGATGATACAAGCATAGCTGCTGATATCAAAGTACCCATTCTGATCGCCTTTCATCAGCATATCTACAATCGTGATTGGCACTTTGCATGTCAGTACTAGAGTTACTTTTTGTCTGTCTACAATTTTAATTTTTTTGTGTCACCCCATACGATACGTATGTTAATGCTGGTGTTTTTATTTCTCAAGGTGGTACAAAGGAATACAAAGTTCTCATGGACCAGTTCCATCATGTTTCTACTGCCTTTCTGGAACTTAAAAGAGGGTAACATGTTACAAATTAGTTATCGCCCTTTGATTGTCTATATAACACAAATATCAAAAGTAACAGGTTGAACAACTAATGTTTGGTTTCAGTGTTTATTGCATGATACATAGGGGGTATATTATGACACCTGGAAACCGAATTATAACATTTGCTTGTGCTAACAAAGAATCAACATTTAATTAATTTGAATTGCCTCCTATACATGTGTACACATTTTACATGTTAAAATGTTAATGTTATGCCATGCTATGGGCTTTGGTGTATGCCTGTGCATAATTTTGGCTTACAATAGTTCAATTATTCTGCAGTTATCAGGAGGCAATTGAGGATATAACCATGAGAATGGGTGCTGGGATGGCAAAATTTATATGTAAAGAGGTACTTGAGTATTTGTCAAGTGAAATCTGATTTTTCTTTAATGGTACTGATAATATGTATGTTGTTAAGGTTCATATATATTTGCAACCAATTGTGTATGTCTCACAGTTGTGAAAAAGGAAATTGAGTTTGTTCTAAACTTGCAGGTTGAAACAGTTGATGATTATGATGAGTATTGTCATTATGTTGCGGGACTTGTTGGAATAGGGTTGTCAAAGCTCTTCCATTCTTCAGGCACCGAAATTTTGTTTTCTGATTCTATCTCCAATTCGATGGGTTTATTTCTTCAGGTGTATTTTGGATTATTAATCAAGCCAAAATGTTTTATTACTCACTACTCTAATTCAACATTGTACTGATATGGTCATAAAATGCAGAAAACAAATATCATTAGAGATTATCTCGAGGATATTAATGAGATACCTAAGTCACGCATGTTTTGGCCTCGTGAGATCTGGAATAAATATGTGAATAAACTAGAGGTACTTTGTCTTTCTTGCAGTTGAGCTTAATTACATTGATTTCTTGTTTACTATGATTTTTGAGAGTGTTATATGCACCCCAGGACCTGAAATATGAAGAGAACTCTGAGAAGGCCGTTCAGTGCTTAAATGATATGGTGACAAATGCTTTGATACACATTGAAGACTGTTTAAAGTATATGTCTCAGTTGAAAGATCCAGCCATCTTCAGGTTTTGTGCAATACCACAGGTATAATTCTCAAGGCACTTTGTCTCGTATGCTAACTAATAAAATATTTGAGAAAGAAAAGTTCACTTTGTGGCTTGATGTTAGTTGCTCTTTTTTTTAAAGGCAGTTCGTATACTCTCTTTCCGGCTAAAAAACGCTGATACAACCAACAACCACTGCCACACACGCATATTACTACTCTTGAACTTGTATATTGCAGATCATGGCAATTGGAACACTTGCTTTATGCTACAATAACATTGAGGTTTTCAGGGGTGTAGTCAAATTGAGACGTGGTAAGTTTTCAGTTTCCTATTTCATGCTAGGTTTTGTTGGTCTAACCAAAATACTTGATAAACCTGTATATCTTTTGTCAGGGGCAGAATATGTTAAATTTCACAATCAGTTAGTTAGTCTGGAATTGCTTGTCTGATAAGAGTCTTTATGGGTTGTTACATGATCCAAAATTGTAACATTCCTGATATATGAAATTATCAAGCCATAAACATATGTTTTGTTCCATCTTTTAAGCCTTTAGTAGTTATCATATCATTCCCGGTTATTAATGTTTGTCTACAAGATTATCATATTCTACCATTATTGGAAGCTACTTTTACATTTATATGCTTCTGTCTCCTTTTCTTCAGGTCTAACTGCCAAAGTAATTGATCGGACTAAAACAATGGCTGATGTGTACCAAGCTTTTTCTGATTTTTCTGACATGCTTAAGTCCAAAGTATGGTTATGCATGAATACATAGCAATTAATGAGTAGTTTTTCTGCTATTAAAGAATAATTAGAACTGCTGAATGTTACAGATTGACATGCATGATCCCAATGCCCAAACGACTATCACCAGGTTAGAAGCAGCTCAGAAAATTTGCAAAGACTCTGGCACCGTTAGCAACAGGTTTGTTGTCTTTCCTTTGACCAATGCTCTATATTTTCATTTTGAGACTTGTTTCATATATGTTGCAATATTTCACCGCTTAGCAAATATCAAGCTAAAATCTTGTATTTGTCCAATGTAAAGCATCAATGGTATTTAATTTTGGTTTACAAGTTGAAGAGCTGCTCTTAATTTTTTTCACTTTCACTGATTTTTGTTACAACATTCCACAAAACATTCTGTTATCTAACTGGCTATGTTTTCTCATCAGGAAATCTTACATAGTTAAGAGGGAGTCAAGCTACAGTGCAGCTTTAGTAAGACTTCCGTTCTAATACATGGTTCTTAAATTCCTTGTTAATTCCAACAGTTGATTAATGATTAATAAATCTTTATGCAGCTTGCTCTGCTTTTCATTATACTGGCTATTCTTTATGCTTATCTGTCTACTAATCGACCCAATAAAATCAGTAAGCATTCTCAGTTCTGGGATTAGAAAGTTTTTAATGTATTTATAAACATTTATTTTGCTCATGAAACCGATATTGCTTACTCTCTGCAGAATTCACTTTGTAAGAATCTCGCGGTGATACAGAAGCAGAGAAGATCCAGTCCTGAAATGTAAAAGGTATTGTTTTTGTATGGTTGGGGTTGCTATGTTTTTATCTCTATGTTTTGTGGTTGGTATGGTTGGTGGTAGGATATTATTGTAAATGGAAGTAGTTGCAATCTCATTTGCGATTTATGTGGAATACAAATGCCAACATTTAAGAACTTAAAATCACCAATTACAGTGTTTGTTAAAACCCCCAATTGTAGTGGTGGATGGATGTGTTTATCCTTTGTGGATGGAGTTGTATTTTAGCAACACCATGTGGTTGGTGTTGTTCGAGTTTGGAATCATATGTAGACTTTGAAAAACACGGTGTCGTTGAGTTTTGGAATCATTTGTAGACTTGATGAACATAGAGATTTAATATTGACAGTAGTAAAATTTCTTAGAAGGGTTAACAATGCTAGAATGGGCTTTAGCCACGTGGTTTTGCCTCCCATCTGAAGTTACAAGTTTAATGATAGTTACACACTCGCAAATAGGTTATCAAACACAGATTTGGGAAGTTTTGTATGTCAACGTTTCTGTGTTTGAAACCTTAGGCTTAGGCTGGAAGTAATGGAGGCCGGTGGTGGTACCTACTCCGTTCCCACCGCGTGTGGTCCTTCCACCTTGGCTCCGGTTTGGTGGTCTTCACCACCGAATGAAATGCACTCCAAAAGTACTCCCCGACAACTATAATTAAATGTAAAAATAAGAGAAAAGTTTATGTGCGTGTGTTTGCGCAAATTCGCGCTTGTACGAAGCTACTTTTTATTTTTCAAAGGACTAAGCTACTTTAAGCTCAACGTAAGATAATAATGATGTAGTGGTATATAAAATTTAGTGCAACTACAACAAACTTTAGTAACGAATCTGATAATTATGTATAAATACATACTCCGTATAAAACTTGTCTTTATCAAAATGAGGAGCTACGTAACAGTTTGGTACACTGCCCGCATATAATCTCAGGGTCCGCTTGGTTCAAAGTGGGGAAAGAGAAAGGGAAAAGGAAAGGGAAAGGAATGCAAAGGAATGAGTGAAGTGGGTGTCAATCACTTACCCCTCAATTTACTCTATAATCTTCATTACCCATTACGAGAATCAATCCTTACCCTCCCCAACCAAGCACTAAAGTATTTGTGATGTGGGCCCTTTTGAATACCTTACCCATTCCCCACCCCCCTTAAACCCCTAACCAAGCACGCCCTCATTAGTGCAACCTCAACTCCAAAGAAGATAAACTAAGGGCCCTATTTCCCGCCCTTTTAATAAAAGACCTATTACAGACACTGAAACCCATAGACTTTGATAATATTTTTGTAAACAAGACTCATTGACTTCATCATGGAACGCCTTAATTAGACATAAATAATTGATGTTGTTGTTCTTGTATCCGAAAATAGGTCTTTTACATAAGCTTTCTCCCTTTCCTTACAACGTAGCATCTTGAACTAAAAAAATATCGGAAAAACTGCACACCAATCCTTTTATGAATATTTAGTGGCTGCAAACTAAAATAGTTAAATAGACGTATGCATAAAACATAGCTATAAACACATCAAATCATACAACGTTACTAAAAAGGTTTGTTTAACTATATATGAAACGTGTAATTTATTTAAGAGTAAATTACACCGTTAGTCTACGTGGTTTAACTAGATTTCATGTTAGTCCCCATTGCTAAGCCCACGAGCGTAGTTTTGTAATTTCACATTTTGCCCTTTACCATCTTCATCTATCTTCTATCTCCAATTTGTTCTTGCTATTTACCATATCATCCAGAAAATTATAAACTAGAAAAACACACATTCAAAAAAATTTAGCGGTAGAGAAGAAACGAGAACAAATAAGATCTTGTACTCGTTCATTGAGATAAAATTTTAGTGGTTCAAGATCCATTTTTGGGTTCAAGAAAGGCTAAGTAGAAAGAAATAAATGGCACGAATGGGAACATCTGATCGTGTTTAAAGAAAAGAAGTTGAATCTATGATAGTTATTGAAGTTGTGAGTGAAGAGAAACAAAAGATCAACTCATGTAAGATTTTTGGTTTATGTTTTAAAATTTTTGCGGTGGTGTGGAAGTTAGAACGTTAATTTTAGAGTTAATTTCATAAAGCGTTCATGTGGTTTGTCGGGTTTAACGGATCTTCTCCTTTTGGTTTTGACCTTGTTGTTCCCCTTACACGATTAGTTTAACTAGAAAGTTAATCTACCCTTGTTCCATGTTTAAGTGATGTAAACAAATACTTGTTAATAAGAGATAAAACTTTAAGTAAATAGACACAAAGTTTTAAATGTTTAAATCCTTATTAGAAGTAAATCAAAGAATTTATACCAAAGTGTTCGCGGAATAACACTTGGGATTAAAATGACAAGTATGATGTAATCTCCTCTATAAACTCAAACTAAGCTTGAGTACAACTATGCTAACTAACTGAGTTAATCTCAGAGACTTAGTGGTCTTTGGAGGAGTAAAAGTGTTTGTGAATGACTTAAGTATTTAGTGCACAAACTTAACTTTTACTCCACCTTATACATCTATTTATACACAAGTATATGTAATAATTACTCAACCTAAACACAACCCGTTTATTAAACGGGTTAGACGGGTTTACCTCTTTTTTATCCAAACCTGTTTATCCTCAATCTAATCTTATTTAACTTTGTGTTGTTTATCGTGTTATGTCAAAAATTGTCGTATATCAGATCACTATGTCTTTTTCAGAAAAAATAAATACATCTAACAAGATGTTGACAATTATGGCAGATTTTGTTGAAAATGGTATACGTCAAATAAAACTTGTGCATCTTATCATATACGTATATAAGTCAAGAAAAAGTGATGAAACACGATATTTCACAAATAGAGTATGGTTACAAGATAGATAAAGAGAAAGTTGTTACCAATAAATCAACCGATAACTAAATGTTATTAAAAACAATGGCTTGTTAGTTGATTGTGTTTAATCATCTATTTAGTGATTCACTGTCCACATTTACAAGCACATGACACATTAAAGGGGTGTTTCTTTTTTGTGTTAATAAGTCTTAATGAGAAGATAGTGGTGGGCTACACATATAATATGTTTCTTTTTCTGTTAAATGGTCTATATGAGGAGAGAAAATGGCCCACCCACTTAATCTAGAAAAAAAAAAGAAACAAGCCCAAAGTAATCAGTCAACTAAGTTGTACGGAGTAAAAAGTAAAATGAAACGAATTTACTATTTCATGTAGTGTGAAGTTCTAACACACAAGAAAGTAAACCGGAAGGAAAAGTGGTTTATTGAATTGTTAATGAAATGAGTAACCGATTTACAAATATAAAGAGAAGGAAAAATAACTACCAAACTTTTCAAGTTAACTAGTTTGGTCCTTATTCTTGTACAACAATTACTAACTAGCTCTTGTGTCTTTCACACTCCCCCTCAAGTTAAAAGTTATTATAAACTGAAACTCCCAACTTGGACAAAAGTTTAGTATGTTGATCAACACTGACAACCTTGGTAAACACATCTGCCAATTGCTCTTTTGTAGGCACATAGAATGGTTTGGCTGTTCCAGCTTTGACTTGATCTCTTGCATAGTGATAATCAACTTCAATATGCTTAGTCCTAGCATGGAACATAGGATTTGCTGCTATGTACAAAGCAACTTGATTATCACAATATAAGTCCACTGGCTTCAAATCTTTAATGCCAAGATCCTTCAACAAACTCACAAGCCATGTCACTTCACAACATGTCAATGTCATAGCCCTATATTCTGCTTCTGCTGAGGACTTAGACACAACAGCCTGTTTCTTTGATTTCCAAGAAATTGGTGAGTCACCCAAAAGAATACAATAGCCACTTGTGGACCTTCTAGTCATTGGACAACTAGCCCAATAAGAATCACAATAAGCTTCCAACTATATTGTTGAATCACTAGCAAGTAGAATACCTTGGCTTGGACAAGTCAACAAATACCTCAAGAGATGCTTGACTGCTTGCATATGTACTGAGGTTGGAGACTGCATGAATTGGCTCAATAATTGGACTGTGTAATACCAAAGGGCCTATGGTCTAGCGGTATGAAGGTTTTACCCTCCTAGGCAAGGTCTCAAGTTCGAGTCTTGTCTAGGGCGATAGGGGTTTCCTCCCACGTGCATAAAGGGAAGGGCAACATTGCCTTCTGGGCTGGACCCAACCTGGTTGTGTGGGCTCGCTACGCCTTCTGGGCTAGGAGCCATATAGCCACAATTGTCGTTCAAAAAAAAATTGGACTGTGTAATAGATGTTTGGCCTTGTCACAGTTAGATAGATTAGCTTACCGATGAACTTTCTATAAATTTCAAGATCAGACAATTGAGTTCCCACATCAGCTTGCAGTTTGAGGTTAGGATCCATAGGTAACTTGTAAGGTTTGTTATTCAAAACTCCTCCTCCTTTAAGAAGTTCCTTAGTGTACTTGTGCTGAGAGATAAAGATTCCTTGAGCAGATTTACACACTTGCCCAAGAAATAACCAAAATCACCCAAGTCCTTCATATGAAACACTGAACTAAGCTGTGATTTTAGACTACATATTTAAGCTTCATCATTTCCAGTGATTAGCAAGTCATCTACATACACTAGAACTGCAGTAAAGCTCTTATCAACTTTCCTCACAAACAAGGAGTAATCAGTTTTAGACTGCTGATAACCAAACTCAATCAAAGCAGAGGACAATTTTGCAAACCATTGCATGGGTGCATGTTTAAGGCCATAAATAGACTTCTTTAACTTGCACACCAGGTTTGGATCAAATGTATTCTCAGATGTCACAGGTTGACCTTTATCTACATAGCCTAATGGAACCTTCATGTAAACTTCTTCAGTCAAATTACCATGTAAAAAGACATTTGACACATCCATTTGGCAAGTATGACAACCTTTTAGTGCAACCGCAACTAACAAATACCTTACTGTCACCATTTTGGGCCACTTGTGCAAAAGTTTCTTTGTAATCAAAACCATAATTTTGTCTATTCCCTTGCACAACCAATCTAGATTTCTTTTTGTCTATTGTACCATCAGCTTTAAACTTTTTTTTGAAGATCCAATGACCACCAATAACCTTCTTACCAGCTGTTAGATAAGTCAAGTCCCAAGTACCCTTCTCATCCAAGGCTCTCAGTTCACAATTCATAGCATCACACCACCCCTCATCTTTAAAAGCCTATTTAAAATTCACTGGATCATTCTGAGCCAAAAGAGCATACACTAAATCATGAAAGTCAGACACAAGAGGTGTTTGGGACACTTGATTGGCTTTTGGAACATAAGTCAAAACAAAAACTTTGAGTTTAGAAGGCACTGTAGTTGTTTTTGATGACTTTCTTATTGGTAATGGTTGTTGTTGAGATACATATGTAGGATTGGGTTGTGAATTATGAGTTACAAATGATGTTTGATTATTAGTTGATCGAGACTGAAGGGGTGTTTTGTCAATACCAGTTGGACTAGAAGCAGACACATTTAGTGCATTTGGTGTTTGATTATGTGAAACAGAAGTTGTAGAAGGTACATCAAACTCATCATAGGTATGGTTAGACTCAAAAATACAAGGTAAGGTTGTTGGCAAAGGACTCAAAAACTGGTTGACACTGTCTGATGCAAATGGAAAAATGTGTTCATGAAACATTGCATCTCTTGACACAAAAGTAGAATGAGTCAACAAATTATAGAGATTATATCCTTTTTTATTGGAAGGATAACCTAGAAAGACACAAGGTACACCTCTTGGATCAAACTTGTCAGCTGTTCTTGAAGGATTGCCCACCACAGCAAAACAACCAAACACTCTCAAATGGTCATACACATGTTTTTTCTTCAACAAGACTTCATAAGGAGTAACATTGCCAAGCACATAAAAAGGAACTCTATTGATTAGATAAGTTGCAGTAGTAACACAGTCTCCCCAAAACTTTAGAGGCAATTTAGAATGAAATCTTAGAGCCCTTGCAGTATCCAATATGTGCTTGTGTTTTCTTTCAACCCTTCCATTTTGATGTGGTCTATCTACACTTGAAGTTTGATGGACTATTCCTTGACTTGTTAAAAATGGTCCACACTGTCCCTTTATAAACTCCAATGCATTGTCAGACCTAACTATCTTAATTTGCTTTTCAAATTGTGTAGCCACAAACTTAACAAATGATTTAAGTGCCTCAAATGCATCAAACTTTTGCACCAAAAAATAAGTCCAAGTAACTCTACTGCAATCATCCACAATTGTTAAAAAAAATACTTGTATTTACCGTTGGCACTTTGTAAGTTCCCCATATGTCTATATGAATAAGCTAAAAAATGTTAGACCTATGAGAATCACTAACTGATTAAGGAAGCTTGGTAAACTTAGCCATAAGACAAGATAAACAAGTATTAGAACATGAAGATTTTGACATGGAAACTGGCAAATCATTCATACGTTTCAACTTTGAGTCTGACACATGTCCTAACCTATGATGCCACAATCCATATGAATTTGCAACACCTTTATTCACTAAATTGAAACTACCAAAAGCAGAGAAAGAAATTTTTTGCATTGTAGAGTTTACCAAGTTTGAGAACACACTATCCAATTTATCCGAAGCCATGTTTACCAGGTGGTACAAGCCTTCTTTCTTCCTACCCAATCTTGTCACCTTCCTTGTTGTCAAGTCCTGGACAACACAAAATTTGGGATAAAATGACACAACACACTAATAATCCTCTGTCAATTTAGGTACTGATAACAGGCTAAACTTAAATGATGGTACCACTAACACATCTTTCAGTAGAATCCCATTTTTAAGTTGTACTTTACCTACATGTGAGATCACTGAAATTTCACCATTATGTAGTCTTATTTGGGGTTTAATATGCAACAAGTAAGGATCAAACACATTATCATGCACTGGTGTCATATGGTCAGATGCACCAGTATCATAAATCTAATCCTCAAGTATTTCTAGCATATCTAAATGACTACTAAGACATGCAATACTAGCTGCAAATTGATGATCAAACTCTTCTTCAGTACAATTGAAAATATTCATCTGCTGCATACTTTTTAACAACTGCTCAAACTGCTGAGGTGTGAAGCTGATATTCCCACTCTCCACATGTACAGCAGTCCTTGGCATACTTTGAAACTGATTCTTGTTCTGAGTTTGAATTGGCCTAAATTGTTTTGAAACTCCTTTGCGTTTAGGATGCCAAGAAGGATAACCCACTTTTTCCTAACTTCTCTCTGGTGAATGCCACTTAAAACCACAAATGGAGCACTTGTCTTTAACATTCCCTTTGTTGTACAAATCAGCTGATTCAACACCAGAAGAAGAATATTCAAACAACAACCTCTGTGATTCTTCTTGCTGCAACGAAGAACAAGCATTCACCACACTTGGCAAAAGAATAATCATCAAGATTGTAGAAAACTAGAAGGGGGTTGAATAGTTTTGCCGATTTTAATTTAGTTTCAAAAACTTTAGATTCGTTAGTATGTGAGATCTTATGGATGTAGAGAAAGTATAGATCTAATGATAAGGCAAGTAAATAAAGTAAAGCAAAGGGATAGAAAAGACACAACCGATGTATAGTGGTTCGGTTACAAGGACACCTTCCTTGCCCTACTCCACTCCCCGAGTCACCTACTCGAGAGTTCAAGCACTATGTCAACAAACTCCTTCACTTGGCGAAGAAGCCTTCACAACGTTGCTTACACCTTTTTCCGGTACAAAGCTAGATACCGAGTCCGTAACACGGTGGACCAAACCAACACAACTATTACACAACAAATATGTGAAATATCAAATACAAGATCTTCGCTACAGAAATCTTGCGGAGTGACAAATCAATCAAGGACCCCTTGCTTGGATGACTTGTAGAATGCTCGTGATCTCGCCTTAGAGAATGACCTATATGAGGATCACAATTGAAAGAAAGAAGAACAACTTTCTAGATCAAGTGATCTATATGTTAGAAGAGAATGAGAGTGTTTGAGAGATTTAATAAGAAGAGGGGTGAGTTAGAATGAAGAAATGGCTCTCTATTTATAGGCAAAATCTTCCACTGTTCCCCGGATCCCACGGATCCTTCCCACTTGGGATCCGCTCTAATGTAATCCTAGGGATCCGTGGGACGCCCTCTTTGCCCATGGGTTTTTGGTTATGGGTCATGGGTTATGGGTTGGTCCATGGGTTTTCTTTAGATTCAATGTATCTAAGTATACATTGTATCTAGCCAACTGGGTATGGGTTATGATCCATGGGTTGTGGTTTTACCCATCCTAATAAACTATTACAACAAATGCTTAATTACTACATTTTGTATTTAAATGGCTATATGTAAATGCTTTACAAAAGTAACATGTATCCTTATAATTATATTTAAGATAACATTATATTTGTTATCAACAAAACACAAAGAGATCGCAAAATATTAATAAACGCTTTTACGGTTTATTTGTATTAACAATCTCCCCTTTTGTTGATGACAAAACATAATGTTATGATGAGTAAAACTTAAGAATAGATGTAAGTTTTGAAAGTCCCTAAGTTTTACTTTTCTCCCTTTTGTCGAAACAAAAGTTAACCTGGAAGAAATAAAAGTGTGGAAAAATTAGTCCACGATCGCTAACTCCCCTCGACGGTAGCTCCCCTAGTTTGGGGCGCCAAGTGAAGAAAAATAAAAATCCTACAAAAAGAAAGGTTAGTAACATGCTTAAATAATCTTGTGATTGCCGAGAATCAAGATTGGGAGCCATGGTATGTAAACAAGGCCTTGTAACAAAACAACAAATTGTAGTGGTATTTATGCCACCTACAAGCATGTAAAAATAAGAACAAGACTTGTTTTTGAAAATGACTTAAAAAAAATACTAAAAATATAAAATAGTAGTAATGATTCCTTCCATGCTTGCATAAGGTTATGGATGGAGGTTTGGATGAGTAATGGTATTGATGCGATCAAGGATGAGGTTGAGTATGAATCGCATTTCTTCCCTAACTTCTAATGCAATTTCCCTAGTGGATTGGCAATGTTCACAATGTAGGTGATGTGGGTAATGAGTACGGAAATCTTCCGGTCTGTTTTGATTTGTGAGTTGCGGAAGTTGTGGTAGAAAAGTACGAAAATACGGATCAAAATCCGGAATGATTGGAAGTGGTGGTGGAAAAGAACCTAGATGTTCTTGTAGTTTAGCTAGAGGTGGTGATGTTTCAAGATCATTGAATATTGTGTTTGGAGAAGTTGGAGGTGTCAAAAAGGCTAATTCTTTTTGCTTTGGTTGTTGAGATCTTGTTGGAGTCGTAAGGGGTTCCAAAAGAGTGATTTTAGGTGGTGAATGATTTGGTGATGAAGTTGGTGTACTCGTTGGTGATGAAGGAGGTGCTATAATGGAAGCATCTTGTGGTGAGTTAGTTGATGGTGATGAGCCATATGATGATGGTTTTCCTAAGCAACAAGATCGGATGTTAATCCGTGCGGATATCCTAGAGTTTGATTTTGGTATTTTGGAAGGTGGAAGTACAAAGGTTTAGGTTTCATGGAGATGATTGTTTGTACTAGGTGATTCATCTAAAGGATTTGTGGATGACATGGTGTATTTTGTTTGTGAGGATAGGATGGATTATGCAAGCATTTTGGGAGCTCTATATATAGAAAAACAAAGTATTGTAATGAATGCTTGACCCAAAATGTGGATTAAAATCTAATGATTAGATATGAATTTAAGGCATGTGATCATGAGAACACAAGCATTAAAGAGCATATGATAACGCTACACGCGTCGTTCGGGGTCAAGGAAACTTCCTTTTCTTCGAGCAAGTTTTATAATACCCTAGCGTTGAACCTAATCGTTGTAGTGTAGTAATTAGGGTAAGCCACGGGTATTGATATCGCTCTCTGGGGAATAGGAATGCTAGTAAGAAGTTACTACGCTAAGGTTAAGGTTGAGGAAGATTATTTTTGTATTTTTATATTTTATGAAATGGAAAGGTACGAATCTCGGGTATTGGATTTGGGGGTTGGTATTTCTACCGATTACTCTACTATTATCTAATTATCTAAACTAAGGTTGTGGAGTCTATGTCTAATTAATGTGTGCTCGTATGATAGATTAAAGATGTGTTTACTTAGGTTATACTACTCCTTAATTATCTCCTATTGATGGTTGAGTTGTCACGCCCTTATTCTTAGTTGCGTTGTGTGTCTAAAGTTGTAGGGTATGCGTTTCTCCCTAACTCTTTGAACTTACCAAAGGGTCTCGCCTACAAAACCCACTAGGATGATAAACTCTTACTCTAAGGCACTCTTTGGATAATTTAGCCTACAACTACTCGTGTAATCATATTCTAAGGTTCACAAAGATGAATCAAGCATTAAGTACACAACGAATGACCTATCGCATTACTAGATCATTAATCAACTAAGATAAGAAACAACCAATCAATATTCAATAATTAAGTTTCATACTTCCTAAGCAAACACACAAATAAATTAGCCGGACATGGAGAACATGCAAGCATACACACAAATAATCAAAGACATAATTGAATTAATGAAGTAAATACTTATCTTCATGTAAGATAGGGTTTAAAACCCTAAAATACTGTACAAGACACCTTAGGTTCGGTTTTAGGTTTTTACTCCAAAAGACTCTCCCTAAAACTAAAAAATTCGGATTCTATATATAAGATTACATATGCGACGGCGTCACCTTATGTTTCGTGACGCCGTCGTGTCGCCGTCATTAGGGTTTCGTCTTGGCCACGTTAACCTTGCGACGGCGTCACCTTATGTCCGTGACGCCGTCCTCTTCGACTTCGACGTCGTCTGGTTGCATCTAGGCCGTCCCGAGTAGCAACGGCCTACTCTTTTAAAGCCCGACGTCGTCACTTGAAAATAGGGTTTTGGCCACCGTATCGTCACAAAATCCTCCGACGGCGCCGCACTAACACCGACGCCGCCGCCTGCTTTCAGCACTTTGAGTGTCTCGATTCGACTTTGGCCATTTTCTTCATATATTCACGCCTTTTCGTCCAAATAAGTGCCATTCCAAAGATTTTGCCTTCAAGAGACCTAAAAGTGAAAAGGAACGATATTAAGCAATAACGGATACAAAAGTGATCAAATAAGGGCTTAAACGACCCCTCAAAATGGTACCTTTTAAAACCTGATCAGCATACTCCAAAAAATAAAGCAAGTGTGGATTTTTCATCCAAAGTGAGAAAAATAGAAGGTAAAAACAGCTTCTGTCTCACGGATCCCACGGATCCTTCCCTTGAGGGATCCGTCCAGCATGAAAGCTAGGATCCGTGGGTCTGGTGATTCAGGCAACACTAAATTTTCCTTTTTTAAACATGAGGATAAACAATTAATAAAAGATATATGACACTAACAAGCAAACAATTAAGCATGGGTTGCCTCCCACGAAGCGCTTTTCTTTATTTAAGAGTCTTGTAGCTAGACTCATAGTCGTGCTCCTACGTTGCTTCACGCATGCTCTCGTGCTCATACTTAAGCCATTCCAACGCTCTTTCATTCTTTTTGTAATCATCTCCTAATTCAAGGCATTTTTTGTAATACCGCTTAGTTTTCTCATATGGGTACCTAAGCCCACTTTGCTTATCCCTTTCACTAAGCAATGGAATAGGGGTCATTCTATTACAAGCCTCAATGTCCTTATGTTTAAACCTAGGATGAGCGCGTGGCATTTGGTAGACGAAATATTCAACTTCATCAGAGAATGTAATTAGACCATCAATCATCCGTTCATTCAATCTAGTCAATTTTTTGAAAGGTTTTCCAAAAATTACTTGAGTGAGGTCGTTATCAATAAATTCTCCTAAGTCTTCTAAGACCATGAACTCTACCAAATAAGCAAAACTTCCAACAAACACATGCAAATGAGTGACTGCTTCAACAACATTGTTCCCTTGATAAGTTAACTCATTGATCTTGATTTTATTATATAAGTCTCTTGAGATTAAGTTCAAAGGCAAGAATGAATTCAAATAAGCATCGAACCCTTCTAATCCTATCTTGCAAGGGAATTGCATGTTAAAGGGCCCATCCTTCTCAATTCTACACCTAGGATCAAAACATTGGGAGGGGTCTTTCTCCATTTCAGAACTAACTTCATTAATGACCTCCCCGCTATCAAGTGCTTCACCATAATCAAATTCCTCGTCAGAATCTGAGTCATAGAAAGGACTTTGTTGTTGCCAATTTACCTCATTATGCCCTAGGTGATTTCCAAAGTGGTGAACGGGTGAGGGTTTTGTGGTATTGAGTTCTCAATTTCGGGATTGGGAATGGGTAGGGTGAAGAATCTTCGGCGGAAGACACGTATCATGGTGGGTGATGGATTTTACGAACAAAGGTCACGAAGAAGGGGGATAGACTAAAAGGAAGCTAAAATATGAGAAAAAATTTACTTGATAGGAATCAAGCAAAGAACCTAAACGAGGTGGACTACTAACTAGCTATTCTATTCCCCGGCAACGGCGCCAAAAAACTTGATAACGCTACACGCGTCGTTCGGGGTCAAGGAAACTTCCTTTTCTTCGAGCAAGTTTTATAACAACCTAGGCAGTGAACCTAATCGTTGTAGTGTAGTAATTAGGGTAAGCCACGAGTATTGATATCGTTCTCTAGGGGAATAGGAATGCTAGTAAGAAGTTACTACGCTAAGGTTAAGGTTGAGGAAGATTATTTTTGTATTTTTATATTTTATGAAATGGAAAGGTACGAATCTCGGGTATTGATTTGGGGGTTGGTATTTCACCGATTACTCTACTATTATCTAATTATCTAAACTAAGGTTGTGGGATTCTATGTCTAATTAATGTGTGCTCGTATGATAGATTAAAGATGTGTTTACTTAGGTTATACTACTCCTTAATTATCTCCTATTGATGGTTGAGTTGTCACGCCCTTATTCTTAGTTGCGTTGTGTGTCTAAAGTTGTAGGGTATGCTTTTCTCCCAACTCTTTGAACTTACCAAAGGGTCTCGCCTACAAAACCCACTAGGGATGATAAACTCTTACTCTAAGGCACTCTTTGGATAATTTAGCCTACAACTACTCGTGTAATCATATTCTAAGGTTCACAAAGATGAATCAAGCATTAAGTACACAACGAATGACCTATCGCATTACTAGATCATTAATCAACTAAGATAAGAAACAACCAATCAATATTCAATAATTAAGTTTCATACTTCCTAAGCAAACACACAAATAAATTAGCTTGGACATGGAGAACATGCAAGCATACACACAAATAATCAAAGACATAATTGAATTAATGAAGTAAATACTTATCTTCATGTAAGATAGGGTTTAAAACCCTAAAATACCGTACAAGACACCTTAGGTTCGGTTTTAGGTTTTACTCCAAAAGACTCTCCCTAAAACTAAAAATTCGGATTCTATATATAAGATTACATATGCGACGCGCCACCTTATGTTTCGTGACGCCGTCGTGTCGCCGCCATTAGGGTTTCGTCTTGGCCACGTTAACCTTGCGACGGCGTCACCTTATGTCCGTGACGCCGTCTCTTCGCCTTCCGACGCCGTCTGGGTTGCATCTAGCCGTCCGAGTAGCAACGGCCTACTCTTTTAAAGCCCGACGTCGTCACTTGAAAATAGGGTTTTGGCCACCGATCGTCACAAAATCCTCTAACGGCGTCGCAATTAACACCGACGCCGCCTGCCTTCTTTCAAAGCACTTTGAGTGTCTCGATTCGACTTTGGCCATTTTCTTCATATATTCACGCCTTTTCGTCCAAATAAGTGTCATTCCAAGATTTTGCCTTCAAGAGACCTAAAAGTGAAAAGGAACGATATTAAGCAATAACGGATACAAAGTGATCAAATAAGGGCTTAAACGACCCTCAAAATGGTACCTTTAAAACCCGATCAAGATACTCCAAAAAATAAAGCAAGTGTGGATTTTTCATCCAAAGTGAGAAAAATAGAAGGTAAAAAGCACTCGTCTCACGGATCCCACGGATCCTTCCCTTGAGGGATCCGTCCAGCATGAAAGCTAGGATCCGTGGGTCTGGTGATTCAGGCAACACTAAATTTTCCTTTTTGGAAACATTTTTGCCTAGTGTGTGCAAATATGCAAACTATTTGGAGTTACGGTTATCTCGACCCCTAAAAGGAAAAAAGAAAAATGAACTAGAAGTAGAAAAGCATCCTATTGAGATAACCCGAAAACACATATTTAGTACTTGAGAGTACGTAATTTAGTGTTATCAATGCTCCTAATTTATTGTGGCTTAAATGAATGTACCAGAAAACACATATTAGTTATGTGTCCCCTTTAGCATTCAAAAGACATGAAATGCAATGAAAGCGGGTTTTTACATTGTATTAATAATGAAAAAGCGATTTGTCCTAGACGTGAGAAATTGCTTTTGTGAAATTGATACGGGAAGGTATCATCCTTTTAGAAGACATTTTGAAAAGAGGTTTTATTTGAAAATGTGTATGTAGTTATGTGTTTGCAACTTGAAAAAAAAATAAAAAATATGAAAGCTATAAGTGGAAAACTTATCTTTGGTTTTGAAAATTCCCGTATTGTTTGTGATTTGTGTATGACGTCGGTTGAATTGTTCCCGCTTCAACGGTTTGGTGAGGACGTCGGCTATGTTGTCTTCGGATGCTACCTTTTCAATGGAGATGTTCCCCTTTTGAACATTGTCTCTTAAGAAGTGGTGACGAATCTCTATATGCTTTGTGCGAGAATGCAATACCGGATTCTTGCTTAAGTCGATGGCACCTTTGTTGTCACATAGGATGGCTATGTCGCTAGATGAATGTCGAATCGACTAACGCTTGTTTCATCCATAGTGCTTGTTGGCATGCTTTGCACGGCGGAGACGTACTCGGCTTGGTTGTTGATATTGCTAGTGCCGTTTGTTTCTTAGAAAACCAAGATGTTAAACAACATCCCATGAAAGTACATACCCCACTTGTACGCTTTCTATCAACGTAATCACCGCATGGTCGAATCTGCATATACAATTGTTTCTACTCCCGTGCCCTTAGGATACCATAATCCTAATTGTGTTGTACCCTTAATGTATCTAAATATCCTTTTTACGACTTCTAGGTGTGATGTTTTAGGGTCTTCTTGAAACCTAGCACATAAGCAAACACTAAACATGATATCCGGCCTACTTGCCGTGAGGTAGAGAAGAGTACCTATCATGCCACGATATTTAGTATTATCAACGGATTCGCCGTCTTCATCTTTTGTGAGTTTGGTGTCGGATGACATTGGTGTCCTAATTGGTTTCGACTCTTCTAGACCGAATTTCTTTAACATCTCCTTTATGTATTTAGATTGATTAAAGAAGATACCATCTTCTACTTGTTTGATTTGTAGACCAAGAAAGAAACTAAGTTCTCCCATCATACTCATCTCGAACTCATCATGCATGATTTTAGAGAAATCATCACACATGTCTTGACAAGTGGATCCGAATATAATATCATCTACATATATTTGCACTATGATTATATGTGACTCTCTTTCTTAGTAAAAGTGTGTTGTCAACTAACCCCATGGTATAGTTGTGTTTAATTAAAAATGACTTGAGTCTATCATACCAAGCTTTTGGAGCTTGTTTAAGACCGTAAAGGGCTTTCTTTAATTTATACACATGTTTGGGTTTTTGAAAATCGATGAAGCCCGGAGGTTGAGCTACATATACTTCTTCATTAATGAAGCCATTTAGAAAAGCGCTTTTGACATCCATTTGATAAAGCTTTAGATCATTAGCACAAGCATACGCAAGAAGTATTCTTATTGACTCTAATCTAGCCATAGGGGCATAGGTATCATCAAAGTCTATTCCTTCTTGTTGGTTATACCCTTGGGCAACGAGTCTAGCCTTGTTCCTAGACACTACTCCGTTTGCATCTAATTTGTTTTTATAAACCCATTTGGTTCCTATTATGGTTTGATTACTAGGTGGAGGGACAAGTGTCCAAACATCATTAGAAACGAATTGATTTAGTTCTTCTTGCATATCCATTACCCAACTCTCATCTTTTATGGCTTCTTGTGTATTCTTAGGTTCTATGGTTGAAACGAAACAAAACAAGCTACTTTGGTTTTGAACTTGAGACCTTAGTGTTCGTTCGTTTAGCTTTCCTATGACTTTATCTACGGGGTGATCTTTGGACTCTTTAATGTTTATGACTTCATCATTTAAAGGTTCTTCTTCTTCTTTTACCTTTTTCTTAATTACTATAGCTTCACTTTCTGTAATCTCATCATCGACAAGAGGTGGAGAGGGTTTGGGTGGACTTTCATCAAATTTTATATTTAATGACTCTTCTTCCTTCATTGTTTCTTTGTTTAATATGACGTAAGCTTTGCTATTTGGAGAGTAACCTAGAAAGATACCTTCGGTTGATTTAGGATCGAATTTTGTAAGGTAATCTTTAGTGTTAAGAATAAAACATTTGCTTCCAAATACTCTAAAGTGATTTAACGTAGGCTTTTTGCCTCGGAGTAACTCATATGGAGTTTTACTTAAGATTGGTCTAATTAAGACTCGATTGAGTATGTACGTTGAAGTATCAACGGCATTACACCAAAACTTTTGAGGTATGGATTGTTCATTAAGCATTGTTCGACTCATTTCTTGTAGGGTTCTATTCTTTCTTTCTACTACCCCATTCGATTGTGGAGTGCGTCGAGCCGAGAAGTTGTGAGTAATACCATTAGCGTTACAAAAGGCTCCAAATTGCACTTCATTATCGAATTCCCTACCATGGTCCGTCCTAATAGACACTATAGGACTTCCTAGTTGTCTTTGGATCTTTTTGCTTAATATTTCAAAATAATTAAAGGTTTCCGTTTTGTTCTTTAAAAATTTTGTCCATGTATACCTAGAGTAATCATCCACTATGACCAAAGTGTAGTAGTTGCCTCCATAACTTTGGATAGCGGATGGACCAAATAAATCCATATGTAGTAATTCTAGACACCTAGTTGTAGACACCATGTTTTTAGCTTTATGACTCGAATGAGCTTGTTTTCCTATATTACAAGCATCACAAAAGTGATGTTCATATTTTAACTCAGGTAGATCTCTTACTAGATCTTTGGATGATAGCGATCAAGAAGTCGCATGTTGGCGTGACCCAATCTTCGATGCCATAAGGTCAAGTGTCATCCATAGAGGTAAGACATAGTTTTTCTTTAGGTTCATTACCGATTTTAATGACATAGACTCCATGTTTCCTAATTTCTTTTCCTATGGTTATGCCATTTTTAATATCTTACTACCGCTTTAAAAAGTACATTGCATTTTTATCACATATTTGTCCTATACTTAAGAGGTTAAAGTTTAGGTTTTCTACGTGACACACATCGTTAATGGTTAGAGATTTGTTAGAAATCGTACCTTTACCGATGATTCTACTTTTGCTATTTCCAAACACCACATTACCTCCATTGAAGGATTTATATGTGGAGAATAGATCTCTATTTCCGGTCATGTGCCTCGTGCACCCGCTATCCTTGACCCATTCATCCGGGTCTAGGTCGGCCTTTAAGCATACCTAAGACAATAATAAACTCAAAAGTTTGGTCCCCATTTGTTCATGGGTCCATTAGTGTTAAACATCCCATCATGTTAGACATGTATGGATAAGATGAGTATGCATTCCATGGAGCAAAGTTTTGAAGAGGAAAACCATTTTGCATATTTGGGTTCCATCCCATTTGATGGTTACTTCTTGGATAAACGTTATTAGGTCTCCTAGATGGATTATGTTTTGAAAAAGATGGAGCTTTGTTTCTTGCAAAAGTAGGATTATATTTTGGAGGTGGTTGTCTAGTGGTGACATGAGTTGGTTTCTTCCTATTAACTATAACAAACTCAGTTCTAGATGAAGAAGCTACGTTATTACCACTGTTTGCTATAGCAGATCCACGGATCCCTGGCTGTACACTAGCCGGTTCCCTGATTAATGGATCCGTGGGATCCGCCACAACAATGGCTGTTTTTCTAGTGCCTTAACAAATTTTGTTTCTTTATTTTCACTAGTTGAGGGATCAAGTTCTTGAATACCTAAACCTTTTTGGTTGTTACCGGTTTTAACACTATCTAATATCGTATCTAAAGTGTTCGTACTCATTCTAGCAATTTTGGAATCTAGATGATCAACTAGTGTTTGAAGTTGAACGCAAAGTTCACATTCACCACTTGCTATTTTACCCTTTTCTAAACGTTTTAGTTTTGCTTTTAATTCTATGACTTCTTTATCTAAACGTTGGTTTTGACTATTTAAAACTTGTTTTGTTAATTAGTTTTAAGCTAATATTGCATAGTTTGTCATATTCATTATGCAATGAGTCGTCATCAGTGATGAGCTACTATAGTATTCGTGACATACCTCGTCATTTGCCATGAGACAAATTTCTTCGTCCTCCTCGTCGCTCATTCCCCACGTGCAGCCACGAACGCCTTTTGATCATCCCGTTTGGGACACTTACTAATAAAGTGGTTTGGGTCCCCACATTTAAAGCAAGTATGATCATCTTTTAGCGTCTCGTCCTCTTTGCTTTTCCGAAGCCTTTCTTATCGCCATACGCTTGTTTGACGATCTTCCTTTCTTCTAAAGAACTTTTTAAAGTCCCTTACCGCCATAGCGCACTCTCGTCGTCACTACTCAAGAGGAGTTCTCTTCATCGCTTGAAGCCTTTTTGGCTTTAAGGGCAAGAGATTTGTGTTTCTTTCACCTTTGAGGCTTGAGTCTTTAGCAAGGACAAGCTCGTAGACTTTAGGTTGCCTATGAGTTCATCGAGGTGAGGATTGTCAAATCTTTTGACTCTTCGATCGCCGTCACCTTGGATCTCCACTTGATGGAAGTGCCTTAGATATCTCCTAACATGGTTACGGCTAGAAAAAGATTCATCAAGTGCTTGTAAAGATGTAATAATAGTATTAAAGTTAGCAAATGAATGATCTATAGTTTCCTCATCCGATATTGAAAATTGTTCATATTGTTGAACAAATAAATTAATTTTATTATTTTTAACTTGTTGGTTGCCTTGATGAGTTACAACTAAAGAATTCCAAATTTCTTTAGAGGTTTTAAGCATAGAAATTCTTTCAATTCCTTTTCGGTAAAGCATTATATAAAACCATTTTTGCTTCACTATTTTTAGAAAGCTTTTCTTCAATTCATCATTTAGTTTATCATGAGGTATGTTAACTACATTCCTTTATCATCTTTTGAGGTAGCCTCAAAACCGCCTTCAACAATAATGTACCAAAGATCAATATCTTTAGATTTCACATATGTTTCAATCTATTTTTCCAATATATAAAACCATTAGTTTCAAGTAGTGGTGGTCGTTGCATAGATTGCCATTCCTTATAATTTTCGTAACCCATAGTGATTGAAAAGTTTTAAAAACAATTTTACTTTAAAACTTTTATAAACTTAGCTCTTGATGCCAATTGTGGAAAACTAGAAGGGGGGTTGAATAGTTTTGCCGATTTTAATTTAGTTTCAAAAACTTTAGATTCGTTAATATGTGAGATCTGATGGATGTAGAGAAAGTATAGATCTAATGATAAGGTAAGTAAATAAAGTAAAGCAAAGGGATAGAAAAGACACAACCAATGTATAGTGGTTCGGCTACAAGGACACCTTCCTTGCCCTACTCTACTCCCCGAGTCACCTACTCGAGAGTTCAAGCACTATATCAACAAACTCCTTCACTTGGCGGAGAAGCCTTCACAACGTTGCTTACACCTTTTTCAGGTACAAAGCTAGATACCGAGTCCGTAACACGGTGGACCAAACCAACACGACTATTACACAACAAATATGTGAAATATCAAATACAAGATCTTCGCTACGTAAATCTTATGGAGTGACAAATTAATCAAGGACCCTTGCTTGGATGACTTGTAGAATGCTCGTGATCTCGCCTTGTAGAAGGACCTATATGAGGATCACAATAGAAAGAAAGAAGAACAACTCTCTAGATCAAGTGATCTATATGTTAGAAGAGAATGAGAGTGTTTGAGAGATTTAGTAAGAAGAGGGGTGAGTTAGAATGAAGAAATGACTCTCTATTTATAGGCAAAATCTTCCACTGTTCCCCGGATCCCACGGATCCTTCCCACTTGGGATCCGTCTAGTGTAATCCTAGGGATCCGTGTGACGCTCCTCTTTGCCCATGGGTTTTTTGGTTATGGGTCATGGGTTATGGGTTGGTCCATGGGTTTTCTTTAGATTCAATGTATCTAAGTATACATTGTATCTAGCCAACTTGGGTATGGGTTATGATCCATGGGTTGTGGTTTTTACCCATCCTAATAAACTATTACAACAAATGCTTAATTACTACATTTTTGTATTTAAATGGCTATATGTAAATGCTTTACAAAAGTAACATGTATCCTTATAATTATACTTAAGATAACATTATATTTGTTATCAACAAAACACAAAGAGATCGCAAAATATTAATAAACGTTTTTACGGTTTATTTGTATTAACAAAGATCTGACTTCTTTGATGAATATATTGATCATCCAAATCATTAAGAAACTGAAAAAGCCTTTGCTCTTCCTTTTGCTTAGTCAAACTAGCCAGAAACACATAAATCTCATTAGTAATTTCACCTATAACATGCAACACAATGATATTATCCAATTCCTCCCAAACACACTTCATCTTTGTATAATACTCTCCTATTGATCCACCAGATTGTGCGATCTCATATGTATCTTTATTCAACTTATACCTTCTTGATCCATCACTCAAAGAGAACCTTCTTTCCAATTGCAACCATATTTCACTTGCAGTACCAACAAACATGATAGATTTAGCAATTGAATCACTAACAGACCCCATAATTCAACAAATCACCATATTGTTACACGTGTCCCACAATTCAGCAAGAATAGCATCAGTTGTTGACCTAATCACAGTGCCTTTAATGAAACCTAACTTCCTCTTTGTGGATAACCCTATCTCTATGGCTCTTCTCCATGCACGATAGTTCTGTACACCATTGAGCTTTCTTGAACAGTTAGAGATCCAGGCCCATCATAAGGGTGTAGATAGAGTGGATTTTGGAAAATTGATGGTGGTGTGGGTTCTGTTGATGTGGAAGTCACTTTTGATTGATCAAGAACTCAAGAAATAAACAAGATGGCGCGGAAACGTGAAAACAGAGTATCTATACACACTAGACACACTCTAGCACACTTGTGTGTGAAATAACGGACTTTTTAACAGTTCTTAATGGTCATACCTCCATGGATGAATCTCTTATACCATGTAAAGTTCTAACTCACAAAAAAGTAAATTGGAGGGAAAAGTGGTTTATTGAATTGTTAATGAAATGAGTAACTGATTTACAAATATAAAGAGAAAGAAAAATAACTACCAAACTTTACAACTTAACTAGTTTGGTCCTTATATTTGTACAACAATTACTAACTAGCCCTCGTCTCTTTCACATATAGTATCAACATAAAGTTAACATTTGTTAACGTATAGCAAAACAAAAATTGAAAAGACAATTGTATCTTATATCTTTAGAGTAAAGTTTTTTCTATATAAACACAAGCACCTTTTCATGTACACTCGCCTATGCGTCATTTTTTCTGTAGAGTTTCAACTTGATGTACACATTCAGCATTTCAATTATTCAAGTGAACATTGATTAGAACCTTTTTGGAAATTGTAATTGTATATATAGCCAAATAGCTTTCAAAGAAGATAAGATAGGTACATAGTGTTTAATGGTTGTGCAGTCGATGAAAATACATTCACAGCACACATAGTATAATTCAAGTTACTCTAAAGTTAATTACTACGTACTATTTTTAAGTATAAATATTTCCTAATAATCGCAAGATTGATCATCCAGCTTTATAAGCATTTGGCCAACAAGGCCAATATATAAGCTTTCATGTTATAGCACAAAATTTGATTATCAAATGTTGGTTGTTAAAGTCACGTATTAAACAATCCCATGATAAAAGGATCCCTTCTAACTTTGCAGCTCTTACAATGTGGTTCGAACTATGTGTTCTACTTCAGATCTACTGAATGGATGTACTCGACGATTACAGTAAACCATGTTTGAGAGACGGAGTATGAAACATAGCAAGAAGACCAGTCAGGCTCCTTAAACAACATTGAATTAGATCTATATATTGGAAATGGGTTGATATAGAGGGTCTTTGGGTAACTTGTTAGTACTACTTACTGCGATTTTATGCTACATAAAATAGTTTCGAAAGTAACTATGATTATGTACTTAAACTGCTTATCTTAACGCGTAACACCTGCTAATTAAATAAAGTGTTTGTAGTAAGCATTTTAAATTTTCTTTCAAAAATAAGTGTAATAGATACACATATGACGCGTCTTCTGCTTTGTTGGCACCCAACAACTCGGTCTTCATTATACACCACCCCCCAGCAACTCTGTCATCATCAACCCATTTTGTGCATAATTCAGTCTCGCAAATGACCGAGTTCTTTTTATCTGTATGTACTGTGTGGTATGTTTGTATTTAAGTGTGATATTTCTATTTGGTGAACTTGGTGATCTTATTACATCTTGCTGGTGGTGATACCGGTGATGGAGTGAAAAAGTGATGTAGCGCTAAGTTAACGATGATGATATTAGTCATTGTATCCGGTAGCTACTAAACTGCTAAATAATGTTGGGGCACTCGAACATGAAAAATAGAAGGATTTTAACTGGCCCACAAGATTTGGACTTGAAAGAGAGATGGCTCATAATTTCAAATGGCCCAATTCATTGTGGAAATGGAAAATTACAGTGTTGTCCAGTTTTATTGAAATAATTTGCAATTAAAGGTGCTTCAAGATTAAATATTGCACAAGAATTTAGTAAAAAGTAGTGCTATTTAGATTTAAAATACATGCATAAATACATGCCGAATGCCTAACAAGCATTTGCATTGTTAGGACACCGAGTCATGTTAACTGACTTCTAGTATTTAAATGTCACAGTGATACAAGATAGATTTCTAAATGCAATATAATTGCTATAATGCCATATTATCTTACCTAAAAGGGTAGAATCATTTTTGGGATACATATAAAACTTAAAAGCTTGAATAAAATATTGGTCGAAAAAATAAAGACATGAGGTGATGTTTTATTCCACAAGAAAAAATCATGTCTGAAATTCTAAGTTGAGTAATCTATCAGCCTTCTTTTCCTTGGGAATTATTCTAGCAAAGTGTAGAAATTCAAATGCTTTTCTAAGATTTGAAGCAACCTTTCATGTGATGGAACCTGTCTAAGGGACATAATATCTACATTTTCATAGGGAAATGAGATAATTTGTGCTTCTTTTTTAACTTGTGATATTAGACATGTATTAACCACCAAATAAATTACTCTATTTTAGATTTGGTAGAGTAATTTGTAAATTTGTGCCACATCACTATTTTTTTTTTATTAGACATGTATTAAATACCAAACAAGTTAATACATTTCTAATTTATTTGGTAGAGTAATTTATAAATGACAACCCCTCTTTTTTTTACTTTTATTTTTTATTTTATTTTTTATTTTTTTATAATTTTATTTATATAAAAATACTATAAACCTGAAAGACGAACAAAAAAAATAAAGTTTAATAAGTTAAAAGTTTAAAATTGACAAAAAACACGAAACATAAAATGATGAGTTAATTACATTTTTGGTCCCTGTGGTATGGCCAAATTGCATATTTGATCCCTAAAACTTTGAAAGTGCACTGGACGTCCTCATTTTGAAGTTTACATTGCAGTTATGGTCCCTGTGGTATGACCAAATTGCAGACTTGGTCCCTGAAACTTTAACGTCGTTTGGGCCCAAGAGACCAAAAATGTAACGAAAACTTCAAAATGAAGACGTCCAGTGTACTTTCAAAGTTTTAGGGACCAAATATGTAACTTAACCATATCACAAGGACCAAAAATGCAATTAACTCTAAAATGATAAAAAAAAACTAGAGTAAATTACACCGTTCGTCCTTGTGGTTTGCGTTGACCGCAGGGTTTAGTCCTTTGACCAAAAAAATTGCACCGTACGTCCTTAAGTGTGAAACGTTATGCGCCATTCGTCCTTATGGTGTTGAAATGACGATTATACCCTCACAATGAGCCTCACAAAGAAATCAATGACTAAAATAAGATAAAGCAACATGTTTAGAAAAAAAAGCGAGATCTAGTCGCATCATATGACTACAACAGATATGGTCCGAAAAAACCTTGCAAACTCAGATCAAATCAAAGATCGAGAACCCCAACACCACAAAATTGCTAACAACACACAAACAATCAATTACACAATAACCGATTAGATCCAAACAACTAAACTTAACATCACTAAAACCACACGTCATGCAACATTCAGATATCAAGAAACATAAATAAATATATCAATGAACAAACTCAAACCAATAACGACTTACTTAGACCACCACCATTCCATTCTCGCCTACAAAGACATTATGATTTTCACAACATTGGCCCTATGTAACTATGGTTCATGGTTAAATCTTGGTTAGATCACAACAATGCTTTTCCGTCCGGTGAGAGCAAAAATCAGAGGAAAAAAAAGGCTCAGAATTATATAAGAAAAAAAAGAGGCTCAGATTTATATAGGAAAATCAGATTCAAAAAAAATAAAATAAAAAACTAAACCAGTCAAAAGTTTATGAAAATAATTAGATTTTTATAAAAAATATATATTTATACCTCAAAACTTTCGGTATCACGGTGGCGGCAGTTGCAGATTTCGGCATCAGAGGCGGTGGCAGCAGCAGATCTACAAATATATTTAGTCAAAAATGTTATAAAACAAAGTTTTATGAAATAACAGCTTCAATACTCGAAGAGCTAATGGATCGATAAAATAATCAAAAAATCCTTAAAAACTTAACATATATATTTAGATTTATAAATAAAAACTCACAAAACTACAAAAAAAAGTTATAATATCGCAGATTCGGTAGTAGGCTTCCGCTTGATAGGTATCCTCGGTGGCGTGGTGGTGGCGGCGGCGAGTGAGTGTATGTGGTGGCGGCGTAGTTAATGGTATAAAGGTTTGAGATGGTAGTGTGTCTTTTAAGAGAGAGAGAGTGATTATCGTGTTTGAGTGTTTGTTTGTGGTTATGTTTTTGCACCGCTCGTCCTATGGTGTTGAAATGACGATTATACCCTCGAGTTAACAGAGGAGGACTAACGCGCATAACGTTTCACACTTAAGGACGACGGTGCAATTTTTTGGTCAAAGAACTAAACCTCGCGGTCAACGCAAACCACAGACGAACGGTGTAATTTACTCAAAAACTACACAGACTGTACTCGGAAAACAACAAAAATTTTTTGTACCTTTACTCCCTTATGACATTCCAGTGGCCAGTGGGGGAAAATAACATAACCCTTCTATTTATTCTCTTTGATTTACATTTTTACACTATTTGAATTTATATAATATACAAAATGACTTTATTTACACCCTTTAATTTTGCTTATTTTAACAGTTTTTACGCTTTATTGCCATATATCAAAAACACCATGATAGTAATATGAGAACTTTTCTAAATTCTCAAACTTAGATAATAAGCTACTTATAAATTTACGTTCTTATTTTCGATATATTGTTAAAGTAGTCTTATATCAACCATTATAAATTAGAGATGTATTAACTTATGATATTAGAACTAATTAAGTTTTTTATCATCAAATAAATTACTCTATTTATTTACAAATAAATTTTGTTGTTAAATAATTTCATTAAAAGAATTTGTTTTTGTTAAATCATTAAGAAATATTATAGTATTTGTTTTTCATTTTATAATAAATAAGCATATAAGCGGAAGTCATAAACAAAGTCAACATATACTTTTCCAAACTTTTCTAGTTTGATAAGGCTGCCCCGTAAGGCAAGCCAATCTTCCTCATTTTTCCTGTCACGTTAGTTTTCTCTCTCTAGCGACATTAAGACAATTGTGTGTCTCAGTAAGAGTTACACAACGGTATATATTTTGGAAAGTGTATTAAATTATGTTTTGCTTGTTGTTTCAATCGATCGCAAACTCGACCAAGTATAGGGAAATTGATCGACGATCGATACTACCACAGAAGGACGATCGATAGGCAATCGATCGCCACACTCGATCGTCTATCATTACTGGAGCCAGCCTAATTAACAATGAAAACACTGGTTTGGCGTATACCCGGCCAAACCGAAGGCCTAAAAGACTAAGACATATCCATTAAAGCCAGATCTCAAATTGGATCACTAAAATTTATTCGTTTTACACGATATTAAGAAAACCAGATACATTGTAATAACGAATATAAACATGTAACAGTTGTATGAATATTAAGGGAGAGCCTCGATTTTATTAAACATATGAGCCACAACCTCACGATCTGTACAAACATATTCGAAAACAATTTCGGATCTCACATTTTACTCAAACTACTCATTCCCATTGGAAGACCATAAGTTATCATGTTAGATGATCATCCTGGTTTATTAGTACTTAATCTACATACTTAGTCAACTTCACATAATTAAGACAACTTAATCTCGATCATCCATCCATCCTTGATGCATGAAGATCTCGAGATCAAGAAGATCCGAAATAGATCGATACAAACTTAGAAAACCGCAAGCACTGGAATCGACACCTTAGATCCAAACTCATCTTCATTTTCTTCATCTTCTTCTTCTGCTTCCCACATAAATTGTGCATATGATCCCATCACCATACTAAAAAAAATTCCACATCACATTTAGTTAGTTAGTTACATGTATGTAAGCCATATAAAATAGTACATACTAATACCGCCTCATGCGATCAGACGTACAACAATTTATTAGAGGATAAATAGGTCTAAGCCCGGTTTGTTGGTTTAGGGTATCAAGGGTTTTTGCAAGATTTTTGCTAGGGTAAATAGGCCTATTTATCCTCTAATACAATTTTTGCAAGATTAACGAACTCGACGTACCAATCATCAGGAGAGACACTAACGGCCTGATCAAAATACGATTGAGCTCGCTCACCATCTCTTTGCGTGTCCCATATTAGTTTCCCGTACAACGATAAAAGCTCTCCATCTCCAGGACACGCTAGAATCGCTCTTCCGTAACACTCCTCAGCTTTGACAACATCTCCTTCCACCTAAATTCACCAATTCAATCATTACATTAAATATATTTAGTCGTAAAAACAAAGTCCACGGTCCTCGACCAGGATATATATTGAACTAGTCAACATTGTAGGTTATCAACATTTTGCAAGAAATATATAAATAATACATACCTCATGCAAGAATTTTCCATAGTTTCTAAGTAAAAGCGGATCACTAGGGTTAGACTTCAACCTCTTCTGATAATACGCCCCAAATTTCTTCTGTTCATTATCGTTATCATTATCATTATTATTTCGTCCCGAACCATAACCACCGCGATCTCGTCCACTTCCGTTCCCGCCAGTTCCACTCTCAGCAAACTTCAAAGCTATACATTCAATAACATCACCAATATCCGAAAACGAGTCTTCTTCAACCTCAGGTAACATTTGTGCTCCAGAACTGATAGATTTCAACCTAATGATCGCTTGTAGTGGCTCAGATGTAGCTCGACTGATTCTGCGGTTGAGGCTCGTTTGTCGTAACGGTGAAAACTCAGGTTTTTCACCGCTAGATAACGAGCCGTGTCGAAGTGGAAGTGAGATTTTGGGTGAAGCCGGGAGAAGTGAGGAGTGAATCGGTCCAGAACCGGTTCGAAATAGTACACTCGTCATTTTTATAAATTTTTAGGTTTAAAGTGTTTTAGATATATATAAAGCCAGTTGCTTTGTTTGTATATATGGGAAGTTGAATAAAGAGGAGACGTGTGAAAGGAGGATGGAATACACGTGAGTGTACATGTGCATGGAGACCCGGTGGAGTAGCACTAGCAGGCGTTAGTGTTGATTTTTATAAAGGGAGGACTCACGTAGAAGACGTGAAAATGTGGTGATGTGGTTAGGGCCACCGCTCAAGATGTGTTAATTACAGATGTACAAAAGGTGTATACAAGTATCACGACGCGAAGTGATCAGGTGTATTTAGAATAAACTAAATAATACTACAAACACATTTTAAGGACAAGATACATTTAACATTACGACACAAAAATTCATAGGTGTCTCGAAACCCCACAACCCACCCTGGTTCCGTATACGACATACTCTTTCTTTTCTTTACAAATATATTTAATAGGACATCACAATCATTTTTAAAGCCAAACCGGATATTCAACCTGTTTTTCTTTCGATTTTTGGTTTTTTCAGATTTTATCCGCGTCCGGTTTAAAAAACACAACATATCACTGTTTTTTTTTTTTTTTTTTTGATAAACTTGTAAATACATGTATATTAATAGAAACAAATTCTTTGAATGAAGTAGAAGAACTATATGAAGTAATCAAGTAATAAAATTGTGAAAATATAATGAACAAAAATAATACTAGTATTTATTTCTTTTAAGATTGATTGCTGCCATGTAGTGTCATGTAAACAATTGACATACTCTTATATGTTAGATAATTAAATCATTAAAATGACATATTTTGTGAATTGTGATGGTAAATTTATCTAAAACATAATTTGTTTGACAAGGAAACAAGAAAAGTTAGAGTTCAAATAGAACGTCACCTAATATATCTCGGAAAATTTATGATTTAATTTAGAAAGTAAATTTTTTTAGGAAAATATTATGGGCGCAAATGGTTTAAAGTTGGGTACAGACTAGCATAGTGCATAGATATATCGTTTCTAACCACGGTCGGGTCTTAAGAAACTTCAAAGAGTAGCAACCAAGTAAGCCTCACGTGATCCGTTTAGATTCTTTGTATCCTTCTCGACTCTGAGGGAGGGAGGAGTGGTACCCGATTACCCTAATATCCTGGGGGTGCCACATCACATCTATCCAATAAAAACCTTCCAACTCAAAACTACCCCAATACTACCCTAACACTACCCTAACTAGACGGAGTGGTACCCGATCCTACCCTAACACTAAATTTCATAAAAAGACAAAAAAAAAGAAGAGAACAAAGCAGATGTTGAACGGGTTCCGAACTCGAAATAGTACAAAAGTTCAAGTACCCTAAGGGGTGGGAACGGTGTACCCGATCGGGTACTTGAGTTTGATGCTCAAACCGAGCTCCACTCCGTCCTACCTAAGGTATGAGGGAGTGGTACCCTAGTATCCTAATACCCTGGGAGTGCCACATCACCTCTATCTAATAAAAACCTTCCAACTCAAAACTACTCCAATTCTAACCTAAGTGGAGGGAGTGGTACTTAATCCAATTCCATTTTTATTTTTTTAAATACATAAAATCACATACAATATTTAAAATAAAACATATCATTTCATTAAAAATAAAACATTACATAATACTTTAAAAACTACAACTTAAAAATTGAAACTACAACTTAAAAAAAAAAAAAAAAAAAAAAAAACATTACATAAGTTGAAATTAAAATAAGTTGAAACTACAATTTAAAATTGCAAAGACATCCGTGTTTACCGCAAGCTCACGTTTTAGGTAAGATGAGTGAATGTTTCGTGTTAAATAGGATTTTTTATTTTTTATTTTTTAATTTTTGGCTAAACTAGCCGTTTGGAACCTTTCACACGCTCCCCCAACGGATACATTTCTAACGTATACATGCGGGTTCCGAGCTCGATTTTGGTACTCGATGAAGCTACCCGATCAAGACGGGGCGGTGTACCCGCTCGAGCTCAACTACTCGATTGGGTACCCGCTGCCCACTCCGTCCTCCCTTAGCATACTATGTACTGTTTAATGAAAAGGGTGGCATGCAATCTCTAAATATTTGCTACTACTAATTTACACTCTTCAAAATATAATGTGTTGTGTCATCCTGAAGAAGATTCGGCAGATACACGGGACTAGAGAGCTAGAGGTTGTATCTAGATAATCGTAACTTAAAAAGATGCAAAAATAAAAAATAGATAGACCACATTGAGTAAGCCACTACAAGAATAAGCAGGAAAGGCGAGGAAGGTTTTGGGGAGGACACGCCGTCTTCGCGATAAATCTACCATACGACAGAAAAGCTCGGTTTCAGATTTTGTCTTTCTCAAAAAGCCAACAAAAATTGACCAAAACTTTTTGGCGAGGAAATGTCCTCGCCAAAAGTTTGATTTATCATGACTTTTTTTTACCACTTCTTTTACTTAATTCATTTCCCTCCATTTTTTCATGCCAAACTTTCGGCAAGATCATATGCTCGCTAAAACTTTTGATTAAAATGTTGATCAGTTAATTATGTGTTTAATTAAAAGTTAGTGAGTAATTAAATGAAGTTGGTGACGTGGCTTAACTTTTAGCGAGGACATGTCCTTGCCAAAAGCGTTGACCAAAATGTTGATTAGTTAATTATATGTTTAATTAACAGTTAGTAAGTAATTATATGTAGTTGATGACGTGAAAGATCAAGAAGGCATTTTTCTTTGACAAAATCAAGCCCAAAAGGTATGAGATCGTAGAGAATCATCGTAAAAAGAAAGGTCAAGAAGGAAATAATTCACCAGAGATCGAGACACTACTTTTGTTTCCTATTCGTAGTGGCTCACATCATGATTTCTTCAACATAAAGACCTTGGATTTTTCATCGAACATAGCGTGAGAAGTTACTATACCGAAGGAAATTGGTTTGCGCAGATGATCGGGCTTCACTTAAGCTCACTCTCAACTCATATGGATATTACGACTGATTTCATGTGTGTTTTCTATGTTTAATAGTCAATTATGTAAATAATCAAGTAGTAGTTATCATGTTCTATCTACTTATGGGTTATGAAAGTAGACACCTAATGATCGATCTGAAAGTTTCGGACGAAGAGGAAGATCAATGAAATGATTTTAAAGGACAAGAAATGGTGTCAAGAATAATGATAATTAGAAAGTGGGCCATGATGCCTTTGTGCACAAGGGAGTGCAAATGTGTAGTTAGCCAACGTGGATGACAATGTAATAGCTAAGGCAACGGGGCGTGCCCCTGTGACACAAAAAAAGGTCGTTAAGAAGAAACATAGGAGTTCAAGTGATGCATGTAATAAGTTCGTGAAACCTTATGGCTCTATCACGCCATATGTCGTAAGCTTATACAAGATGAGGAATAAAAAATTAAGGACTGTAGGGTTCTGGTGTTACCCGCATGGCCAACAAAAACATGCACAACTGAATAAAATACATAAATGGCCAAGCGACCAGTCAAACCCTAGCTAGCAAGATCATAACCTAATGATTGGTATAAACTAACTCTAAACACGTATAAAGGGTGTTTACATAAGACTTACTTGTTATCATGCCATTACATGGGCTTTTGAATCAGTCTGATGCAAGGGTTCGCCTTCTTCTTCTTAGATCAACCAAGACTAGGGTTTTCGGGAGAAAACCTTACTCTGGGTTGCGTATCCACCGATACTACACAAGTAGAACCAGGGCTCAAGCCTACTCAAGTTAGCCGATATACGAATACCGGGTAAACACTAAATCGACTTTGGTCAATTTAGTAAATATCGATCAATGGTTTAAAACCCTTGGATGGTCGAACGTGGAGAATAGAGGAAAGATAAGAGGGTTTTAGGGATTGTTGTGTATTATGAGAATGCCTAGAAAGCCTTTGTATTTATAGGTTCCCTAGGAACATTCTAGAATACTTGTACAACAAGTACTAGAGTTTGTTAAGGAAACAAACTCCCCCTCTTGTGGGTTTCGGTCGACGATCACAAACAAACAACCCTTAAGGTTTGTTGTTTTGCTTCTTGTCATTAATTACTGATAACATCAAATAAGTACTATATTTATGTATCATTTATCCCATGTAGATTGCTCATTTATTATGTTTTTATATAATAATTGTTACTTAATTGCTTAAGCTTGTGATTTTCAGCATTTATGAAGAGATATTGGTAAAAATACAAAAAACGACGAAACTTGAAGCTTAATTGAAGAATATGTACAAATCCAGGGAAGAGCATACGACGTATCAACCTCTGGGGATATGCCGTATAAAACACTTAGAAGAATTCACCAAGAATCGAAAATAAGAAGAATACGCCGTATTTAACTATGGCAATGCGCCGTATCTGAGCCCTTGCAGTCAAAGCCTAAGTCAACAGTTGAAGTAATACGAAGTACGAAACTCTGCCATACAACGTATTGAAGATCGTATCCCCAGTCCAAGTTTATTAAAGATATATTGCTTATCGCATTCTGGAATACGCCGTATTTGAAGAATACATATGAATAAATTGGAATATTCTAATCTTGTTCCCCACTCAAGATATCTAGAATACGGCATATTAATATGCCGTATTGGCACGTCAGACGGGTAAACTATAAATGCATGCCCTAGTTTCATATTTTGAGAGAATTCCACCCCACCAAACGACTTTGGATACTAAGTAATACCAAGAGATCAATTCCAAAGCCAATAGATCAAGAGGAAAGGTCCGGTATCATCACACGAAGTATAATCGTTCGGTTTGCTTATTGATTTCATCATTGATAATATCAAATAGTCCTGAATATTAAGTGTCAATTTCCCCCGATAATGCTCGTATTTTATATCATTTATATGGATTTACGCTTTTTTTCCTCTATATTTCACTTTCAGGTAAATTACGAGCATTGGAGCTAAAGAGACGCGGATTTAGAGATTTTATAAAGAATTACTGATAGTATGCCCATTGTGATGAAGTTACGGCATAACTCCACTCTCACATTACACCGTAGCTAAATGCGTGACTCAGAAGGCCAGCTCAGTAGAAGATTACGGCGTAACTCCCACTAAGGATTACGCCGTAACCCATTAGGTCAAAAGATGTTCCACGCCGCTACAAGATATGCCGTAACTCCTTCCAATGATTACGGCGTAATCATGACATTGTATCCTGTATTGAAGATACGGCGTAACTCATCCCATGTGTTACGCCGTAACCAGCTATAACGAGAGCATTATTATGGATTTATATAGGTTACGGCGTGTCACAATTCTCAAATTTCGGTCATTTCTCAAACTCTATATTCATCATTTCATATCGATTCATTTATGATTTTTCATTTCACCTTAAACGCGTAAATTTTATATTAAATAAACATTATCGCGTGAGTTAATATTTTGAACATTTAATCCGTTACTTTCAAAAATGATCCCGAGGTATTTTTAAACTTACATTTAGTTCATAAAAACTATATTTTTGGTTTTCCTAGTGTTTCAAATTTAATTGGTACTTAAATCGTTAAAATTAAATTATTACGTCGTTTCCTTAAAAATTATACGATAAATATTTTATCACCCGAATTTCACAAGGAAAGTATTTTTACAATTTTTATTATATCATTACAATCTATTTTGATCTATCAAAAACTTACTTGTACCAAAAATGTCTATTTACATTCACTTATACATTTCCTACAAAAAAATTCTTACACTTTCTTTACAATATATACACAAGTTACATTTAAAAAAAAAAAAAAATATATTGAAGAAACATCCCTCCCCAAAAACCGGTCCTTAGGGGAGGGGATACATTTATTATTTGACAAACATTTCTTACAAGTATATATTTATACTCCATCTCATTATTTTACTTCATTCATGCTCAAATAATTCACAAACTACCAAAGTTTTTCTTTCTCTCTTCTTGTTCTTCCTCCAACCGGTCATCACATAGAGCTCAAAGGGATCAAAAATTTTTATCAAGCACAAGTTATTAACAATCTAGTATATATCCTTTATATGGTTTTGAAATAAAAACCAAGGATATTTAAGTTTAATCCTTGTTACCTACACCTCTTCATTATCACTAGTAAGCATGTTTTTATCATTTTTATGTTTCCTCTTCATTTTCATATGTTTCTTTTCATTTTTGGAGCTTATATGCATGTTATGTGATTTATACCATTTATTTCATGATTTATTGAGTTATATAAATATATTGGTCATCCTATAAATATTCCCATGGTATTCTTTGGTCTTGATGGTGATTAGGAACCCATGACACCCTAAGAAGGTGTATGGTAGGATTAGATTAGCTTTGGAGTTGATTTGAAGGATTAGAATAGGTTTTGTCCGAGAAAACTATTTTCGATAACTATATATTTGGTTCTGTCCTTATTTCGAAATTCTGGAAAACCTACTGTTGGTACGACATTTTGGCCTTGATATTTAGAAAATATACTTTAAAACGAATCCGTGGCCTTTTGAACGGACAAAACGGAGTTATAACGAAGCCGTGGTGAATTTTTGAAGTTTGACGACTAAACGATATTTTTCTAAAAATCAGCTTGTTGTTTCTACATATTTCGGGTCAAAACGAGCCTTAAGCTTCACAAATTATTTCGACTAGTCAAAATATATTAGTTTACTTGATACGGGCTAAGGACATATTTTACGAGAAAACGGATTTAAAACGACAAATATATGCACGCTTTATAAAGTTGCCGTAAATATTATTTTCAAAACTATATTATTTTTACGTTACAAGTATTTCATTAGTCAGAAGGCTATGTTTGCGGTTGTTTTAGCCATGATGTGAAACTTTTATAACGAAATGTCTTCTAGTAAAATCAAGTTCATCGGCCATATTTTCCAAAACAAAAGCCGCTTTGTCTAGCTGGAGTTATGGTAAATTAATTACGGACGCTCAAACATTGGCGAAACTCATTTTCGCACACAATTAGCAAAACCACCAACTTTAGCCTTTGATATCTTTATGATCGAGACCTTTTGACGAAAACTCTGAATCGAAACTTTTAGATATCGATACAAACTTTCCAAAACCGTCGAGTTCGTTCTCTAACGATCGACGTGCACCGTTTTACTAGCTAGTTCTCCAAGCCATTTTTGTTAATTTCATGAATATTCCGACGACATTGTTTTACTGACGAAAAGTGGTAAATTCACCAAAATCATTATAAAACCATTGTAGGATGACATTTTGACGTAAAACATGTAAAGTCATTTTGAAGGGTCAAGACGTCAAACGAGTATTTTTCGACGATAAGTAATATTTTCAAAACTCGCAAATGGTATAAATAACATACGAAGTGCATGCACAACATTGTATCACACATACATGACAACATATCATAACTCAAGTCATAACATTCATTTTAGGTCATGGATAGTTTCGAGCCTCACTTTCTTACACATCATTTTGTTAGCATATCAATTACACCAAAGTAGTTTCATAGCCCTACTTTTAATTGTTTCCATAACTGCTTGGGAGATACATGCTCAAACTATTTTCATTTACTTTCACGAATACTCTAAACTTTTACATACTCTGTGAGTTCATACCCGCTTACTCGTTAAATTCTACAAACTATTTGGGCGAGATATATGCTTATTTATCCAAACATTTAAACTCTTTTGTCAAACAACTTTACCTATACTTTAGACTTGATTGCGCTTTTATATTTGATTGGGTTATACTTGTTTCACTCTTGCGAATACTCAAACCATTTATACAATTGTGTTACACTATACTACTTATAAACTTTGGACATTGTGTGTTTATTGCGATATGTGCTTTAATGTGCTAAACAAGTATTCAATTATGCATCAACATACAAACTTTAGCAATCTGGTTAACTCATGCGGAGCCGGCAGAGAGGTATTGATAGTACTATCGGCCGACGCCCCACCCTTGGGTCCTTGATGACGCGACCTTGGGTGAATATAATCAGATTCAAGTTATTTAGGCAATAACAACAAACAAGTTAGACTTCACGTGAGGTTCATTGGCGTGATTCTTTGCATTAAGTTTATGTATATATCGTATGCACCTATGTCCTACTTACAAACAAGATTGACAATTACATATTTTGGCAATGGATTGTAAACACACAGTTGCAAGTTTTGTATGGGCGGAACTTGGGCCGAGTGGATTTGCACGGCCTTTTCGCATCAACATTTCTTATAGACTTTTTCAAATCATTTTCAACAAACTCTATGAACTCACCAACCTTTGTGTTGACACTTTTAGCATGTTTTATCTCGGTATCTAAGGCATTCACTTCATGGCATGCATTTGGACACATCATGGAGTCGTGGTCACGACGCGTCTCACTGGGTTTTTCGCACTTTAAAACATCGCTTGAATTGTAACAAACTTATTTCCGCACAAGTTGAATTTCATTTGGGACCTACTTTGTAAACTCGATTGTTTTAATAAATTAAACGATGTGTTTTCCAAACGACACTTTAGGTCGCTCGATATAACCTAACTTTGATGCTATGACAAGCCCTCCCTAAGGTATTCAATTCACGCAAAATGTAATTTGGGGTGTGACACGGCGTAACTCTCAACTTAAGTTACGCCATAACTAGATCTCGCTTATAAATACCAAATTCTAAATTTCAGATTTCATCATACACTCCACACCAAAGATCAGAGAACGTGAGTAGGGGACCAAAGGCAGATCTTGAAGAGCATACAGAGCCATCTCCAAGGGAGAAATCACTCCTTAACGATAAGCATTAGCGATTATCTTTCTTTTTTACTTTCGATTCATGTATTTTAATATGTTAAACATTGAATTGATTGTTTCATTTAATATGATCGGCTAAGCATCTCTGGTGTTAGCCTAGTTATGATTCCTTAATTATTATGTTTATGTTTACATTGCTTCCGTATAGTTGTTTCTGGTGTATGCATGCATAGTTCATTGGTAGCTACCCTTGTTTTGGTAGTTTTAACGGCAGTAGTGTCTAGTTGCTTAGGAGAATTGATCAACTGACCCTAAGTAGGTAGAGTGAGTGGGAAGGGTAAGAATTGACCAACTGACGACCCTTCTTCGCTTGTGCGAACTGACCAAATGATCACTAGTCGTTTGGATGAACTTAAGAAGGTAGGGATGAGTGTCTAAGATGCTAGCGCCCGGGCACTCATTGTTATGAATCTTGCATGTAGCGGAACTTAATGTCTTGGCTTAGGAGACTAAAAACAATTGGACTTTCAAGGGTTGTAGCTTGGTCTCCGGTGGAAACCTTTGCTGATAGGTTTGGACGAACTGAACAAATGTTGTCCTAGCGACCTAAACCCCCACTTGAATCAATTAGAAGTAATTAGATGTGAACATAACATGATAGGATGAGTAGCTAGGTTAGCACACTTTTCCCCTATTGATCACAACCTCTGCCTTTATTTGCTTTCATTTCTTGTTTTATTAGTTAATTAATCATTTCAATCTTAAAACCATTAAAACCAGTGACATCTAGACTTAATTAGAATCCGCTCACATAGCTATTGGGACGACCTCGGTTTTACCGACATTACACTACACACGATCGGGTATACCGCCTGTTAGTGCATAAGGTGGACCATAGGTAAACGAGACACTTATAAATATTAAAACCCGTTAGTAAAACCCGATCAAATTTTTAGGCGCCACGGGGAGTTATATTAGGATTTTTGTTAAGTCTTTCATTTTTGTTTTATTTTGAATTCTTGTTTTCTCACGATCTCTGTTCAAGTTTCAGGTACTATGGAAGTTGTTAACATTGATGACCTCACCTTTGAGGAATATTTGGCGTTGACAAGGGAAGAACAAGGGCCGGGGCACGTTAGGCCGACTATTAGAGCTAATATCCATTTCGAGATTAAAGAGCAGTTTATGAGGGAGCTACGTGCTAACCCTTTCTCGGAAAACAGGGACGAAGATGCGTATGAACACGTTGAGAATATCTTGTACATCGCAAGCCTTTTCAACATTCCTGGTGTTTTTCATGACGCTGTTATGTTACGAGTGTTCCCGATGACTCTTACTGGAGGAGCAAGAAGATGGATTAAAAGATTGTCCGCCGAGGCAGTTGATACATGGGCTCTCCTAAAGAAGCATTTTATCCCAAGATATTGTCCTCCTTCGAAGATATCTAATCAGCTAATGGAGATCCATAATTTCAAACAAGATGACGATGAAACATTGTATCAAGCTTGGGATAGATATAACGATCTCCTCTACAAGTTTCCAACTCATGACCTAAACAACCAGCAAAAGGTCAATATTTTCTACAAAGGTATCAACGTGACTACAAGACAAATGTTGGACTACCAAGGACCAATTTCAAGAATGACTCCTACTCTCGCCATTAAAGCCATTCAAAATATGGCCGATCATTCTCAAAAATGGCACGATGGAGGAAGCCAAAGAAGCCTAGGCGGAAATCGTGAAGGAATTGCCGCCATTACTAGCAAATTTGAAAATCTTGGTCGGGACATGCTCAAGCTCAGAGAATGTGTTCATGCTATCCAAGTAGGATGTCAAAACTGTGGAGGGGGACATCTCACCAAAAATTGTCCTCTCATCGACGAAAATAGCAAAGTTGAAGAAGTTAAATATGGTAAAAATTGACCGTTTCAATGGGATAATAGAAACGGTAATGGCTATCGTGGAGGACCTCCCGGAAATTACAACCATGGGCCTTTTGGGGAAAGAAAGCTCGGCATTGAAGAAACCATTAGCAAATTTCTGGAGGCCTTAGCCCAAAAACAAAAAGAACAAGATGAATGGCTCAAGAATTTTTAGGAAAATACAAATAAAAGTCTCTCCAACCACGACACAACCTTGAAAAACCTAGAAGCAATGGTGGAGAAACTTAGTGATGAGATAAAGAAAAGTAACACTGAACCGGAGGGGATCAAACCTATGGTGGTGCGTAAGGCCGTCTTTCTGAAAAGGATGCAAGATTACAAGTTGATGATTTCCATTCTTCATCAAATAACTCAAATGCTGTGAATGCCGGCGATAGTCTGCAGTTACGCCGTAACTCTTCTAATGAGTTACAGCGTAACCAGGAGTCAGAAAGCGAACACAAGTTTGAAACTGAAAAACTTCCGATCAAGGAAGTCTGCACAAATGGGTTCGTAATTCCATGTTCCGTAGGAAATCATGATCTCTTGGCATTAGCTGATCTTGGGTCTAGCATAAACATCATGCCACTCTCAATATTTTGAAACTAAGATTAACCAATCTTTGGAAGACAAGCATGGTGATTGAGATGGCTAATATGACTAAAGCAACCCCTCTTGGGATCACTGGAGGTGTATTGGTCAAGGTCGATAAGTTCATATTTACGTCCAAGTTCATAGTTATTGACATGGCAAACACCCCAAAAGAACACTTAATTCTTGGAAGACCTTTCCTTATTTCCTCACGAGCCCGAATCAAGGTTTTGGAAAAAGAACTCTCATTGGGATATAGTGATGAGAGAGTGGTGTTTAGAATGGACGGAACTTCCGTGCCATGAACCGGATGAAGTTGTCACAAACGAAGTTTCCAATGAGGTACAAGAAAATTCTTCTGATAATTTTCCTCCTTCATATTTTGGCCATTTCCAGGGAACCGAGTCAAGTGATGAAGACGACAGTGACGAGGAGATCGATGAAGTCCGAACTTCAATGCCTGATAAAAAGGGTACTACTATTGTTATTGGAAAACTTCATTGTTGTGCTCCTAGAACTTCTTTGATAGAGGGTTCTAAATTAACACTGCCAACGTGTTCTCCATTTCTCAAACGGTGCAACGGGGGAGGACAATTTTTTGTTAAAAGGATAAAAAAGGAGGCAAAAGTTTGGTGGTGCTGGGAGGACAAAAAATTGATAAAGGAACATTGGTTTCGGAGGCACGATATTATGACCGATTGGTTTGAAGAGGTTGATTGGACTCTTCATTTTTGTGAACCGGCTATTATGATGTCTGGGGATTCACTAAGGCATTGCCTACGTGCGATCCTAACCGAAAGATTTGCAATGGAGGAGAATTCCCCGATCCTGATTAGCTCAAACGCAAGGAGTGGGCATGTTTTGATGAAGAAAAAAGAATGGAGGTCGGATACAAAGGGATCTCATTCGAAAATTGGGTTAAAGTGAAATTTGGGGTTATAAAACTAGAATGGGAAGTCGAGTCTAAATTTCGCTATTAATGGGCCAAGACTAATTTTTTGCAACAGACTCGATACTGCATGACTCCGTATATGCCTCCATGTGTTTGGGACCAGCCCTCCTCCAACAAAAGATCAACTAAGGAGGAAGTTGGCCAAGTTCGAAGGCCACCGTAAAGCCCCTTGGCTTTGAGTCTAACTTAAAGACTCGTTAATAAAGAAAAATGCTCTTTCGGGAGACAACCCGAATTATCCTTTTTATTTCTTTTATTTCTATTTCTGTTGGGTTTTGTGTTTTTAACCATTTTTGCATGAAACGGAGAAGATTGATGCATCAACTAAAACGGGGACAAGGTCTGTCCATCAGTTACGGCGTAACTCATCCCCATGATTACACCGTAACACACCTCTAGTAGCGATCTTCCCAGAGCATTACCGATTACGGCGTAGTCCCATGCAATGGTTACGCTGTAGCTACACTCGAGTAGCGCCTGCCAGGTTTTGCCATAATTACGGCGTAACTCCTTCGTGGAGTTACGATGTAACAATCCTCCAGTATTAATTCTTTCTTTTTAAACACAATAACCTTGTATTAGTTTTTAAATGAACTTTGTGGGTATGTTCCCTATAAGCCCTCACGAGACTACACTCGTCCACTTGGGACACCAAGTGGTTTAAAAGGCTTGTTGTATACGCTAAATGTAACCGTGATTCCTACGAAAGTGAGATAGATTTCTTTTCAATTTTCTTTTTCTTTTTTAGAATTATGCTTGTTGGTAGTGTGATTTTATGGAATGAAGTTTGCTCGTGGATGCTTAAGCGAAGGCATGATTCTTTTCACGGGCCTTCTTTCTTTTTTCGGAGCAAATTTCAGGGAAGTTCTCGCTCTAATTCTACTTTCTCTTCACCTTTATTTAACGTTTAGTACAAAAGGGACTGTGTACATTTCAAGTGGGGGGACGGGAGTAGAATTATCTCTTGAACTTTATTATGCCCTCGTTTTTCTAGTTTATTTTGAAAATTTTTGACATGTTTTTCTTAACCTAACTAGATTAGACCTTAGCCGAGCACATTATAACCCTTGATATTATATGGTGAGATTAGCCTTATCCGTTTCCAAATATTTACCCCAAATCCACCAAATTATGAGTGTGCCGGTAGCATGTAAACTTTAGAACTTGGCATTTGCATCATTTCAAGACCATAGACTAGATATGTTGAGTTAGCTTAATGTATTTGGATTATTCTGTTTAAGAAGGCAATATTATAGGATTATCACCCAAACAAATTTATCCTTGTGTGTCTATCGATTAGTCACCTCGACTTCTCTACCCCCATATTAAACCCTTTTTTTGCACTCACCTTTAGTGCAAGATACCCCTAGATACACCCGTCTGATCCATTCCTTTCATTTTGTTCACCCAATATATTGTTTCGATACACCCATACACCTTAGCCTACCGTGTAGTCTTAATTTATGATCGAGAAGTCATTGTTTGCCTAAGTTCAAGGTTCAAGTAGAAAGGTTCGGGAATCACACTTTCGTCAAAGACATATATTTGAAGATCATTGAAGACCCCCCAAATTCTCATATTGTTCATCTCAAGTAGGGGAATGCTATGTTTAGCTATTAAAAAAAAGTTGTAGTTATTTGTTTATTGTAAAGTTCGAAGTTTTAAGCACTATGTTTTAGAGCTCATCAAAGACATAGTATCGAGGAAGCTACCTCGGTCAAAATTGAAGAATGATGTTGGCAATCATTGCGCCAACAGTTGAAGAACAAGTAATGTGCCCATCATGACGTCCTCTAATGGCACATCTACTTGATATATCATGATCCGGTTTCTTAGCCTTGAAACTTGAACTTTGGATGAACGGTAAGCAGTGATGACTTGGTTATAGGTTTATACTATTTGCTTGTTATTTTTACTTTACACCAATTATATCCCATGTCTTATCCTACCCTTTAGTCATAAAGCGTGTCTAGGTGATGAAGCGAGCAATCTTTGGTGTCTTGGCCATGGATTTGGTCATGTATCATTGATTTTGTCCACTTCGCCGTGACATGTTAGTAATGACGATTCACCCTTAACCTTTGTCGAGTCTACCCATATTGCCTTCGAGAATTGTTTAGTCCTTAACTCTAGTGGTGGAGATTTGTGTAACCGCCAAGCTTATAATAGAATACATGCTATGACTGTGCTTTGAGTGACTACCCCGAAATTGACACTTAGATTAGTTGAGAGTTATGAGTGTTTTGTTCCCATTTCGTGAGGTGTTCGGCTTTTTTTTATTCTAGCATAAGGGATTTTTAAAACTTATATTTTCTAGGTAATGAGAGATATCTTGAGGGCAAGTAGAGTTCAACTAGGGGGATATTTGATAACATCAAATAGTCCTGAATATTAAGTGTCAATTTCCCCCGATAATGCTCGTATTTTATATCATTTATATGGATTTACGCTTGTTTTCCTCTATATTTCACTTTCAAGTAAATTACGAGCATTGGAGCTAAAGAGACGCGGATTTGGAGATTTTATAAAGAATTCATGATAGTATGCCCACTGTGATGAAGTTACGGCATAACTCCACTCTCACATTACGCCGTAGCTAAATGCGCGACTCGTAAGGCCACCAATGTAAGATTACGGCAGAACTCCCACTAAGGATTACGCCAGAACCCATTAGGTCAAAAGATGTTCCACGCCGCTACAAGATACGCCGTAACTCCTTCTAATGATTACGGCGTAACATGACATTGTATCCTGTATTAAAGATACGGCGTAACTCATCCCATGTGTTACGCCGTAACCAGCTATAACGAGAGCATTATTATGGATTTATATAGGTTACGGTGTATCTCTCAACTTAAGTTACGCCGTAACTAGATTTCGCCTAAAAATACCAGCCCTAAATTATGCATTTCATATCATTCACTCCACACCAAAGAGCATAGAACGTGAGTAGGGGACCAAAGGCAGATCTTGAAGAGCATACGGAGCCATCTCCAAAGGAGAAATCACTCCCTAACGATAAGCATTAGCGATTATCTTTCTTTTTTACTTTCGATTCATGTATTTCAATATGTTAAAAACTGAATTGATTGTTTCATTTAATATGATCGGCTAAGCATCTCTGGTGTTAGCCTAGTTATGATTCCTTAATTATTATGTTTATGTTTACATTGCTTCCGTATAATTGTTTCTGGTGTATGCATGCATAGTTCATTGGTAGCTACCCTTGTTTTGGTAGTTTTAACGGCAGTAGTGTCTAGTTGCTTAGGAGAATTGATCAACTGACCCTAAGTAGGTAGAGTGAGTGGGAAGGGTAAGAATTGACCAACTGACGACCCTTCTTCGCTTGCGAATCGACCAAATGATCACTAGTCGTTTGGATGAACTTAAGAAGGTAGGGATGAGTGTCTAAGATGCTAGCGCCCGGGCACTCATTGTTATGAATCTTGCATGTAGCGGAACTTAATGTCTTGGCTTAGGAGACTAAAAACAATTGGACTTTCAAGGGTAGTAGCTTGATCTCAGGTAGAAACCTTTGCATATAGGTTAGGACGAACTGACCAAATGATGTCCTAGCGACCTACACCCCCACTTGAATCAATTAGAAGTAATTAGACGTGAACATAACATGATAGGATGAGTAGCTAGGTTAGCACAATTTTCCCCTATTGATCATAACTTTTGCCTTTATTTTCTTTCATTTCTTGTTTTATTTGTTAATTAATCATTTCAATCTTAAAACCATTAAAACCAGTGACACCTAGACTTAATTAGAATCCGCCACATAGCTCTTGGGACAACCTCGCCACCGACACTACACTACACACGATCGGGTACATCGCCCGTTAGTGCATAAGGTGGACCATAGGTAAATGAGACACTTATAAATATTAAAACCTGGTCAGTAAAACCTACATCAATCATGTTATTTATTAGCAAATCGTTTGTATTTATCTTTGTGTTTGCTACTTAGATTATGGGCTGACACCCTTAGGTGTTAGCCATGTTATGATTTCTACATTTATTTGATTTCGTTTATGAAGACTTAATGCATTTGTTTTGGATAATTTATGTGTTTATCGTTCAAATAATTTATTCATTTACTTATTTATCGTTCTATGTCTATTGTCTAGATTATCATAGAGTAATTCTTTATCTATGTAGGTAATCTATATCACTATGGTTAGTACTATTGACCTGGCTTCATTGATACCCTTCCTTAGGACTCGTGGATTAGGCCCCCGAGGTTAGACATAAAATGAATAAAACATGTAAATTAGCTGATAGCGAATTTTGCAAAACCACAAAAGTTTTACAATCCTCCTAGGCGTGTATATAATCGTTGTGGTATAGTATAGGTAGGACACGGGGGACTGATCATTCTCTAGAGGAATATTGTTGTGAAGGCCGAAGTGTATGTAAAGATAGGTCTAAAGATGAGGGATGAGTCTTTTTGTATTTTTATATTTTTTAGAAAGCAAATTAAAATCTCGGGGTTTGGAGAGTGGGCGTTTTAAATACTAATTAGTTAAAACAAAACTAAATAAACTAAAATTAAACTAATATGCAGAAAAGTAAATTGGTGGTAACTCTTATGATAGGAGAATGCGTTTACTTAGAGTTTTTTACTCCCTAGTTATCTCTTATTGATTAGTCTAATTGTCACGTCATTGTTTTAATTGGAGCCTTGTATTCCTTATTATTGGTCGTAGGGAGGTGCCAAGTGCCCTAAATCTATGAACATATAAGTCTCCCTAAGAAGCTTAAAGTCCATTAAGTCTCTTAGGATCTACAAGTTGTATTTTACGTAATAAATACAACGGGAAAAACCACTAGCGCACTCTATGGTTGCATTCAATAAGATGGACAAGCTATTACATATAAGAATTAAGCCAATTTTTTACCCTAACGTGAGACAACCAATTAAACAAGAGACGACAATCAATAATTAATGACTAGGTTTCATTATATCTAAGCAAAAACTAATTGATTTAGCCTAGCATGTTAAAGTGAAGAAAAGAAAATATATAATCAAACAACACATAGACATATTGAATGATTAAAGAGGGATTACTTATCTTCAATAGAACATGATTAAAATGGCCGTAAAAAAGCCTTACAAACAGCATAAAATCGTCTAGGGTTTCACCTCTCCAAAGTGTTACACAAATAATGGAAAACATGCGAAAATATATACAGTTTTACACTTGTGATGGCGTCACTTTATGATTGTGACGCCGTCAGCTCGTCGTCATTAGGGTTTCTTCAGTTGCATTGCCATCGTCGTTATGACATCATCGCCTTATGTCACTCATGCAATATTTACTCTGAATCTTGGTCTTCAAATACAAGTGACCCCGTCAAGTTATAATATCTTCAAAAGTTCTGAGCCGTCGCTTGTAAAATTTCCATCAAATAATCACGTCCAAATGAAAGTGAGTCGTCATGTTGATGTTGTGACGCAGTCAGGAGCCCTTTTTCATACTTTTTTCGTGACTTGGTTGGTTTTTTCGTTTTCTTGTCCAAAATAGCCCAAAACATGCCGGTTTTCATCTTTCGCGTCCCAGTACCTAAAATGTGAAAATGAACAATTTAAGGTAATAATTATTCACAAATATAAGAGTTTAGAGCTTAAATGACCCCCTAAAAGCACATTTTAAATCCTTATCATTAACATAAGTGCTCTTCCTTTTCTTCGAGCAAGTTTTCAACCTGGCAATTGGTTTGGGGTGGTACTTCACCGATTACTCTACTTTAACTAATTATCTAATTATCTAATTATCATGGGTAGCTATGTCTAATCGAGGTGTGCTCAGATAATGATTAAAGATGTGTTCACTTAGATACTATTACTCTAGTTATCTTTATTGGTTGGTTGAGTTGTCACGTCATTTATCTTAACGCGTTATATTCCTAAAGGTCGTAGGGTATGCGTGGTCCCTAGTTCTTTGAGGTTATCTCTCGTATATGACTCACGGAGTCTACAAGCCTAAGCTATTTCATCCATGAACCATATCATCATAAAGCATACTCAAGCATTAAACACAACGAAAAGCCTAGTTGCACTCCTAAGCCAATTTCAATTAAGATAAGAAACAACCTAACAATAATAAATAACTAGGTTTCATAGATCTAAGCAAACACACAAGTAATTTAGCTACACATGATATACAAGCAAGCATACACACAATCAATCGAATATGGGATAGACATAATTATAAATTGGATTAACAAACTTATCTCGATGTGTAAAATAGGGTATGGGACCCTAGAATATTGTCTAAGTCGTACTCCAACTGAGTTAGGGTTTGCTCTCCAAAATTCTACCTCTTAAATACGGAAAAATCGAATTCTATATATAGATTTACAATCGCGACGACGTCACATTTTGCATGGGACGCCGTCAGGTCGCCGTCAATAGGGTTTCGTCTGGGCCAAGTCATCGATGGGACGGCGTCACTTTAAAGTTGTGACGCCGTTGGTCTTTAGTTGAGACGTCGTCTTGATTCTAGATCTGGGCCGTCTGGAGTGAAAACTGTGAGTGACACTCTTCATATTTAAAGCGTGATGCCGTCAGGTTATATAACCAGAATTTTCATTGAGCCGTCGCTTGCATGTTTTGATCAAGTCTTCACAGAGGTACGGCGTCGCCCTTTGGATGGGACGCCGTCAGGTTCTGCTGATCAGTCTTGAGTGGCTTCGATCTTGACTTTGCCATTTTCTTCATGTATTTGCTCCTTTTCGTCCAAATGTGCTTCATTCTAGCATTTTGCTTTCAAAAGACCTAAAAAGTAATAAAGAACGAAATTAAGCAGTAACGGATATAAAATGTGTCGAAATAGGGCTTAAATGACCCCCTAAAAGCGTACGTTTTAAATCCTTATCAAATATCCCTACACTTGGTATTTGCTTGTCCTCAAAAAAATGTGCTTTTAACCAATCAATTTATAAGTTAGGGGCAGGAAGCATTGGTTTAAAATAGTTTACAACAAGTAAAAGCGCCACAATAATCATAACAAGCACGAAAATTATATACTAGCACCTCACAAGTGGTGTTTGGATTCTCTCATCTCTCAGGTTTATATGAAATATAATACGAATGGAAATGGAAGATAAACACTCATTACCTGGCATAGTACATAGATTACCTTAAGCTTGAGAATAGATAAAACCTCCACCGCTTTGGTGTAAGCACCTAGGAACAACTATCTAAGAGGTCTTTACAAGGTTTGTAACGGTAGGCTTAGGGTAGAAACAAAGGGTTTTTTTTATAGGGATATTTAGTGGTGGCAAGTCAAAATCTTATATTACAAGCATGTAAAGTGTGGCGTTTCTAAGCCAATAAAAACTAGATAGCTTGACAAACATAAATTTAAAACATAAACATAAAAATAGATGTAGGATGAAAGATCAAAACCCTTAGAGTATTTAATTACGTAGATAAAGGGAATTTGAATTTATCGTTTTCCTGTTACTCCATAAAATATTACTTTTACCCATGAGTCCTAATCGTCCCAAAACCGTGTACAAAAGATATGACTCGACTTAGCAACCATGCAAGTAACTAGATATTTGAACTAAGGGTTTAGTAGTGATAACAATAATGTACTTAATATGAGTGCATACAAGGTAGGCTAAGACGATTTGGGTGTACATTTGGGGGTGGATTGTAAACAATGCTCTTTATTGATATTCCAGAAAACCGAAACATCACGAGAACCGCGAAAAGGATAGGCTCTGAGGGGTTAACTAGAGGTATCTTGTACTAAAGATGAGTATATCGAAAGGTTGTGGAGTAATTACTCAACCGATGTGGAAGATGTAATTATAATACAGGTTTCAAACAATAATGGTTATCCTAATGCCTCTTATCATTTAGTTACTCCTAACTACACAAGTGTAATCTCACTAGCGATCTCGGAATGCATCACAAAACAAGTTCTAGAATCTATTATACTACTGGTACACTCCCTCAGAATTAAAGATGAATGTTTTTATTCCTAAAGATCTAGGGGCGAACCTCACATTTTTGGGGTGGAATTTGAGTGGTATACGGTTTTTGTGCTAGTCATATAATTCTTATCCATGAGACGTTTTATTAATACTAAAGTTTAGCTCGTAATTGTCATAAAAAAATTAAATTTGGCGCTAAAATTGCCCTAACGAATATTTCTCATAGTTTTATTTCACAAATTACTAAGGACAAGACAAATGATCAAGTAAGTGAATAGTTTCTAAGTTCCCGTTTTATTCTTCCTCCCTAAACTTAAACTGAACATTGTCCCCAATGTTCCCCGAAAGCATCAAAGTTATGATAAAGGAAGGTAAGTAAGGAAGAGAAACTAATACTCCCCTGATTAGCTCGGTAGGATACGTGTGAAGTTGTGGTTAAATTCTTTTCCTAGAAGAATGCATGAGTAATAAGCTTCATCCAATTTGTGTTTCTTCTTCTTGCCAAATATAACCTGCACACTTATAAGAAAACAAATGAAACCTTCGCGTAAAATCAGCGGTAAAATTATATATGACACTCAACTACACTAGAAAGCAAGTAAGATATAATGCTTATGAAATGGATGTTTGCGCTTTTCCGAAAATTAAGACCGGAATTTCCAAAATTATAGTGCATGTAAAAACGAAAACCCAGTAACTGCTTTACATAGCGTAACGCCGCGCTTTAATCCTAACGCCGCAGTTGTCCTGGATGTAAAGTGGCTCGCGCGTTTTCGAAAAATTACATCATTAAAACACGGAAACATTCTTGCAAAACATCCATTATGACTCGATACAAGCATTTGACTCTAACAAACACACAAATATATCAAGTTCACTCATTGCAATTCTCATGTTCATGTTCTTCAAAAACGTATGTGATCTTCCCTATACTTATCTTTTTGTAAAATACCTTTATATGTAATTAAGACAAGGTTAAAGACAAAATAAAGCATTTTCACAAAGTCTATCATGAGAATAAATGACAATAAAAAAGATATAAGACACACAAAAATTGAAAAACAAAACAAGCAAACAATTAAGCATGGGTTGCCTCCCATGAAGCGCTTTTCTTTATTTATGAGTCTTGTAGCTAGACTCGGAGTCGTGCTCCTACGTGACTTCCTTACCGTCATCTTCTTCCTCGTGACGATCTCTATTGGGGTTTTCCATGGTATAGTTATGTCCTATTGTGCATCTTTCTAAGAAGTCATCTTGCCCCCAATTGGTTCTATATTCCGGTCCTAGTTTCAAAAAATCTTTATAGAACCCAAATATCTTATTCATCACATAGTTTACTCCTCTCTTCTTATCCTCCCCGTTCCTATAGTAGACCGATAGCTTAAGTTTCGTTTCATCATTGGATAGTGATGAAAAGTTCTCAATCTTAAATGGCATTTGGTAAACAACGTCATCGGTCTCATCCTTGAATCTAACTATCCCTAACAACGGATCATAAGTCATCCTGGTGTTTTCTATGAATGGCTTTCCTAGACCTACATGGGACAAGCTAGGATCTATAGCCGTACTAATATCCTCCACAATCACAAAATCCGTAAGGTACGTGAAGCTACCTACATAGACGGATAATCTATTAACTCTCCCAAGGAAATTACATCTAACTCTAGGATCATTGGGGTCTTGCCTATTTGGGACAGGTTTTTTCATCACCCAATTATAGTATGTGCTAGTCATGATGTTTATTGGGGACTTACGATCAGTGTAGGCCTTTGCCACGAAAAGATGTCCTATGCAACATGGTATGTTGAGATTTCTAGGATTTCTAAAGGTGATTCGTGGGCATCTCCTAATATACATGTGACGAAGGTCACGCACTAGGTGTGGGTGGCATGAAAGTTCCTCTTCCGTAGGAAACTTATTGAAGTATTCATCACCGACTTCGTCTGTTTCGTTGGTTGATTCATCCTTAAGAGTCCCACTAACCTCAAATACCGTCTCATGGTTCGCTTCATCACTATTCCTATTTGGTTTCACTAGGATGATGGCATTGACGAAGTGAACATGCTTGGATGAAGACGGATCCCTAAGTTCGAAGTACTTGCTCGGGTCCTTAATCTTAACACCGGAAATTTCGGGAGAATAAGTCGAGATGGCATTAACCTTTTCGGTGGTCTTCCTATCACTATTGGTTATGGCTTTCAAAAGGTTATCTATCTTCCTATCCATCTCGGCTTGTTGTTGGTTAAAGTGGTCCGAAAGCTTGGCTATTTGGGCTTCTTGGGATGTAACTAGGTGTTGCATCATCCCTTCTAGGTTTCGTTGACTAGGGCCGTGAGAGCTTTGGTTGTGTTGTTCGGGCCATGAGGAGTCGTTAGAGGTGAATTCTTTGGTTTGACCCTAATTATAGTCTGGTTTTCCCCTCCATGCTTCTCGGGCTTTGTTGTAAGTCCTAGGTCCAGGTGTTGTGGGGAATCTCCCTCCCATTCCATTGGTATGCAACGATGCGTAGTCCACGTAATCTTGTTCGGGGAGTCTCGTGCAATTACGAGTGTCATGGGGACCACTACATATCTTACACAAAGAAAAGACCTTGTTCACTTGGCGTGAGGGCTTAGGATTCTCGTAGGAGATCATTAGAAATTTGACTTGATCTTCAAGTTCGAGCATCCTACGATTGGAAGGTTGTGAGTCAATGGAAGGCAAGGAGATTGCCTTAACGGTTTTGGGCAACTCACGGGGTCATTCCAACATTCGTTGTCATAGAGGCAAGGTCCTCTATTGTACCCCACCATTCTTCCGCTGTAAGTTCACTTGTTGCCACCGCCGCTTGGTCGATGGTTGGCCTTGTTAAGAGATTGACATGATCGTAAAAGATTTGGACTTGAAGCCAAAGATCGATGCCGTGATGAGGAACTTTATGGAGCAAGTCCTTGAATCGAGTCCACGCCTTGTAGAGAGTTTCGCCTTGACGTTGTTGGAACATCAAGATGTCATTCCTTAGTTTGGTAGTTCTCCCTAGTGGGAAAAATTGGGCGAAGAAACGAGTGGTGAGATCATCCCAACTTGAGATGGATCCGGCGGGAAGTCGGTCAAGCCAAATACTAGCTTGGTCCCGTAGAGAGAATTGGAAGAGATGCAAGCGCGTAGTCTCCTGTGTGGTAGCATCAAGGTCGACAGAGTCAATGATTTTAAGGAAGTCCTTGAGATGCTGATTGGGATCTTCGTAACGAAGTCCATGGAATGCACATCCGTTTTGCACCAACCGTATGGTGTCGGATCGCAGGGCCGTAGTTTGAGCTTGTTCGGGAGCTCGATGGTGTTCCTATAGCCTTGATGTCTCGGTCTAGAGTATTCACCAAGAGTACGGCCTCTTGGCGGTCAATTGGTGGTGGGTTGATTGGAAGTGGTTGATTTGGTGGTGGGTTATCGCCTTCCATGATGAAAAGGGATAAGGTTACGAACAAAAACACAAAGAAGGGGGATAGTCTACAAGGAAGCTAATGAAAATGAGAAAAAATCTTGCTTGATGGGAATCAAGAAAGGGAACCTAAACAAGATAGAGATCTAACTAGCTATTCTATTCCTCGCCGCGCCAAAAACTTGATGCGCGGAAGGCGCGTTTGGGGTCAAGGAAACTTCCTTCTTCGAGCAAGTTTTTCAACCTCCCAGGGCGATGAACCTAATCGTTGTAGTATAGTATGGGTAAGCCTCGGGATTGATATCGCTCTCAGGGAATAGGAATGCTAGTAAGAAATATATGACGAGAAAGTGGGGTTGAGGATGATTCTTTTTATCTTTTTATGGTTTTAGAAAGCTAATGTAAATATCTCTGGGAAATTGGTTTGGGGTGGTACTTCACCGATTACTCTACTTTAACTAATTATCTAATTATCTAATTACTACGGGTAGCTATGTCTAATTGAGGTGTGCTCGTATGATGATTAAAGATGCGTTCACTTAGATACTATTACTCCCTAATTATCTTTTATTGGTTGGTTGAGTTGTCACGTCCTTTATCTTAACGCGTTGTATTCTTAAAGGTCGTAGGGTATGCGTGGTCCCTAGTTCTTTGAGGTTATCTCTCGTATATGACTTACGGAGTCGGCAAGCCTAAGCTATTTCATCCATGAACCATATCATCATAAAGCATAAACACAACGAAAAGCCTAGTTGCACTCCTAAGCCAATTTCAATTAAGATAAGAAACAACCTAACAATAATCAATAACTAGGTTTCATAGATCTAAGCAAACACACAAGTAATTTAGCTAGACATGATAGACAAGCAAGCATATACACAATCAATCGAATATGAGATAGACATAATGATAAATTGGATTAACAAACTTATCTCGATGTGTAAAATAGGTATGGGACCTAGAATACTCGCCCAAGTCGGACTACAACCGAGTTAGGGTTTGCTCTCCAAAATTCTACCTCTTAAATACGTAAAAATCGAATTTTATATATAGATTTACAATCCGACGCGCCACTTTTGTATAGACGCCAGTCGCCGTCATTGTGGTTTCGTCTGGGCGAGTCATCGACGGACGGCGTCACTTTAGAGTTGTGACACCGCCGATCTTTAGTTGAGACGCCGCCTTGATTCTAGATCCGGGTCGTGCGGGTGAAGACCGAGTGACGCTTTCATATTTAAAGTGTGACGCCGAGTTATATGACCGAATTTTCACTGAGCCGTCGCTTGCATGTTTTGATCAAGTCTACATAGTGGTATGGCGTCGCCCTTTGGAAGGGATGCCGTCAGGTTCTGCCGATCAGTCTTAAGTGGCTTCGATCTTGACTTTGCCATTTTCTTCATGTATTTGCTCCTTTTCGTCCAAATGTGCTTCATTCCAGCATTTTGCTTCCAAAAGACCTAAAAAGTAAAAAGGAACGAAATTAAGAAGTAACGGATATTAAATGTGTCGAAATAGGGCTTAAATGACCCCCTAAAAGCGTATGTTTTAAATTCTTATCACATTAGCATAAGTGCTCTTCAATAAAGTGACCGCGTGAGAAGAGTATGCATTATTATGACCTTAGGGTACCGCAGATAAATCTCATAGATTAGTTGACACCACTTTATGCGTGACTGAAACTGATTAGACCGATAATGAATAAAACATGTAAGTTATCATAAGTGCTCATCAATAAAGTGATCACGTAAGAAGAGTAGGTATTACTATGACTTTAGGGTACCGTAGATAAATCTCATAGATTAGTTGACACCACTTTATGTTTGACTATAACTTATTTGACCAATAAATTGCTTCAGAGATATAGGTTACTAATAGAACTAGGTATCTATGACCATCTGGCCTAGTTTACTATCGATAGAAAATGTTTTCTGCATGATCATGATGTCTCATTAGGTCATGACACTAATAAACGGATTAATGAAAATGTAGTAGGATTAATATGGATGACACTTTCTTCTTAATTTGTTCACAACCATAGTATAATGTAGTTTAATTTACTTTTATCATTTTTATTAGTTTAATTAATCTCTAAATCAGAACCCCTTTAAAACTGTAGAAAATTCACTAGGTTAACTACTAAGTTCATCTACTTTTTGTGAACGACCCATACTTACCAAACTAGCTAGGATTGATCGGGTACACTACCCATTAGGGGTGAGCATACGACCCGAACGGACCGGACCGACCGTCGGAATTCGACCCTCGGTCCGTTCCGGACCAAACCGACGAATAATTGGCCTTGTTGGACCGGAAACTAGACTAGACCGACCACATTCGGTCCGGTCTCGGTCTAAGATTTTTGCCGAAATCGGGTCTCGGTCCGGTCCGGTTTTTGGACCGTGCACACCCCTACTACCCGTTAGTATTAGTCTAATAGGAAAGTACCTTGTTGTTAGTAAACAAGCAAGTGTTACCACTGATGCATTTAACAGTCCGAGTACTACATCTCTTGTTGAAAAGATTAATAAGATTGAAAGTCAAATAATTGAAGGGAAGCTTGTGCTTGTGGGTGACGATGAAAAGATGCTTCCTATGCTTAAGGAGGCTACTCCGGTCACATGGATGACTATGAAGATATCCCTAGCTCATCTAATGCTACTGTTTGTGTTATTTCTAATCGTACACATGTTATGGTTAATGAGGGTAAAAAGGTAGGTAATTTGTTTTCTAAGGTTGGGATTTGGTTACTTCAAGTGATAGTGATGATGAAGTTGAAGATGTTTATGATGAGACCTCTCGTTTCATGGCAAGTGGAGGTGCATACAATGTTAATTTACACTAGGATGAAGAGTTTAATCTATATGACACTTACGACCTCCAAGGTTTAACTCCGGAACAACGCGCATCTTGAGACTTAATGGATATAAATTTTCTTGGTCAGTATAAACGTTACTTTTATTTCTTGTCTTTATAGTTGTTGATCATAAGTTTGGTTTGTTTTTCTTATGCTAGTATAGGTCTGAAGCATTGTTGGTGTGTTTGGTTTCCTTTTTTGGCTGAGGTTTGTGATTCACCCATACCGTTGTACTTAATTGTTTTTTTTAGTAATAATATTTTATGGGGTAACCCTTTTACAAAAACATAAATAAATAAATAACACATCAATTACCTTTTAATATTTATGTTGGATAAATATTAATTTTCTAGTAATAACCATTTAATCCTTTAATGAAAATAACGTCGTATTTTCATTTCCTCATTTACTCCATTTCATTTCGTAAATTTGTTCCTTATTTCCGCTTGCTTATTCTGTTTAAATGTGCACGGTGTGATCTTTCGACATTTCTGTGAAATCAAGCTGTGAAAGCTTGTTGTGTTGTTTGCAAACTTAAATCCTTTTAAGGACTTGATAGCTGGTCACCAAAGGAGACGAGTTGATCTTTCATCAAAAGCAACCATGGAAAAAAAAGGTAAGTTAACGGTGCAAAAATGTGCAAGTAGTTTTGGCGAGGAAAGTTTGGTGGGCCCAGCTTGTATTACATTGATAAATTATTTAATCATTAAATAAATTTAATTAATTACTTAGATTTCTTAATTAATAGATTAACTAATGAGGGAATTGGCGACGATATGTCCTCGTCAAAAGTCTGTAGGACCTGTTGAAAACTTTGACTCATAATTTAAGTGGGTCTCATATCGTTGTCGCAAAACAAAAAATTGTCCCGCCAATATCTTTAGCGACGAGCGAAGACATGTCATCGCCAAAAGGCCCAAGTCGTCCTCACCGAATGGGTCGATTGGTGCAGTGAGCTTCTTGAGCTTTCGCCTCTTATGAAGCTGGCTTTTCTTGCATACAGTTTGATATTGATTTTCTTGTAGTTTAGGTTGTTGGAAGAGTAGAGTACTCAAGAGATTGTACTATTCTTTCCCTATATGTTTTAATATATTAAATTCTGATTTATTGTAGTCGATTAGGCCACATTTTGTCTTTATATAATGTGGTCTCTAATTTTTTATGGGTCCCGATTCTTTTCTCGTGGGTTCCAGATTCATATTTAGTGTATTTTATGAAGGATTGTATTAATTGGTACAAAAATTGTAGCCAAGATATCCCCATATGTTTTTCATTTTGAGTAAAATTGTAAACCATGTACTTTAATTTCTAAAAGTGCAAAATAATGAGACGAGCTCGCCTAACATGCATCAACTGCTACAAAATTTACATATACATGAAGTTTCTTATATGAACATCATATATATTTGAGGGCCAATAATATAAGACCTAACAAACTCTAAGAAGCATAAAAAGTTACTCAAAATATGTTGGTTAAGTTTCCTATTCTAAATGTTGTGTCTGTCTTTATCTCTATCTCGTGTTACCTCGTCAAAACCAGCATTACTAGACGAAGTTTTACTTTTGTATTCTCCAAATTCAGTGCAACTTCTTGTCCAATTATGTCTAGGAATGAGCTTAACTTGCACATCTTGAGGCAATCTTAACTTAAACCTATCATCATTTGCAAGTCCATTATTGTTGTTGCTAGCAATTGAATGCCCGGTAGACTTAGACCTTTTACATGTTTCTGCTCTCTGATCCTCTCCGCTATTAGGATCAATTTCAATCGCCGCATGATTCTCTTTTTTGCTTTCGGTTTCATCTGTGTTCTCATTGTTGTCATTAATATCAATTGCAACAGAATCTCCATGAGAATCATTCTCCCGGGTCTCGTTCATAGAAGCACTATTGTGTGAAACGGGAGATTTTTCTGGTGACTCAATAGGCGTGTCTAATTTACACCGACAACATGGGCATGATTTATGTGACCCAAGCCAAAGGTCTATACAATCTTGATGAAATACATGGTAACATTTTGTTAAAAGCCTAAGAACATTCTCATCCTTGAACTCACATAAACATATCGCGCATTCTAAAGGATAGTTCTCGCGTTGATATTCTCTGACACTTGAGTATTTGAACGTAGGAAAAGCACTTATTATCAAAGGGTCAAGTCCATGGTGGACCCGTTCCGCTCCAGGGCCAACAACCGGGGCCCTAGAAGGGTTATGGCGAAGGTGCCAGGTGTAAAATAAATTTTGCATGAAACACCTACAAAAGTATATAGAAAAAAATCCAATGAAGAAGAAGAGAAGGAGAATAATAGTTAAAACGACCGTTATAGGAGGAGATGTGTATGGTATCGTAGGCGGTGGGGCATTTGTGGGGTTTGTCGACATTTCCCGTAGGCCAACTTGGTCGTTTACGCGGCCGGAGTTGATATATTCCGGCCTTTTCTAGAGGGAAAACAATGAGAAAAAATGTATTAAAGATTTGGATGATATTTTCGATATGAATCATAGATTCATAGATTCATGGAGGTGTGTAGGGAAGACAGATGGTGACGTAGATATTTGTTGGTTTTACATCTATGGTCATACGCACATTATTGATCAACTTATCGGAGAAATAAGATCTAGCAACCATCAACATATTTTGAGGTCAAATTGTTTAAGTCTTTTGACTTTTTATCACTTTAAAAGTGAAAAAGAATTTCCCTAGAAAGGTTGGCTATGGGGTGAAAATAGTATAGCTTTTCAAAATACGTTTTTGATTGGGCTTTTTGATGTCTTTGAGATTTTGGGCTTGTGATTGCAACTTATGATTCCAAAAGCCCACAACAAAAAACCTGAAGAACCTTAATTTCAATGGAAAATGTTCTAGGTTTGTCATTTTCAAGTAGACAAGCAAGCAGCAAAACATAACATTATACACAAGTTCTACGCAAGTCGTTAGTACTTGAAATCTATGGGATCCGTTGCATTGGCATTTTGGCTGCTTCTACTTACATACGGTGCTCATGATTGTTTTCAATTGAGATAGTTTTGCGGTATAACATGACTGAATATTCTGTTTAGTTTTGTTTGAGTCCCACAAATGTCTTGCAGTTCGTGTAAGGACGGAGCCAGGACCAAAAATGATCGGTCAAGAAAAATTTTTGAGTAGTAATATCGAAACACATTTTGAAGGACCTGGGTGCGTTTAAGATACATTTAGGAAAATCGGTGTTTTTCAAAATTAACACTATATCAAAAATCCATAGGGTACGCAAGACCATGAACCCCTAGCTCCGTCCCTCGTGTAAGGGTTGTCGTCAATAACACTTTATATATATGATATGATGAGCCATTGAAAGGAAAACTTATATTCGAATTGAGACGTATAAGAAATGTGTAATACTATAATGTAAGCACTTAAGCGCGCCTATATGATGTTGAAACTACATACTTATTCAACATGGTCTTTCTATTCGTAATTCTATCGCATTTTAATTAGTTTATATGCTCTCACTTCATGTACTTACGAATCACGATATACAACTCGATAACTAACCCTATATATCTTATGATTTAAGATTCATGTTATAAGTGTACTGATATGATCCAACCAAACTTCTCTCTGTATTCATGTAACGCACAAAGGAAGTAGTCTTCTATTTAATGATATTCACATTGTTTCTGGAATTAGCTACCATACGTGAAAGATCAGTTTTCATGAAATAATATATATGGGAAGTTGTTGCCCACTTGCTTTTGCTCCTGAAAGTACATTCGTGTTCTTTAATATTTGGAATTTGATGCTTATACAATATGATGCCAAAGGGTAAAACTCTTTTTTGTTGTTGTACATTTGTACATTTGGTACTTTAAGATGTAGCGTCTCATTTTACCTCTTCACTTTCGACTTACAGGTGGGAAATCAGTGACAAGTATGTTCACGTGAAGAAACCGAGATGATACCATCAGTTCTTGCACATTGAATGTGGCCATGAACACAACAGTTCGAGAAGATTCATCGCTGATATTGTTCTTAATATATGGTATGTAGTTAAGTACAGAATATACATATAACTTTTTGAACCAAAGTAGATTCTTTCCATCAAGGTACTGCTTTTAAGTGCAATGTAGTTTAGACCAATATCATCAATAAGTAATTATCATTATATCTGAAAAAGAGTAGGATTGTTGATATGCTACGGCACTGGAATTTGAAATTGTTGTTAGTGGAGTTATAGCATCATAGTATTACTTAGTTGTATATTGGACCGATAGCATCAATAAGTGATGTAGACTAAAATGAGACAAACACAAATAGATCCTGTTGATTCACACGAACACAAATCGCTAGTATAAGAAAGTTACTTTTGCTGTTGGAGTATGTGAAAAGCGCGTAGAAACAATATATATTATGATCTGTTAAAAAATGATTAAAGCTAAAAATGAAAGTAATTAGTAACAGAGTGGACAAGTCTTATAATTTTGTCCCGAAACATCGACATCACATGGCAATAGCAACTATACAAAATTTTACTCTGATGTAAGGAAGTTAGTTTCACTCTTTCAAAACGGGTAAATGGATGAGGCTTTTCCCTATTGGGTTATCTTGGAGGGCGAGTCACTTTTGACTCACATGTACGCGGCCTAACTAGTTCCAGGTGTCCACGTGCCGTCTGCGGACCCTTCCCTGGCCACAATTAAGATGTGACTAGTGAGGTTCGAACCTCAGACCTTTTGTGGGGATATTAGAACGCTGTGACCACTAGTTTTGATCTTTAAGTATCAAAAAACAAGAAGAAAAAGTAGTAAGTGTTCTATTTCAAAAGATTCAAGGGTGTAAACATATAGGCATATAAAACGAATCTCTGGTCCCCAATTAAAGGTTATCTAACATCTCAACATCCTTTACTAATAAAATTATATCGAAACTCTAATTGGAAGTGATCAGTAACGGAGTAGGCAAGTTTTCTAAATTTGACTTCAAACGTCGACATGAGCTGCGTCTGATATAACCCTTTTATCACGTGCCGGTATCAAATACGAACATGTATTCAAGAAATAGCTCCTATCATGTCTGCCCTTTTCTTATGAAACATTTATATGTGGCAATTGTACATAGCATTCGATTTCACATAACGACTAATGAAATAGTTTCTTGATATTGATTACACGCAGCGTTATCACACTGACCCTTTTGGAGTTGTGTGGATGGTTACTAGTTTAAGTAATGATGCCTAACATAAAGTTAAAAATGTAACATTGCCACACTGTCTCATAACAGACATAAACCTGTTTTGTAGTAGAAACATATTCAACGTGGTACGCAGTTCCTTGCATTTACGGCACATAATAAAGCATTAGGAAATGTTATAGGTAATGTTACTATATTTTGATAAAAGATTTATTATGTTTAAATCAAGGAACCAATAGGAAAATATAGCATACAAATTGGTCATTTCCCATCTGTCATGCTGTACAAAATTTAGGGTCATTGACATTATAAAGCCCATAGATTATGAAAACTTACTAGTACAAATTGTACAAATGCTTTTGTGTCTTGGATTGCAAATTAGTGATGTCAAATATATGTTATTGTAGTACTATATATACACTGTTATGTTGCTGTTTGGTCAGTAAATGATCTTTGTCTTGAGATGGTAGAAAATGATGATGAAGGTGAAAAAATAAGCTAAGTGCATGTAAGTTTTTTGTGTGAATGTGAATGATTGGTAGTATAATAGATATAGAGATAGATGCTTGTTGTCACATGGATTTTACTGGCAGAGGTAGATGTCAGACAGGTTGGACCATGGTCCAAGTGAGACCACCCCCCACCCTCAACCTCTCATCAGTCATCTTCACCACATCTTCACTGTTCACAGTCCCACACTGCTAGCTATCTTCTTACCCTTGTTTCCTCAATTTTATCACACAGTAAGAAAGATATACAGTACTTTTTTATTTCTTATGTTTGTACATGGTTTGTTTATATTCTACTGTATGTTTCATTTTATTTTCCTAGGTAAGCAAAACTCTTGTGGATTAAGTTTACGGGATTCGAGTCTATTGTCTCATGAGCCCGCGGCAAAGTTAGACCGGCAGCTAAGTGAAATTGTCGACCTACTTCTCCTTGATTAAACATTACGTGCAAGCAACTTTTCAGCGGACACGCCAACCTTTTGAAAAGGGAGTGTTTTACCTAGTTTGAGACTATGTGACGATTGGTTCAAACCTCGTGGATTAATCTGCTAAAAGGTAGGAAACTGTCTTTCTAAAAAAGATAAAAAAAAAGTTAAAAACCGTTGTTACCCCAAAAAACATTAGGAGTTCTCCGAAGCTGGTTGGGTTCGGGTATTATAAATTTTGATAGTTTTTTTTCGGAACGGGTAGCTTAAATAATTGTTAGAACCGAAGCGTACTAGACAGGTGAACTACATTATGTTGGAAAATTAGTTGGCAAAAGTGAATTTTGACCAACTTTGGACACAATTATCTATATGTATGTGTCACATATATGAGTAATAGTTTGTAGGTTCGCGTTCTCCTCAAGAGAGCATGATAATGCTCTTTATGTGTCCAAAATAGAGTTGATGTGAATGAGATATCGGCTCAAAGTTAGGCGTTCGATGCATACGCCAAAGAGGAAAAGTAGTTTATTTTCAATCCCACATCGGTGGGATGAGTAAACTTGAGGAGTCTATCATATAAATAGAGCTCTAATTCCACAAGTTTCACACACATCAAATCAATAGTTATTATTGATTTCCAACATATGGAATACGATCTCTTAAGATGAAATTCTCAGCTTAGTTAAGTCGACAAGACAACTTCATCGCTTTTGTCAGTCTTCTAAAGCAGACTATTAACTGTTTTAAGGGAAGCGTGTCAAACACGCGCCTCGCTTTTAGTCTTCTTTGTTGATCTCTATTTGGTGATCAAGTAAGTTTTCGACTATTTTATTATTTAATTTAATTATCGCTTATCCGCTACATTCTCGTTTGTATTTAATTTTCGTTATTTATTTATTGTTAATTTTATTTATTATAATTTAGATTTTATTTATAAAAGTGTAACCGCTTATACGCCTTAAAACAGATTCTCGTAATGTAATTAAAACACTTTTATTAAAATCTAATTTATATAATTAACAGATTTTATACAAACTGCTTTTCTCACAAACCAAGATTGAGTTTCTTTGAAAATCGCTTTATAACTAAATGTAATTTTAATTAACAGATTTGGTATAATAGATTTATAAACGATTTTAAAACATTTATTGAATCGCTTTATATTGAAACCATGATGAGTTTCTTTTCAAACCGATTTATTTAGTTTGTTTATTGCATGTGTTATTGTTTAAATCTGGATACTGAAACCAAGCTTGTGTTTCTCGGAATCATATTTGGTACAAGTTTACATAAACCATGTCGAGTTTATTAGATACCATATTGTTTTAACAGTTTTTTAACTGTTTTTTGTCTTTAAATATTCACAAGTTAACTGATGGTAACATGATTTGTGACCCTAGTGAATCTTGCGAATATAATTGGTGCGCCAGTTACTAACATGGTTAAAAATCATGATGAAATTAGATTCATTGAAACCAAGTGGAGTTTTTTGAAACAAACTCATAAAATACAAGTTGTTATTTTATTAGATTACTAGAACGTGTTTATTGAAACCAAGATGAGTTTGTTTGAAACAAAATATGATAATATACAAGTTGTTATCATATTTTGTGGAAAAGTTTTTGACTTGTTTAGCTTATTTAAACCAAAGTTGAGTTTAATTATAAACTAAATGTAGTTCTTAAAACTTTATGCATTTGAAAGTAGATCTATAGAAACCTTGTTGAGTTTCTTTGAAAGAGTAAATCTATTTTGAAACCTTGTCGAGTTTCATTGTAGAATTATACCATGTGATGCGATCTATTAAGATATTGTTAAAGAAGATTGACAAAATCATATTACAAATTTGTTTTGTTTAAAAACATTATGTAATATGCGATATTGTTTAATTGTTTAATCGAAATACTTGTTTAAAAGCGGTTTTGTATAATGGATCTTACAAAACAATAGTGTTTTAAACAAAATTTGATGTTATCGTGTTTGTTAAGAAACACTTTGTGATATAGCAAGTTGTTAATTATTCCAAATTTAGTGTTACACTAATAACGGAATATTAATGTAATGTTCGTAATGTCATGAGTGACATCTAAAAAATCGCTCCCGAACTTGATGAAAGGGAGACCGATACTCGAGTTATGTGTACGGTAGATGCTTTAAAGCATTCGATTTTATGTGCCATAACTATGGGTTAAATGGCCCGAATGACATGAAAATTGTTGCCAAGGCGGGATCCGACATTAGAAAATGATGGATTAACACTGGGCATCATGTCATGAGTATGATGATAAGAGTTTGGTTAACTCTTTCAAAGTAGCGAAAATGGAGAGATGCAATCTATGGGCAACTCTATAATCGCTAATAGCAAGGGAAAAGAAATGTGATGTTGAAATTCACATGTGGAAAAGAGCTTAAGTGAACCAACACGTTGTATGTGCGTAGATTCGTAGGAATCTTGTATCCGGATGGTTGCTTAATAAATTTGGCATTATTTTATTTTAATCAAATAAAATTGAGTTAACATTGAACAAAATTTTGGTCGGCACGGGTTATGCCCTTCATTAAATGTTTAAGTTGAATCTTTTTTTGTTTTAATAAAATGAGTATGAATCCAACTTATTTGATCCTTTGAATGTATAGCATGGCCAACTCGTAAATGTTAAATTTAACTCAATACGTTGTTTAATTAAATAAACGAACACGGATTACAAAAGTAAAACTTATGTTGAAGCCAAATTGACAAGATTGTCTTTCACCTTGTTGACGAAAATTAATCGAACCCTTGATTCACATAGTTTCATGTGCTTTGAATCGATACTACTAAGGTAGCAATTAGGTACTTCATCGTAATTGTTGATGGTAGTACAAAATATTGCGACTTTTACTTACTTGAGAGTAAGGATATAGACAAGATTGATCTATACAAATAAGTTAAGAATCAACTTATTATCGAAAACAAGGCGGTTCGAAGTGATATCGGAGGTGAATATGTGTCTCTATTTCATGTATGTGCTAAATATGGAATAAGACAAAAATTTATTGCTCCTTATACGCCACAACATAATTGTTGATAGGAAAGAACCGTGCCTTAAATATATGGTTATGCCATGTTGTTAAAGTCATGGTTTAAGCCATGGCATGTGGGGGAAAGCGGTTTTATTGGCTACTTATCTTTTAGATAAGATCCTCAGAAGGAAAGAAGATAGTTCTATGAACTATGGACGGAAGAAAACCATCCTATAAGTACTTATGAATGTGGGGGTGTTTATATGTCCCGACACCCAAGGATTAATATATTGGACCTAAACCGTGGATTGCATATTTTGTGATATGCTCATTACAAGAGTGCTTATCATTTATTTGGATATGATTCGTAAAATCAATATATACAAAGATACGATAATGGAATCAAGGAAAACTTTCATTGTTTGAAACCGTGTTTCCTTATTTATCCGAGGAAATGGAAGTTCATCTAGACTAGATGATATAGTTGTCCATGATGAGAGCAACTAAATGATGATGTCCTTCATGATGAGAGACATCAAGACGATAATGTTGTTCTAATAAGAGACAACAAGAGTCGATAATGATCTCCAAGATGAGAGACAAGATCGATCGAGGAAGAAGAGGTTGAACCTAGAAGAAGCAAAGGGCAAGAACCGAGAAATCGTTTGGACCCGATTTTGTTTCTTTTGGTTGAAAACGAACCTAGTTCATACCGAAGCGGTTACTTCCTCGTAAGGGCCTCAATGGAAAAAAGCCATTAAAAGTGAAATAGATTCTATTTTACAAGATCATACTGGGAGCTCGTGGATTTACCTCTTGTTGTAAACCACTAGGCTATAAATGGATCTTCAAGAAGATGAAAGCCGATGGCACCATTGAAAAGTACAAAGCAAGATTAGTAATCAAAGGATTTAGACAACGAGAAGGTCTTGATTACTTTGATACGTATTCACCGTTACGCGAATAACCTCGATTAGGATGATACTTGCTATCGCCGCTTTAAGAAATTTGGAAGTTCACCAAATGGATGTGAAACGGCGCTTCTAAACGGAGATTTAGAAGAAGAAATCTACATGAACCAACCCGAGGGTTTCATGGCTCCTGGACAAGAGAACAAAGTTTGTAGGCTTGTTAAGTCATTATATGGCTTAAAGCAAGCTCCCAAACAATGACATCAATTTTTTTTCACGTCATGTCAGAACGTGGATTTAAAAATAACGGATGTTTGTGGAAAGAAATAATTGTTGGTATATATGTAATCATGTGTCTATACATAGATGGTATACTTATCACTGAAAGTGATAACAAGATGATCAAATCCACTAATGAAATGTTGGAGTCAAGATTTGACATGAACTACATTGGTCGCTCGATATGGTTTTTGGAACTAAGATCATATGAAACCAAATGGATTTGTTTTGAAGTAAAAACACTATAAGGACAATATTCTTGAGAGGTTCAATGTGGGGATTCCGCTAGCTAGAACTCCAATGACATCTTTTAAATCTATTTATAATAGAGGTAGAGGTGTTGCCTATTTTGAATACTCGTGAGAATATTGGGCATCTTATGTGTCTAATGATTGTGTAAGACTTGATTTAGAAGTTATAATCAAGTTAAGTAAATATACCAAGAATTCAAGTGATGACCATTTGAATAGTATTACACAAGTACTATGATACTTACGATATTGCATTTTGAAGATATCCAACCGCTATCTAATGATAGAGTAATGCAAATATGGATTCTTACATAAAGAATCTAGATCCACTAGAGCGGATGTATTGACTCTACGTGGAAGTCGTGTCTTGGAAATCTTGAAAGTATTTCAAACAGACTTTTATAGCTAAATCTATGATGGAATTTGAATTTATCATTTGAGATAAATTTATAGAATATGGGATATCTGCGTTAACTCGTAGAGGACATACCAAGATGGCGAAACCGAACGACCATCTATATAAAGTGTGATAGTCAATTGAAATTGGCGAGCTCATATCACAATGTAAAACGGTAAGTCGAGACATATCCATCATAGACGTTGATTGGTGCGACAACTACTCTCAACTAGAGTTATCACGATTGACTACGTAAAGTCAATGGATAACATTGCGGATCCGCCACGAAGGCTTAAGCAGAGGTAGTTAGTAAGTCGTCTAAAGGAATGGGACTAAAGCCCTTAAAGGAATGAGTTTATACGAAGGAAAACCTAACCCACCGACCGGAGATCCCAAGATCCGGGTTCAATAGACAACCTAATCATATAAATGCGGGGAAGTCACGTCAATACGGGAGTTACTTAACATTGTAACTTCCTAGTCCATTCCTATAACAAATGCGACTTGTCGAGAGGTTAAACATATGGCTTTAATGATTCGTGATGAAGTCACAAAGCATAATGATTCGAGATGAAATCACAAAACATATGTTTTTAATGATTCAAGATGAAATCACCCATGTGAGAGAAGTGGGGTCGCTTTGAGGGAATTGTGGGGCGAATCCTAAGAGCTCTTGCAGAACTGTGCAAATGTTCGGGACCATAATGAACACGACTATGAGGGCTTAACAATGTTGGGGAGAGTCTTGTGTGAAATGTATTGTCGCTCACGCTAACAGAGGTCGAGTTCAAGGACATCGCGCCTACTCCTGATCTAGAGACTAAGTGCATCTCACAAGCGGAAGGTTCAAAGGGTCACACCTACCTATCCTTCGCAAGATTCAACTATTGGAATTTCATCGTAATTTTTGTGTATTCACGACCGATCTCCATTCATGTGGGGATTGTTGGAAAATTAGTTGGCAAAAGTGAATTTTGACCAACTTTGGACACAATTATCTATATGTATGTGTCACATATATGAGTAATAGTTTGTAGGTTCGCGTCTCCTCAAGAGAGCTTCATGATAAGCCTTTATGTGTCCAAAATAGAGTTGATGTGAATGAGATATCTGTCTCAAAGTTAGGATTCTGCATGCATGCCCAAAGAGGAAAAGTAGTTTATTTTCAATCCCACATCTGGGATGAGTAAACTTGTAGTGAGTCTATCACAGAAACAGAGCCTCTAATTCCACAAGTTTCACACACATCAAATCAATAGTTATTATTGATTTCAACATATGGAATACGATCTCTTAAGCATGAAATTCTCAGCTTGGGTTAGTTAAGTCAAGACAACTGTTTCTCGTTTTTACTGTCAGACTTTTAAAGCAGACATGAACTGTTTTAAGGAAGCGTGTCAAACACGTCTTCCGAACTTTAGTCTTCTTTGTTGATCTCTATTCATGATCAAGTAAGTTTTCGACTATTTTATTATTTAATTTAATTATCGCTTATCCGCTACATTCTGCTTTGTATTTAATTTTCATTATTTATTTATTGTTAATTTTATTTATTATAATTTAGATTTTATTTATAAAAGTGTAACCGTTTATACACATTATATTGATGATAAATTATATTTTTCTCGAGTATTAATTTCTGAGATGGTTTTATTCATCTTTCTATCAACGTCTTTTAAGAAAATACTGTTTAAAACAAATGGACCATTACCTCTCTTTCTCAATGAAAAAAACGTAAGGATATGCTTTCAGTAAAAAGTATATAAAGAGCTTCTACTTTAACCGGTTTAATCCTTCGGTAGCCGGTCATTGGTCCTTACGAGTTGGACCCCTCTTATTGTACATGTTTTTATCCGATGTTTTTGTATTTCAATTCAATCGTGAACGTAAAAAAACAAGTGAACTGAAACTTTTAAAAATCTAAACCTGTCTATAATGAAATTATTCTTCATTTAGTGTAGGGGAGTATTGTGTTTACTTTTTTTCCCGGTAGACAATTATCATTAAGATCCACTATGGTGGTTTATGAAAAGGTTTATAAAGCTATGAAAAGCCTAAAACTCAGAAACCATAAATAACATCTATTTCAACATTTACGGCGTGAAGAGTGCCTGGATATTAAACCTTTCATAATTTAACGACTAATTATGTGAGGTGTTTATAAAACTCGAAAAGGCTTTATACATAATGGATAGGTTTATAAAACCAAAAGGTTTATAAATTAATGTCAAAACATAATTATAAACCTTTAAAAAGTTTTACCATAGTGGATGGCCTTAGAACTGCCGTTAAAAATTGTTTATGAATATGCAATTCATGAATTCTTTGCATCATTATCTGTATTGCAACGATGTTGCACACAAATGTAAAGAGTTCGTTGGCTCACTTTAGAACGTGTTATGCTTAGAAAAGGTTTTTTCTTTTTCCACCTCACTAATAAGATGGGTATGGAACAAGTTCTAAAAAATGGTTCATGGCTTATTAGGTTAGTGCATATTGCCATAAACGTTTGGACACCTAATACGGTTTTAAAAAAAAGGAGAAAATTACCACGTGCTTATCATTGCGTTTTCAAAAGTTTGTCTTAGTTTGATTGCTATTAAGTTGGGACGCCCCACAATATTAGATGCCTACACTAGTTCAATGTGCTTTAACTCTTGGGTTCTTAACACTTATGCTCGTGTTCTTATTAAAGTTTTGTCCAAATCAACTCTATTGGACATTTTGGTTGTGGCTATACCATTGCCTAATAGGTTGGGACACTCTATGGGAACTATTGAAGTAGAATATGAATAGCAACCTCCTGGATGCGATATTTGTAAGATTTTTGACCATAGGGATGAGCAATGTCCTTAATGGGTTAAGGTTTCTACTCTTTCTCAGGTTATAGAAGATGGTTTTGTCGAGGTTACTCGTAAGAATGGGAAAAGGAAGCAACCATTTAAGCCATGACATATAGAGGGGGTTCGTTGGATAAACCTAAACCAAATTACTTCTATCGTCCTATTGGTAAAATGAAAATCAAGTGGAAACTATATACTTCGACTCCTATGGACACTGACGAGGCTTTTTCATCTTAGTCTAAGGATGCAAATCAGGCATCTACATCGAATGGTAAACAAGCTATCACGAGTAATGTTGGTTTGAATATTCAAGCTAGTAATAATATATCCTCTAAGAACCCCTTTGATGTTTAAAGGACCAAGATGATGTGGTTGAAGTCGATACCTCGGCCGTGAAAAAAAATAAAATAAAATAAAAAATAAAAATAAATTCTTGTCTTGGGACCCTAAGGGTTATATAGGAAGTTTAAAAGTGGATACCGTAAGTGACACTGATGGAGTTGAAAACTTAATTGATGATATAAGGAAAAAGATGATGGCGCTCCCAGAAAGACATGTATTTGGCCGGGTAAGAATGTGGACTTTGATCTCCTCACGAAGGAAGATGTGAAGAGTATTTTGCATGATCTAAGGAGAGTAATGATGATGCTGATCTAATGTAACATATAGATATTTTTGGTTTTCTATTTTGTGTATGTAGTTAATGTGGTCGTTTTGTGGCATGTCACAAGTGATTTAGTGGTTGTTCAACCAGTTGTTTGAGGTTAATGTGATATTTCAGCCTGAATTTCATTGTACTTAAATGCTTGAGGTTAATTTTAGCCACTTATTTTTTAGATTAGATAACAAACTCACTTCCTCCCCCACCCTGTTGGAAATGTATATATTTACAAAGATGTGAATGTCCGGATTCGAACTCGTGACCACGGGATTGCACACATTAGCGAATGAGAATTAAAGTTAATAATTAATGTTTATGTTTACGATTAATTATTACACATTAAGTCCGGTTAACGATCGTTATGTACTTAACGGAAAAATGACTAACGACCGTTAAAATGGAAAAGAGAAGGACTAGAAATGGAAACTTGGGAAAGTTATGGGATGGGCTTGGGCTCTATAGGTGGCCGGCCATAGGCTTCTCCAAGGCCTCATATTCCCTAACTTGTCCTCTAAGTTTACTACTTAAGATATAAGGAGGGTAGGTCTAGGTTTCATACACACTCATGCATTGAATTAACCTAGATCTCTCTCTCTCTTTCTTTGTATAGCTTGGCCGAAAACCCCATTTGTTAGGGAGTTCGTTTGGTTTTTGCATATACGAGGGCTTGTGTTAGATCTAGCAATCGCTGATTCGTTGGTTAATTCGTATAAGAACGTGGTTGTAAGACATTATTCTTACACCATTTAGTACTTCTTTGGTTTGCTTTGCTCGAGGGTGGTTTTGCTTTGCTCAAGAGATTTGATATTCAAGAGAAGTACGCTACGCATACTTTCGCTAATTAATTTATTTGTTATGATCTTAAGTCTTCCACGCAGTACTCTTGATGTCTTTATGTTTTATTATATTTTATATATCATAAACTCAACAATGGCATCACGAGCCTTGTATAACAAGTAATTAATTATCAAACACATAATTAAAATAAACATAAATGTGTTATTATTTGTATGCTTAGATCTAGGGTTTGCAAAACCTAAACCCTAATTTTGAGGGGGCGTTTTTTGCCCCCTAATTGGGTTTTGTAAACTTTGTTTTAATTGGATTAGAAACCCAAGATGCATGCAACTTTATGTGTATATGTAACTCGCTTAATTGCATTAATTGTTAAGTGTAATTTATATCCATGATTATTACCGCATGTTTTATCATGGATCCGTTTATTGTATGTCTTTCATGTTTTAAGTGATATACATTAAATATTGATAGATCTTAAATCGGGAAGACCTCAATATTATTATTTTAATCGCTTATGTGCTATGTGGTATATATTTAGTTTTGACTTACGCAATCGATGAATCGATGCATGTGGTTCACCTTGTACATAGATGAAAACGGTGGAAGTCTTAATTAAATATATGCATATTGACAGATATAAAATTGGTTATTTAATAAGATTTATCAAAACCGCTTGCATGCGGCTATTTGATATGCATGACTTTTATTTGTTATGTATTCATTGTTTATTTGTTTATTTTTCAAATACTTGCTTGTTTGTGTTTTGTAACAAGGGTATTTTTACAAGAAAAATAAACCGATCTAAACAATGGTGAAACATGTATTTTTAAGAATAGTAATCATAATCGCTTAATTGATTGATGACTTTGGTACAAATGACCAAAGGCTCACCCACGAGAATGAACTAATAAAAGGGTTTAAAGAAGCGCGCAAATCACATCGAATGGATGTCTAAGGTTGTGCTTAGCACGCACCGGTCCTCTCGCCTCGTAAGTTCGAAAGGAGCTACTTAGTAAGTCATTAAATGTGCAAGCTCATCTTAAGGGCGAATTCGTGTTGATTCCATGCGCCACTTAGTGGTAATTATCCAAACACTAAGTGTTTACACTTATGCAAAAGTACGGTATAATGGATGATAATTAACACTAATTCCTTGATTAGTGAACCCAATACCTCAATTAAAGTTTGATGATGAAAACTTAAACATTAAAACAAGATATAAATGTTTTAATAAAAACTATGCTACAAAGATGAATGCATGACATCTTTGTACATATTTGATTTAACATCAAAACTATTACCCTTTTAAATTTAAGTTATATGCCATCCAACGAAACGGAAACACCTAAGATTACTTTCTATTTGCGTGAGAACGTGATTTAGATCTTAATCAAAGGGTAAAATGTCCACGTGTCGTGAGAACGGGCATGGACGATTTTGCGCTTAAGTTGGACAACTTAATTGAGTTAGCGGTGAAAACCGAAAACTCAAGGCATAAGATGGGATAAAACATGTTTACATGGCGATTGATATTGGCTATATGTAAATCCCATAAATCTAGGAATTGCAATTGAAATTGGCAATCGAGCAAATGCTCTACCATTCTCAGATAAGGTTCATCACCAATGATCAACTCGATGTGATGAGATTATGACATTTGGATCCTAGTTTTCAATAAATATTAATTGGTTATATGAATATGAACCTTGGGTATTTAATTGTTTATTGAAAAGGAAAATTATCAAAATACTAATGATGGTTTTTGAACTTTTTCAGAGATGGCTCAATCGATAACACTATGAGCTTCATCGAGTGCCGCTTTCAAAGATATGATTGGCGGACAAACCGACCGCCCTAATTTCAATGATTGGCATCGCTCACTTAGGATCATCCTTCGTGTTGCCAAAAGGGTTGAAATTTTGACTACACCTTCGCTGAAGCTCCTCCCAACACGGCAATCGCTTCTTGAATTAGAGGCATATCGTGTTGAATATGGTAGCATAATGATGTGGCGTGTCTAATGCTTTCGGGATGTCCGCTCAATTGCAAAAACAATTTGAGCACTATCCGCCTATGAGCATGCTAGATGAACTCAAACGATGTTCGAGAAGCCACCAAAGCAATGAATCAGTATGAACTTATTGAAAAGGTTCACAACCGCAGTGTGAGGTCGGCAAATCTGTCTCCGACCACGCCCTCGAGATGAAACATCACTGACCAATTGAGAAGCTCGTACCGTGGTTACTCGAACGATGTATGTGTTTGACTCATCAATCATTCCCTTAATCGTGAACGATTTGGTGATTTTGTCCGCAATTTTAACATGCATTGCACGGGAAGACAAAGAATGAGTTACATGCAATGCTTGTAGACTACGAGAAGAGATTGCCAAAGAAGGCTCCTACACCGCCGTGCTCGCTATACAGGTGGTAGGGTGAATAAGCCTAAGCCGCAAGCGATAAGAAAGGGAAAGGAAAAGGAAAGGGAAACAAGTTGTCATCCCACCGCCTAAGAAGAACCACGAAAGAAAAGGAAAATCCTAAGAAGATTTGTCTTGCCACCACCGCAACTCACTGTGTCACCGGAAGCGGGCCTGCCCAGTTTATCCGAATGAGTGCCTTCGAATAAAAATAAGATGGTGCCTAGCTCATCGTGTATTTTTATGTTTGAATTATTTTCTTTTCTCATAAGTTAAATTCTCGGATATATGATACGTGATGTGGTACTCACATCCGTAATACATCGCAGGACTTAGAGGGCGAAGAAGTCGACTGTGGAGAGAGATACTTGTACGTTGGAAATGGAAAGCTGCAAATATCGAAGCCATAGGGACTTTTGATTTAGTGTTGCCTTCGCTTAATTTTAGAACTAAATAATTGTCATTATGCACCCTCCATTGTTAGGGTGTCATTTCGCTTTTGTTAAAAGATATTGGTTTTGTGCACACTTTACAAGTTATGGAATTTCGCTTTTTAAATAATGTTTTTACTTTAATGCAATTCCTATTCTTGGTGTGTTTGAAATTGATATGGATGGTTGTATATCCAATGAAAATAATTGTTGTATAGCATTAGCAATAAGAAGAGCAAGTCGAATCGTGACTCTTCTTATCTTTGGCATTGTCGCCTTGCCCATATTGGCAAGAAACGCATGGAAAAGCCGCAACACGATGGGCTTTTACAAACGGTCAATGATGAATCATTTGACAAATGCGAGTCTTGCATTGCTTTGGGAAGATGACAAGGAAACCTTTTCACCTCAAGTGGAAAGGGCTTCGATCTACTTGATTGATACACACCGATGTGTGTGGTCCACTTAGACATGTGTCAAAACGCAGTCTTTCTACTTTTAACCTTTACGGATGATTTCGATCGTTATGGTTATGTTTATTTACTTAAACATAAACATGAAGTCTTTGAAACATTTAAGGTTTTCAAAAGTGAAGTAGAATTACAACTTGGAAAGAAGATTAAAGCTCTTCGATCCGATAGAGGTGGTGAGTATATAAGTCAAGAGTTCAAAGATTACTTAGTGAGTGTGGAATTATCCAAAGACTCACATCTCCTTATACTCCACAAAGAAAATGGTGTATCTGAAAGGAGAAATCGTACCTTACTTGACATGGTACGATCAATGTTTGAACTTACGACTCTACCTTTTACTTTTGGGATTATGCCTTGAAACTGCTATTCGCATTTTGAATATGGTTCCAACTAAGAAGGTTGTTAAACTCCATATGAAATATGGACTGAAAAGCTCCCAACTTTTCTTACTTAAAGGTGCTGGGATGTGAAGCGTTTGTTAAACGTGACACACCGATAAGCTCCAAGCCGATCCGTTAAGTGTATCTTTGTAGGATACCCTAAGGAAACTATGGGTTACTACTTTTACTACCCAACCGAGAACAAAGTCATCGTGGCTAGGTATGGAGATTTCCTTGAAAGGAATCTCATATCTCAAGAACTCGATGGAGAGTATATGATCCGAATATGATCAAGATACAACACCTTCGAAACCACTAGCCAACTTCAAGAACAACGAAAGCTTAGGTGCTCCTCCCGGTTGTTCCCATTCGTAGGTCCGAAAGGACGATCGTGCACCGACCGCCTATGTCTTAACGTGAGGTGGAGGAAAATATGGTCAGGATCTTAATGAACACGCTAACTATAAGGTCGCCATGGCCGATCCGAGAAGGATAAATGGCGATTGCTATGAATGGGAAATGCAATCCATGAAAGATAATGATGTCGGATTGAAGTTGACCTTCCTCCCAAGGCTAAGGTCGTTGGGGTAAGTGGATCTTCAAAAGAAAACCGACATGGATGGCAATGTACACACCTGCAAGGCTCGCTCGGTGGCTAAAGGTTTTACTCAAACCTATGGCGTTGACTACGAGGAGACATTCTCTCCTGTAGCGGACATAAGAGCTATTAGGATTCTCATAGCTATAGCCGCACACTATGACTATGAGATTTGGCAAATGGATGTCAAAACCGCTCGAATGGCCGCCAGATGAAGACATCTATATGGCGCAATTTAAGGGTTTGTGAATCCATTATTTCCAACCGTATGCAAGCTTAAGAGGTCCATTTATGGATCAAGCAAGCATCAAGGCAATGGAATAAAAGATTCGATGGGAAATCAAAGTTTTGGATTTACTCGAATCTTGATGAGCCATGATATCACAAAGCTAGCGGAGTCGTGTTACTTTCCTTATTCGTATGTCGATGACATATTAATCATGGGAAATCATATACCAAGTCTAAATGAGGTGAAAGCCTATCTTGGTAAATGTTTTCGATGAAAGACTTAGGGAAGCAAAGATATATACTGGAATCAAGATCTCACCGGATAGATCAAGGCGGCTAATTGGTTTAAGCCAAAGTGCTTACATTGACAAAATATTGAAGAGATTCAATATGCAAAATTCCAAGAAGGATTTTGCCAATGCAAGTGAATCATGGTTTGAGCGACCAAGGCGTCGTGCTTCAACACCGCAGAGGTGGCGCGATGAAGAAAGTTCCTTATGCTTCACCGTAGGATCTATCATGTACGCTGACGATGCACAAGGCCTGATGCGGCGTTTGCTCAAAACTTGACTACCGGTATCAATGTAATCCGTGAAATTCATCGATCGTCATACATATTCTCAAGTACCTTAGGCTACAAGAGATATGTTCATAGTGTATGGAGGAAATCCGGAAGGTAATCATTATGTTCTATCGCGATGCATCCCGGAAGTGTGACAAAGATGATACGAAGTCTCAAACGGGTTACATTTTTGTCATCAATGGAGGTGCTTGTGATTGAAGAGTAAGAAATGCATAACACTCATGGCGTCTCGCTCATGTAAAGTGAGTACATAGCGGCGCTCGAGGTCGCCATGGAAGTCGCTTCGATAAGGAAGTTTGTTTGGGGCTTGGTGTCATGTCAATCGAACATCCTATTAAAGTATATTGTGACAATTCAACAGCAATTACTTTTCGCCCATGAACCTCGAGTCATGAAGGGCACCGACACTATCCTAGACAATATCACTATGTTCGAGAGCAAGTCGAGATAGGTGAAATTGAGTTGCTCAAAGTTCACACGATGATAACCTAGCGTATCCGCTGACTAAGGCTTGCTCGTGAAAAACTTAATCATTTGTCCGATAAGTTTGGACTTCGCTTAGCTAGTAGTTTCATGCCCATCTCGTGACTAAGTATTTTAGATAAAAGGATATTGTAAACATTATTATTGAAATGAAATAAAGTATTTTTGTTATGTTTATTATTCATTTATTATGATGTTGTCCTATATTCAGATGTTTAAATCCATGAATAACTTAAGTTATTCTAAATAGTCCGTTGTCAATCAATAACATGGGAATGATATTGAATTAAGACAACTCGAGTATTAGTTAGAATATACTTGAAAGTATATTGATGCGTAGCATGACTAATTTCGAGATGATATTCAATGAATCGAGTATAGGACTTATCCCACCCACACGATGATACTTTATGGATCTTTGTCATTAAGTATATCATGAATATTTATCCTCCGACTTGAGATACAAGAGATATGTCATGGATGTAGTGCATTTTGTGAAGCAATCTAACGCTACACGAATCGGTAGTTATAAGGGTTGTTTTCGTGTGTTGCGAAATTTATGAATCTCGCTTGTAGTCAAATGGGATTTGTTTCCTTCAAATTCATTTTGAAGTATAATACTACTGGCCCCTCGAGGATTGTTAAGATGTTTGTATGGCCATACCCAAGGTCTTCGCTTAGAAGAATTGGTAATCTTAATAAATCATAAAGCGAGAAATGTAATAGTTAATTAAGAAATGAGCGAGATCCATATTCTTATTAACATGGTATTAGAAACAAAGGATGAATATGATGATGAATCATCAAACTTGGTTTTCTCCAGAAACCATACACGAGTTGTACCGGGGCATTGGCGTGTTGCTAGACGCTAACCAATGTCATTTCACGCTTTGTAAACATATCCAGTGGAGTCGTTGGAAATGTATATATTTACAAAGATGTGAATGTCCGGATTCGAACTCGTGACCACGGATTGCACATTAGCGAATGAGAATTAAAGTTAATAATTAATGTTTATGTTTACGATTAATTATTACACATTAAGTCCGGGTTAACGATCGTTATGTACTTAACGGAAAAATGACTAACGACCGCTAAAATGGAAAGAAAGGACTAGAAATGGAAACTTGGGAAAGTTATGGGATGGGCTTTGGGCTCCTATAGTGGCCGCCATAGGCTTCTCCAGGCCTCATATTCCCTAACTTGTCCTCTAAGTTTTACTTCTAGATATAAGGAGGGTAGGGTCAGGTTTCATACACACCATGCATTGAATTAACCTAGATCTCCTCTCTTCTTTCTTTGCATAGCTTGGCCGAAACCCCATTTGTTGTGGAGTTCGGTTTGGTTTTGTGATATCTGAGGGCTTGTGTTAGATCTAGCAATCGCTGATTCGTTGGTTAATTCGTGTGACAAGAACGTGGTTGTAAGACATTATTCTTACACCATTTAGTACTTCTTTGGTTTGCTTTGCTCGAGGGTGGTTTTGCTTTGCTCAAGAGATTTGATATTCGCAAAGATGACGTTACGCATACTTTCGCTAATTAATTTATTTGTTATGATCTTAAGTCTTCCGCGTACTTCGATGCCTTTATGTTTTATTATATTTTATATATCATAAACTCAACACACCCCCCCTCTTTTTCAAAATTAATATTTTTAAACCGTTAATTGTTAAACAAAAAAATTACACTATCGTAACGATCATTTAATTGTTTTTCTATAGACTGATACCTTCATATACTTTTTACATACTTTTTTTTTGTCATTTTACGTCTTTTTTTCGTTGTTGAAAATTGCATGAAATGTCATATGTGATTAAACACTAATTTGAGTACTTGAATATCTGAACATGTAATAAAATAAACATAACTTTTTCTTAATATTTTAAAAGTTTCACTATTTTTTCTTTTAAACTAGACATTCATAGCTTTTCAACCATATACAACGCATTATATTTTGATTTGCAGATTAGTGTAGTTAATTCGCCAAAGTTGGATAAAACACATAAATTCACATGTGATTTTAACCACACGTGATCTCAATCACATATGATTATACAAGTTTCTCGAATGAACTGTTATTATCTATAGTTCAAATACAATATGTGATATATGAAATATGTGATATATGGTTGAAAAGCCATTAATGTGTGTTTCTCACTACGTAAAAGGGAAAAGTCTTTGATTTATAGACAAATACTTATGTCAATTTAGTACAGATGTTTAATGTTCGAACTTCGATATTAGTGTTAAATCACATGTGATATGTCATACGAATTTCAATACCAAAAATAAAAACATGGAAAATAAGACAACAAAAATAAACTTTGTCGAAAATATATCAAAATGCTCGTCTATAAAATGATAATTAAATGCTCATCGTGATGGTATAATTTATTTTGTCTAATAATTAACGGTTCATGAGATATTTTACTTATAATGGGCGCAATTGAATTTTTAATTTAAATCCCCCTCTCCAACCCCCCCCCCCCCTTTTTCCTCAATAAAAAATTAGTAGCTGAGATTTGTCCCTTAATACGTTAAAACTTTTGATATGTAAAAGATTTCTCCTATATGATATTATTCTTAAACATCGATTCATCTATTTAACTTTTTTGTTGGTTCTTTATGTTAAGGGAACTATCTATGACTACACAATATCGTAATTTGATCCCAAATAAAGATCTGCTTCAACATTAGACTACTCGTAATGTCGACCTTTGCAGGGTCGGTCTACCTCTGAGGACATGCATCCCCCCACCCCCACTACGTGAGTCTCTATGGGACGTGCCCCCCCCTCCTAATGTTTTGTGTAGTTCGATTGGCTAGGCGACCGATCTTGTGCATTTGGTCTTTACTACGGGTTTAGCGTCATGTTTTTTTTTTTTGTTATGACTGGGGTCGCTTTACTACGGGTTTAGCGTCATGTTTTTGGTCTTAGAGAAACAATCATTGTCGTTGAGGTGGCAGGGTGACCCTAGAAAGGTTGGGTCACCGTTACTACTAATCTTAGAACGCAGCGACCGGCCGATTCACTTCACATGAACAACTAAGTTCAAGATCTTTTTATGCATCATATATACTCAACTCCCATTCAATCAAACATTATTACATCCTTGACTAGCTCGTATTCAAACTTGATAAAGCTTGCAATACGTATAGCTCATTTCCACATCACTTGACTCATGATGGAAAGCTACTTTTCAGAAGTTTTATGTTGGCTCAGAAAACTTGGAATCAAATAATGAAGCTGGTACGATTTCAAATAATGATCGGGAAGAATTTTCATAGAGAGAGAACTATTTGTACGCCAACATATATAGTTACGCCAGCATATATAGTAACCCTAATATTTGAAACAATGGCTATAAAAGTAAGCTATATATATACATGATGATGAATCAAGGTGGCCAACTTAAGAAAAACAAGAGCTTTTAAAGGTGTGGGACAAAGAATCTCTAGTGCAATTATGGGTGTCAAAGATAAATTCCATCCCCATACCACACACATATACACAATCATTTACTGTACCTTGTACAATGCTGTATACTCTCAAAAGAATGAGAGAAAAATAAACAGTGGTAGCAATTAATGAGAAACTCATATAACATCCATCTCATGATTGGCATATTTAATTGCATCTTCATTCCTATTGTCTTTGAACTTCATTTATTTCGCATTTAAGAGATCAGCAAGTACTGTTTGCATGCTTACATTTCCACGATCTTGGTACTTTTGTAATTTTTATGAAATAAATAGGTTGCATGGATAAAGAGGTTTGTACGGATACAAACTCTGTGCACAATAAATGTGTAGTTGAAAGGGAAAGTAGTTAACCTCTAACCAAACAAGTCTTAAAAAAGTCTCGCGCCTTAAAATGTCCTTAAGAAAGACTTTGAGACAGTGGTCTTGCAAGTCTTGGCGCTAAACCGCCACGTTTTGAGTTTAGCACCGTAAAACTGTTTTAAGACCACATTTCTCTGATCCGCCAGGCTGTAATTTCGCGCTAAACTCAATTTTTTATTTTTATTTTTATAAAATTTAAAACAATATATCCTAAAATTACTTTATTCATAAAAAAACATTACAAGAAATAAAAACAATAAACTTAAAAACATAACATAATTATTCTTGTGAATATTTTGCCTGATCCGTGCTTGTTGGGCCCTCACGATTGACGCGCTCATCTGATCGAAAGTCTTGTGTCCATAGATAAGACCCGCATATCTTCGGCTATCCTTTGAGTTTCGATTAAATCGACCGCCGAGACTCCCGCCAAGAACATCTTGCTTCATTTTTCGCTCCAACTCGTATTGTTTTTCCATCATTTAGAAAACATTTCGGGTTTGAACCGAATCTGGTCGAGTTAGACGAACGTTGGCTCTTTGCGATCCGGTGACACCCCGTCCTACCTTGGCAATGCGTCGGGTCCAAAATGCTCGGATCCTCTTCCAGAACCAAGACGACACGCCTTGCATTTGTCGAGTCCGGATTTTCCACTTATGCTTGTCCTTCAAAAACTTCCAAGCCGACTAATGTTTAAAATCGCCATGATATCGTTTGTACAAAGTGTGGCAACGCTCCATGAAATCCATATCGTTTCTCCCCACTCATAATGTACCGCTTTCATTCACAATCGAATTAAACTTCCCGACACACGATTCATCGAGTCCACTTTCCGTAAGCATGTTCTTGTACGAGTTACAAACTTTTGTTTTTGCTTCCTTGTTGTAAGCTTCCAAAACTTTATACCAAAACGTTTCATTACCTTGATCCGCACCGACTTTTGGATCCTCGGATACTTCAATGTAAGTTTGCGCCAAAAGTAGTTCTTCTTGGTGGTCCATGCGTACGCGATCGTTCTTTGGGTCTCGGCTTCCTCTTCGTTGTTGGTTGCTTTTTTCGCTTTCTTTGCCTTCACGGTTCCTTCATTTTGTTTTTGGACGTGGCCTGGATGACCGCTTCTTCTGGATTCGGATTCGTCAACAAGGTGGAACGATCGGGACGATCTTGGTCAGGATTCGCTTTGTTGTTGTTGTTGTTGCATTTTCCATCGAGAAACAAAGCGTATTCGCTCGGGATTGACGCATGAGTTTTGTTGAGAAAACGAAGGAAAGTAGTGTTGTTGGGTGTCTGATTCGGATTCAAGACGAACCGATCATTTGTTCGATGGATCGTTAAGCATCTGATTGATCCAAGGGTGTTGTTGGATTCATTTTCTGAAAAAATATCGTTGAGATGTATTTGAAGTGTGTGTGAAGTGGTATAAGTGATAAGGTTTATATAGGATTTGAAAGTGGGTAAAAGTGGTAAAAAAGAGGTCAAAATTTCAAAACCAAAACTAGCCGTTTAGTTTAAATTCCAATCTATTATTTTTTTTTTTTTTTTAAAAAGAAAAAAACTTGGTCATTAGTTTTGGCGCGAGGTACTTTGGCGCGAGAGGGTATCGGTGCGCCAAGCTTTGTCACACTAAACTCGTTAACACCAAGTTTGGCACCACCGCACTTCGCCTAAGTGAATTTCGCTGCTTATTTATTTATTTTGAACGGCAATTGTGGCTACATGACTCCTAAATGTCGTAGGCGTGAGCCCACACAACCGGGTTGGGTCAGCCCCTGTGAAAGCAATGGCACCATTCCCTTTACGCACGCGGAAGGAAACCCCATCGCCTGCAGACAAGACTGAACTCGAGACCTACCAGGAGGTAAAATCTCCGCATCACTGTACTGCAGGCCTTTGGTACTATACTTGTGCTTTGATTAAAAGTTTTAGTCTACACAATATTTAACATATAGCTAAAATAGTTTATATCCATCTGAGTATGATTTGGTTTTTAGTGGCTCTTCTAAAATACCATATATGTAAACCTAATCAAAGTTGACAAACAAAAAAAGATGATGACTTTTGACATTCTATTATTTTTAGGAAACAAGAAATGTTAATAATTCAATAGGGTTTCTGGATTTTGGAGTACACTGTGAGGGACAAAATGATTTGCTCGACATTTCAAGCAGACACACGACATTATACGGATTACTTTGAACAAAGAAATGACTCATGGCAGTATAATAGGCATAATTTTTCCTCTTTGTTTTGTGTTTCAACCGCAAAGAAGATTTAGATTATTTTAACATGTAACCCTTTTATTAAAATAAAATAAAAATAATACTCTTTTCGTTTTAAAATTATTGTTAATTTTGAAGACAAAAATCACATTGTTTAATAAAAGTGGTGCCACTTTAATTTTCAACTATTCAAGTAAAATATTACTCTACTAAATTCTTTAGTTTTACTTAAAAATAAAAGTAGATAATTATTTTAAGACATCTCAAAAAATAAATATAGTCTATAACTTTAAGACGGAGGGACTAGATTAGTAACATTAGCGAGAAACTAGAAGAAATACAAATCTTGCTAGGGTTTAGAGATCCAACAAACCGAGTCTTAAAAGTTAAAACCAATTTAATTGTAAAACCTATTCAAGTTGATAAATGATTTAAATTGTTTATTAAAAGGGCTAATAACCTTTTAAAGCACTATACTTGTCAAGAATGGCGAGTTACTAGTAGCGAACTAAAAATAACTCTTTTAGACATTAAAGTTGACATTTTGTCTTTCTTTAAGATATGACCATTTTACCATTCGAAAATTATTTCAAAAAAAAAGAAATTCAAAAAATTTAGAAATTTAAAAAAAGTTTTTCAAAAAGAATTCAAAAAAAATTTTGGAAAAAATTTCAAAAAAATTTAGAAAAGGTAAAATGGTAATAATATGGTCATAATACTTAAAGAAACAAAACGCTAACTTTAATATCTAAAAATTATTTTTTTATTCACGAAATCATCGTTTTCGACAAGATAACGCTTAAAAGGTTATTAACCCTTATTAAAAACAACTTATAAGTAATGTATACAAATATTAGGAAAATAACACCTGGAAATTATGGTATATACTTTTTCAATGGTTTTTAATTCAGCGTGGACTTGCATCTAATTTCTTGACATTTTTAAATGTGAGATTTACAAGCAAATTGTCAACGCATGTTACTTCACATAAATGAAACAAATATAGACCCTTTTAAGGCCGTAATTTTGCCTAGACATCACTCCTAGGGTTACGTTGATACAATATCAACAAACTTTTAAAAATGTACAAACTCTCTCTGTCTTATAAGTCCATGTTTATATTTTGGCTTGTTCAAAAATATTTATCCACTTTCATTTTATAACTAATCAAAATAGACTTTAGTCGGTAGAGATAATATTTGATTGATGAAAAATATAGTTAGTGAGAATTTCTTACACAATGTGCAAGTTGAAAGTGAACTTATAATTAAAGGAGGAACTAATACGCAAACTTTTAAAACTACTAATACTGTATATGTACTTTCAAATTTCGAGCGATGTCATACCTAACTTATCTTTTAACATACAAAACTCCATGTCATCTTGTCAAGTTGGATTTTTTAGTATATGTAGTTTGTTAGATTAGTTGCTTCATCCATTACTAGCGCTATTAGACGAGCGTTTATTTCTTTTAAAATGTTTTGGAAGTGTATTCTTTTAATGTGGTCGAAGTTTGTTTTACTTCAATTACTATACTCATTTAACTAATGAAAAGAGAAAATTGTGTTGTTACACTTAAACAAACTGATGATAAACAACAAATGAATGACAATAGACAACAAGTTGATGACAAAAATATATTGCAACACGGTCTCTCAAGGTTTTCTCCAATTTCTTGATCACGTTGATTTATACTTAGGTTTATCGTGTATTTCATATTTAAATATTTTGAGTAACCTTCATATGATTAATAAAAATAGCTAAAATTGTCACATAACTAATTCAACTTGTAATTAGTCATGCCATGTCATCTAATATATGATATCGGAACAAAATTTATTGTATGAAACTATAAGTCAAGACTTAACCCTTACTCGTTGAGTCGTAGATATAACGTTCATTGATCTGTTGCATTTTACTTGCATGTTAGAAGTTTATGTGGAAATCCATAAATACTCGTGGCTAAAGTATGATCGATTATTTTGAATAGCAAATTCAAGTCTTTATTCTTTAACATGTCGGTATGATCGATTATTTAAATTATATAATATTTTCATAAACATATATATCAATTTCTACAGAAATAACAAAAAGAGGTTTAAAAAGTATTTATGAATGTGAAAGAAGAAAAGAAGTGGGGAAATGAAAAACTATTTATCATAAAGAAGTGTTTGCTTTTGGGCACAATTTCGGTTTGTGTTGTTTCTATGCATACTTCTATAAAACTTTTGGTCCCCACAAATGATTCTATCTATAGATTGTATATATATACACGCATAGAGAAATGAGAGATACTCAAGTTATAATCAGATATTGTTTGAGTAAATTTTGTTTTCTGCTTATATGTTTATATCTTGTAATATGAAAACCAAAGAAATAGCCACAAACTCTAGTCACATATCTTGTTATATGTAAAAATAAATGAAGGGTTTGAACTCATTTCTGTAAGGAATTACCTGAAACCAGTTCATGTAGCTTTGGTGATTATTTTAACAAATTTAACTTAGCAGAAAACTATATTCAAGGGTAAAAAAAATAATCAAGAAAACTGGAGAGAGAAAAACAATGGACCCATAAATATTGAGCATTTCTACTTACCCTATAGAAGGGTAAAAATCATATTCCCATCGTTCAAAAACATTTCACCTAAACTTTTCATTTTTAAAATTCAGTATATTGTAAATATGTGATATTTTTAATTATTGAAAATGAGGAACACATAAGGATATGATGCACGTGGAGGAGCTAAAGGTGTTGTGCTTTTCGACCTCACAAAAGTGGGACTAAGAAAAAAACAATTCTTCTCCCATTAGCCCATCCTTCAATTATTACCTACAGGTTTGACTTTCTATTTACTTACCTTTATAATCACAGCTAAAGAATTCACAACAATAATGAATTACATCCTACATGTTTGACTTTCTTTGTATTAACTTTATAATCATAGTTAAAAGATTCACAACAATGCTGAGTTATAGCATATCTTAGGCTGCCCCAACGCAGTAGCGTGAGGGGTTGGCAAGCCTTGGTCATGCGGCACCACTGGTTGGGAGAAGAAAGCGAGGCAACGGCAAGGAACAAAAGTGATAGCCCAAACGTGAAATGTTCACTTTTCGGGCATTGTGAAGTGTGGCTCTTTTAGTATTTTTATTAATTGTTTTTTTTAGTTCGTGAGTGTGTTTGTATTATTTTGTGAGGTATTTTATCAAATAAAAAAAAATGCGTTTAAAGGTAAAGTTGTGTGAAATGATTGGGAGTGAAAAGTGAGATGATGGTGAATGAGAAATAAAGTTGATATTGTTTAGTTTATAATATATGACATAAAATAAAACATATAGACATCAAGAAACACAATGGAAGACTTAAAGATCATAACAAATAAATTAATTAACGAAAGATGCGAACGCACTCTCGCGAACGCCGATCCTTTGAGCAAAACAAAGTGGTTTGTTTCAAGAGTTGTCCTCACCATTCTACAACTCAAACCAATATGGTGTAAGAATAGTGTCTTACTACCACGCTCTAGTACACACGAATTAACCAACGAATCGGCGATCACTAGACGAATACAAGTCCTCGCTTTAAGGAAAACGAAACCAAACTCCCTAACAATGGGGTGTTCGGCAAATAGGGACAAGAGAGAGAGAGGAGACATCTAAGTTAATTTAACGCATGTCATTTAAAACCCTAACTCAAATTGTTATATAGAGATGGAAAACTTTGGGAACAAGTTAGGCTTGGGTTGAAAACCCATTCCTTGGCCGGCCATGTGACGTTTCCAAGAGAAACCCATAACTTTTTCAAGTATTTCATTACTAGTCCTATTTCTTTTTATTTAACGGTCGTTAGTCATTTTTCCGTTAAATACTTAACGATCGTTAACCGGACTTAATGTGCAATAATTAATCGTAAACATAAACATTAATTATTAACTTTAATTCTCATTCGCTAATGTGTGCATCCGTGGTCACGAGTTCGAATCCGGACATTCACATGTTTGTAAATATATACATTTCCAACAGCCCCACTGATATGTTTACAAACGTGAAATGACATTGGTTAGCGTCAAAGAACACGCCAATGCCCCTTGCATAACTCGTGTATGGTTTTCTGAGAAAACCAAGTTTGATGATTCATCATCATATTCATCCTTTGTTTCTAATACCATGTTAATAAGAATATGGATCTCACTCATTTCTTAATTAACTATTCTGCTTCTCGCTTTATGCGATTGATTAAGATTACCAATTCTTCCCGAACATATTCCGAAAGACCTGGCATGGCCATGCAAACATCTTAACACCCTACGAGGGCCCAAGAGATTATACTTCAAAATAAATTAAGGAAACAAATCCCATTTCGACTACAAGCGAGATTCATAAATTTCGCAACACTTCGAAACAACCCTTATAACTACCGCCACGATAGCGTTAGATTGCTTTACAAAATGCACTACATCCATGACATATCTCTTGTATCTCAAGTCGAGGATAAATATCCATGATATACTTAATGACAAAGATCCATAAAGTATTATCACGCGGGTGGGATAAGTCCTATACTCAATACATCAATATCATCCGAATTAGTCATGCTACGCATCAATATACTTTCAAGTATATTATAACTAATACTCGATTTGTCTTAATTCAATATCATTCACATGTTATTGATTGACAACGGACTATTTAGAATAACTTGTTATTCAAGGATTTAAACATGCAAATATAGGACAACATCATAATAAATGAATAATAAACATAACAAAAATACTTTATTTCATTTCAATAATAATGTTTACAATATCCTTTTATCTAAAATACTTAGTCACGATGGGCATGAAACTACTAGCTAAACGAAGTCCAAACTTATCGATAAATGATTAAGTTTTTCACTGTAAGGCCTTCGTTAATCTGGACCGCTAGGTTATCATCCTGTGAACTTTGAGCAACTCAATTTCACCTATCTCGACTTGCTCTCGAACATAGTGATATTGTCTAGATAGTGTCCGGTGCCCTTCATGACTCCAGTTCATGGGCAAAAGTAATTGCAAATGAATTGTCACAATATACTTTAATAGGATTTTCAATCGACCATAACACCAAGCCCCAAACAAACTTCCTTATCCAAACAGCTTCCATGGCGCCTCGCATCGCTATGTACTCACTTTCGAGACATTGCAAGTGTTGTCTCTGCTTACTCTTCCAATCCACAAGACCTCCATTGATGACAAATATGTAACCCATCCGAGACTTCAGATAATCTTTGTCACACTTCCAGGATGCATCGCAATAACTCGTAATGCATGCTCGCTCGGATTTCCTCCATACACTATGAACATATCTCTTGAGCCCTAAGGTACTTGAGAATATGCTAACAGCTAGCCCATTGAATTTCACCCGATTCTGTTGATACCGACCGGTCAAGTTTGAGCAAACACCACATCAGCCTCGTGCATCGTATCGCGTATATGATAGATCCCACACCAAGCATAAGGAACTTTCTTCATACGCCACCACCTCGCAGTGTCAAGCACAACCTGGTCGCCAAACCATGATTTACTTGCATTGGCAAAATCCTTCGAATTTTGCATATTGAATCTCTTCAATATTTTGTCAATGTAAGCACTTTGGCTTAAACCAATTAGCCGCCTTGATCTATCCTCAGAGATCTTGATTCCGAGTATGTATGATGCTTCCCTAAGTCCTTCATCGAAAAACATTTACCAAGATAGGCTTTCACCTCTTCGACTTGGTATATGATTTCCATGATTAATATGTCATCGACATACGTAACAATGAAAGTAACATGACTCCCACTAGCTTTGTGATATGCACATTACCATCAAGATTCCGAGTAAATCCAAAACCTTTGATTTCTCCATCGAATCTTTTATTCCATTGTCTTGATGCTTGCTTCATCCATAAATGGACCTCTTAAGCTTGCATACACGGTTAGGAAATAATGGATTCACAAACCCTCCTACTGCCATATAGATGTCTTCATCTGGCGGGCATTCGTAAAAGCTGTTTTGACATCCATTTGCCAAATCTCATAGTCATAGTGTGCAACTATAGCTATGAGAATCCTAATAGCTCTTATGTCCGCTACAGAGAAAATGTCTCCTCGTAGTCAATGCCATAGGTTTGAGTAAAACCTTTAGCCACCGTGACGAGCCTTGTAGGTGTATACATTGCCATCCATGTCGCTTTCTTCTTGAAGATCCACTTACTTCCAACGATTTTTGCATTGGGAGGAAGGTAAACTTCAATCCAAACTTCATTATCTTTAATGGATTGCATTTCATTCATAGCAATCACCATTTATCCTTTTCGTGATCGCCATGGCGACTTTATAGTTAAGGTGTTCATTAAGATCCCCAACCATATTTTCCTCCACCTCCACGTTAAGACATAGACGGTCAGTGCACGATAGTCCTTACAGCACCTACGAATGGGAACAACTTCGTGAGGAGCACCTAAGCTTTCGTGTTCTTCTTGAAGTTGGCTAGTATTTTCGTAAGGTGTTGTATCTTCTGATCATATTCCGATCATATACTCTCCACCGAAGTTCTTGAGATATGAGATTCCTTTCAAGGAAATCTCCATACCTAGCCACGATGACTTTGTTCTCACCGGTAGTAAAGTAGTAACCCATAGTTTCCTTAGGGTATCCTACAAAGATACACTTAACAGATCCGCTTGAGCTTATCGGTGTGTCACGCTTAACAAACGCTTCACATCCCTGCACCTTTAAGTAAGAAAGGTTGAGCTTTTCATGTCCATATTTTATATGGAGTTTTAACAACCTTCTTCGTTGGAACCATATTCAAAATGCGAATAGCAGCTTCAAGGCATAATCCCAAAAGTAAAAGGAAGGGTCGAAGTTCAAACATTGATCGTACCATGTCAAGTAAGGTACGATTTCTCCTTTCGATATACCATTTTGTTGTGAGTATAAGGAGATGCGAGTTCGGATAATTACACACTCAACTAAGTAATCTTTGAACTCTCGACTTATATACTCACCACCTCTATCGGATCAAGAGCTTTAATCTTCTTTCCAAGTTTTAATTCTACTTCACTTTTGAAAACCTTAAATGTTTCAAAGACTTCATGTTTATGTTTAAGTAAATAAACATAACCATAACGACTGAAATCATCCGTAAAGGTTAAGAAGTAGGAAGCACCACGTTTTGACACATGTCTAAGTGGAGATAAAAGTGTAAACAATAAACAGAGATAAAAGGAAAAACTCCCTATAGGCGAGGAGTTTGACTTCTTGTCAAACTTGGTTAATTTGGAAGACAAGTAAAGGGTTCTAGAATATTCCTTTGTATCCTATAAATACAAAAGAGATTTAAGGCATCATCATAATTTACACACACAACCCTAAATCTCCCCCTTCTCCCCCTCCCCTTGCTCGTTCAATTGACAAAACCCAAGGGTAAAACCCTTTGTCGAATTTAGTCCACTTTCGACTATAAGGGTTAGGGTTTTCATACCCTAACCGATTTTGACTAAGGGTATACCAAACCTTTAGTCAATCGACTCTGGTGTCCTACCGGTGGATACCTGCAGCTTCCTTGTATGGTTATTCTTGAAGATTGATCATGCCGAGAAAATCAAAGGCGCGCACGTTCTAACTATTACTGTAGTTAGATTTTTTGATTGTAACACATGCATGGATCCGTGACTAGAGTTTTGAGTAAATTTAATTCGGCATATTAGTTTATTAATATCAATCGACTATGATAACCTAAATCAGTAAAACAAACCCTACAACGGTATCAAAGCCACTTGTATGTTGTTACATTCAATCTTGGTCTTGCATGATCAAGTGTTTTAACCGTAAAAGTTGGTTGTGTCGTATACAATTTTATTTTTGGTAAAAATTTGGGTCGATCTGTTAAACCATGACCTTAACACCTTCAATAACAAAAACCCAATTCAAAAATTCCAAATATCCTTCTACATTGATAACATGTCAAACGTTTTATGACATCTTTTATTAGATCTATTATTTTTGTTAATGAAGGTTATAATGACTTTTCCGCTTAAAAAACACCCATATTCTCTCTCCTTTAGCAATTTTTTGGAGAAAATACAAATGAACGTACTATCGTTCTTCTCATCAAAAATATCAAATGTGATACTATTTGATACTTAATCCACCGATTGTAACATCCTCTTAATGAAACTACACTGATCACTTTCGTTTTTTTATCGATTAGGGTTTTTTTCCTTCATTTTTTAGGGTTTGTTGAAAATCATTTTTATATCCTATGATTATTGCTACTACTTTGATTGTTCGTTATTTTTTTTCATTATTGATACTAATCTTAAAATTCTTAACCAACGTGCATATTTGTGCATCTTTCAGTTATGGGTTTATTGTTATTTGTAGGTGGATGTGAAAGGTGATTCTGGTATAAGTTTGGTTACGTTTAGGGTTACGTGTTGACATTAGAGAAGAGGTTTTTGAGTCCGAAAGAGAGAAGGAGAGGTAATGGTGTAAAAGAGAAACAAAGCTCGGTAGGGATGATCCTGTAAAGACTCATATTGTATTGGTGAGGGCGATGGGAGTGTTGCTATTGTGGTCACTAATGATGCTAATGTACCTGCAAATTTGGTGGGTAATGAAGAGCCGTTTAGTGGGTCTACTGAGGTGAATAAAGATGTTGAACAACCTGGTCATGTTGATGCTTCTGATGCTCCATCGATGGAAATCAGGTTGCATCTGAAAGTCATCAGGGTATAACGAATAAAGAACACCTCGCTTCAGATAAATCCAATGCTTGTTGTGATGTTGTTGGTGGGAATGATTTCTCTAAGAACCATTTGACTATTTCGGCATGTAATAGTTTTGAATAGGCTTTATGTAATGCTACTACAATTAATATGTATAATGAAGAAATCCCCTTGAGTTATGTTAGTAAGATAAGTCCTACGTCTATGACTAAGGCAATTTTAAAAATATTGAAGATATGTTCCTAATGATGCAGAGTATGACGTTGGGTTACCTATAGATTCGGTTCATGAGGTGAATGAGAGATTGAAGACTCCGTTATACATGTACTTTATTGGTAAAAGGCTCGCTTTTCCCTTTTTTGAATGGTTTGTACGCAACAACTGGGAGAAGTATGGCTTAGTGAAAGTAATGATGAACGCGAAAGGTTTTTCTTTTTTTAAGTTCTCGTATGTTCAGGGTGCATAATCTATTCTTCATGATGGTCCATGGATGATTCATGAAATTCTCATCTTTTTTAATAAGTGGTCACTCGAGGTAAGCCTTTTGAAAGAAGATTTGTCTTGTGTCCCAGTTTGGGTGAAGTTTTATGATGTACCATTGGTTGCATATACATAGGATGGTTTGAGCTTGACCGCTTCTAATATTGGTACTCATATGATACTAGACTCGTATACGAATAACGTGTGTTTGGATTCATGGGGGAGGAGCAGCTATGCAAGAGCATTAATTGAAATTAATGCGTCTAATGAGTTTCGTGATAATCTGCTTTTGGCTATTCCAAAGCTTAATGGAAGTAGATATACGAAAGATTCTATTTGTATTGACTACGAGTAGGAACCCCCTCGTTGTGGTACTTTCTTATTATATGGTCATTCTCTTGATGATTGTCCTAAAATTGCTCCTAAACATGTGGTGAATGGGATAGATAAAGGCAAGGGTAAGAGTTCGGGTGTACCAAAGAAGGTTTCAAATTCTAATGATGTGTTTACGGTTGTGAAGCGAAAGGAGCTAATCCAAAAGAAGTTTAATGGTTTTCCAATGAAAAAGTTTAAGTATAGGCATGTTGTACCAAAGAATACCAAGTATTCTAATTCAAAAGACAACACAAAGGAGACTTCTACATATAGACAACCAAAATTGGATGATAAAATGGTAAGTACTTTTAATGCATTTGGTGTTCTAGGTGAATTGGATGAGGCTTCTAATGCTAATGCTGAACCTAGTGGTAATCTCCCTACACCTTTGATTAGTACAACATCTGGTAGTCCAAGTACTACACCTTTGGTTGTAAGGATTAATGAATTGAAAAGTCGATGCTTGATGGGAAGCTTATGCTAGTGGGTAATGATGGAAGCCACCAAAACCTGATAAATCAACTCTTCCTAGTTCTAAAAAGGTTGTTGATCCAGATAATACAGATAGTGATGATGAAGTGCTCGAGGTCTACGATGAAACTGCTACTTATATAGCATCTACTAGTTCCAAGGTTCATGAAATCTCTAAAGGTGGTGGTGGAGTGGGTAGGAAGAGTTTATACGAGCAATGGAAGCATAAGACCTATGATTAAAACCCGTATGATGATGATTTTGATGATTGTGGCTTGAATGAAGCGTAAATGGACTTTGCTAATGCTTTTAACATTAGTCTCCATGGTCAAATTAGATAGGGTTTTTATTAGGTCTCATAAGTTTGGCATGTCATTCTTATATTGGATTAGGTGTTAAGCATAATAGGAGCGTTTGTTTTTCCTTTTTGGGCTAAGATGTGAGACTCACCACATCCATTGTTCTTATTTATTTTGGCGTAATAAAATTTACTAGGGTATTGAATCCCTTTATCCAAAAAAATTGGTCGATCAAAACCCTAGATCGATTTAGGGTTATAGTTTACTGAAAGTTTTATTTTTTATTTTGTAGAACTAACTCTGCTTTTCTTGTGGAGCAAGAAAACCTTAATCGACTAATTAGGGTTTCCCAAAACCCTAATTGGGTCGATCCTGGGTTTAGGGTTTTCCTAAACCTTTTTTTTGTATAATAAAAATTGAACGTTTAAGGGTGTCAACAAGGTTTAGGGTTTTTCTTAGTCAAAATACACAAGGATCTTTTTAATCCTTGAAGGTGTCAACATATACAAGTAAACCCCAATTCAAGATTCTATAAATAAACAATGTTTTTATTTAACTAAAAACTTTCAAAAAAAAATCCAAAAATATTGAACTTTGCAAGAAAATGCATTGTTAAATAAAAAAGAAGCCTCTTTGATAATGAAATCTGAGAGCAACTTAAGAAGAATCACTGATAATGAAATCAACGAGCAACTTTAGCAGAGTTCAAGTCATAGACATCGTCCAGAAAGTCAAAGATTACTTGGAGACATACTCACTAGCTAATGCGGGCCACCTAGCATGTATAAGGAACTCATGCTGAAGGGTAAAGGTTCATCAGGGGTTGGCAATATCTTGATGAACCTTTCAGATCTTTGACTAGCCAAAAAGCATAACTCTTATTCCGCTGAAGTTTAGGTGGACATTTCAAAGACACATTTGAGCGGGATTAAGTATTTGGTGAAAAGTCAAACAAGATACGAATGAGTGAAAAGAAGTGAACAATTGGCAAGACTGTTCAATAAAGCTAGCAAGGAGCGCTTCCCAATATAGATGCATTAAAAGAAAGATGTACTTTATTGTACTTGTTTCATTGGATAAGTGACATGCACTTACCTAACTCCAATAAAAACTACCTCGTACCTAGTATATAAAGAAATGTTGGTCGCGAGTAAAAGCTTGTCACTTCATATTCTAATTGTTGAATTTTGTGAAGTGCATTTACTCTCATTGTTAAACTTACAAGGAATCTCAGAGACTCATAAGTTCACTTGCAAACTTAATTCTATGTTTGCATGTTTGGGGAGCTGAGTAGATATTGTCATTTAATTAAGTTTTTTCGCACAACACTTAGTAATTCTTTGATATATCAATAAAGAGTTATACGTTGAAAAGTTATATTCGTGTTATTACTTAAATTGTTTTAACTTGTGTTTGATAAATATTAGAGATATTATAAATAGAATTCAATGTGATTGATTTTATATAGAAGTCAAGAACCCTAAGCCTCCTCTATTCAGCCAACCATCACCCACACGAACATATTGTGTGTTCGTGTTTATCCTAATTAGATCACCTCTCTTGTTACAATAGACGTACCAGACTCACATCTTAGCAGCTATAGGAGTTCGTTTGAGGGCTAGTGCGGATACGCGGCTGATCGAATTTGTCAGAATTTGTCAACCAATGTGCTTTCTGAGCTTTTGTGTGGCGTGGGAATCAAGGAAAAAAGGAACTCATATGATCGTGTTTGTTGTTAGCCATAAGGTATGTATTTACATTTACATTATTTCATGATTAATTAGTATGGTTGTATATGGTTCTATTTGGAGTAAAACCGTTTTGTAAATCAGAGTTTTAAACAAGTCTTCAGTTGCATGTTTTATTTGATAAACCTGCTAAGTCTTTAATTGTTAAAGAAAAAAAGTTTTAAAATTCACCGTGTTTTAAAACGTTGTTTTCCATCACCTTTTACTTTAGGTAGTTTGTTTGTTAAAAAATTCACTGGTAGATTTAGGAGCTAGTATCAGTTTGATGCCATTATCTATATTTAAAAGGTTAAGTTTACTGATTTAAAACCAAATAATTTGAGCATAGAATTGCGGATAGGTCCATCTAATGTCCTAGTGGAATAGTGGAAAATGTATTAGTTAAAGTAGAAAAATATGTTTTTCTAGTTGATTTCATTGTTCTTCACATGGTAGAGAATTTTATGGTGCCTATTATTTAGGTAGACTATTTCTCGCCACGACCCAAGCTAAAATAAATATTTTTAATAAGCAGATTCTAATAGAGATTGGAGATGAGAAAGTACTTTTTGATGTTTGTTAAATATAATGAGTTGCGTGTTAAATCTGTTTGTTATGTTAACATGATTGATGCAACGGTTTGTGATAGTATGAAGGTTCCTCAAGAAGAAGAATTTGACATTCTTCAAATTGTTGATGATTTATTCAAACGTGAGATACCCAAGTCTTTATACTTCCCCACAGGTGATACATTTGAAGTACCAAAGTATAGAACATATGAAGAGATTATTATAGAGTGGAAAGAGATGAAATCTTAGCCCGTAAATGAAATTAAAGAAATGACCAACTCGTGAGGAGGTAAATGAAAACCTCAAGAAGAAATTTGAAAAATATGCCTATTTTATCGCCAAAGATGAAATTTATGTATATTAGAAGATTTGATGATTCCTAATAGTGTATAAATTTATTTTATGTATTTAGGATATTTAGGCAAGCAAGTGGAAAGCTAGCATGTATTTGTAAGGTGGGTAACAAATTAGCATAGTATGTTTTAGTGGTATTGACTCATTTTAGTATAAGTAAGGATGCTTCTAGTTTCATCCTACTAATAGTTATAGCAATGGATGCCATCAATGACGTCATAGAATATAATGTGAGTGTCAGCGTTGCATCATTAGTTTATGTCATGCACTAATAGCTAATGATACGGGTGCCTAAGCGATGCACCAATAGCTTATGATACGGGTGCCTAAGTGATGTACGAAGTGGAATTCCCATTATAGTATATAAGTGCTCATAGGTGCACATATAAGATTGATTAGAGATCTTTTGTATGGAGCATGCCAAATAGTATAATATAACAGGCATACATTAACTAGCTATGTCGCCTTATATCATAGGCTTATAGGGTGATCCCATGTAGCATTGTAAACCCGGTAATGCCCAAGGGCATGAGGGTCAAGGCCTCACATGAGTATTCGCCATCCATCGAACGAAATTCTGACATAGTAGCAAACCAATTAGAAATTGGATATGATAGTAGCATTCCAATTAGATATTGGACATGATTGTAGTAGCCGATTAGATGTCAGATAGTTTATAGAATATCATGTTAGTAGCATTTCATTTAGATATTGGATATGATCATAGTATTTGATTAGATATCAGATATTAGATATTAGACATGATTATAGTAATCGATTAGATATGAGAAAATTAGTAGAGCATTTTAGTAGAAAAGCCCGATTAGATATCTGTTGAAAGTAACTCAAAAATGGAACACAAATATTATAGGGACTGATTTTGTCATGTTTGTATTTTAGTTATAATGTTGAAGTAAAGTTTATGCTGATAATAGCAAGTTGCTTAAAGTTCAAGGACTGTTGGTGACAAGCTGCTAGAAGTATTTGGTCAAGGAGTATTTAAGCTTCTCTCCAGCTAGGGTTTCATAATCATAATTCGTCTCTCTCTCAAGAAAGCTGCTCACAGCTTTCTCTCATTATATTGATAATCAATCAAGATCTGTTTGAGGGTTCTTATTGTTGCTTAAGAGTGATTGTGAGATAATAGTTGTAATAGTACTATTGATAATTAGTCAATAGACTTCCACCTGATTAGCAGTGGGAAGTTTTGTGGTTAATCTCATTCTGGGTTTGTGGTTGTTATGATTTACTGATTAAGATCAGGTTCTTGTTGATCTTGGTTGATTGTGGTTTATAATAATAAAGGTTAATCTTGAATTGAGATTCAAGAGTTAGTTTCTGGGTATAAATTCTGTTTTCCTACATGGTATCAGAGCCAGGTTACTCGCCTTGCTCGTTAAAATTGATTTCGGAAAATTAGGGTTTCAAAAATTTGGGGGTTTTTTCAATCTAGTTTGATTAAACCTAATTAACTGTGATTAATTGGTGTCTTTTGACTCTGATTGATCAATTTTAAATGTTTTTACAAAACGCCTAATTTTTGAGAAAATTAGGGTTTGGATATTTTTTGGGGGTTTGATCTCTTGCTTCGATTGGTGGTTGGTTCTTGGTATTCTTGATTCTTATTGGAGAATCTTGGTGGTTCTGGGTTGATTGAGATCGTGTGGGTTGTGATTCTTGTCTCAAGAATTATAATCTGGGTTCTTGTTCCGCTGCTTTCTGGATTTGCGTGCACTGTAACACCTCTCGCACTCTTTATCTTTCTTTATTCTTATTGCTTGTTTAGATTGACGTGGAGTAGGAGTTGGGATTGTTGGAGGTTGTTGTGATTGCTGTTGGAGTGTGGTTTATCTGTTTAGTTGTAGTTCTTGATTTAGAGTGATCTGCCCTTGACCTACCACCTTGAGTGGCAAGAAAGCCTAGGAACTATCTTCTTGTTTTTTTTCTGTGTTTTTGCTTATTTTCCAGTATGTCTGTTCATGGTTATACTGATGATGAGTATGAGGCTGATGAGCCTGTTACTTTGATTAGCAGATTGGATCTTAGTAATCCATTGCATTTGCATCATAATGACTCTGCCACTCTTACTGTTGTATCTATCAAATTAAAAGGAACTGAAAATTATAATGTGTGGTCTTGTGCTATGTTGTTAGCATTAGAAGGAAAGAATAAAATTGGTTTTGTAGATAGGTCTTGTAGAAGATCTAATGTTGATGAGGTTCTAGGTAGACAATGGGATAGGGTGAATGCTGTTGTCTTGGGATGGATTTTAAATTCTATATCAGAAGAGTTGTTTTGGGGACAAATTTTTTCTAAAAGAGCTTCTGATGTGTGAAATGAATTAAAAGAAATGTTTGATAGAGTTGATGGTTCTGTTACTTTTAACTTGCATCATAAAATCAACTCTTTGTCTCAAAATGGTAGTACTATTGCTGAATATTTTAATAAGTTTTCTACTCTGTGGAAACAGTTTGATGCTTTGGTTAAGTTGCCTAGATGTACTTGTCATGCTGCTGATGATTTTAAAAAACATAATCAATTGATGAAATTAATGCAGTTCTTAATGGGATTAGATGAGTCTTATATGCAAATAAGAAGTAATATTTTGTCTAGAGACCCTCTTCCTGATGTTAAAGGGGCTTTTGCTGTTATTTCTAGTGAGGAATCTCATAGGTCTCAGTGTTCTTGGTTCGGATGGTGGGACTTCCCAAAAGTCTCGTTCATCTCGTGTTCAACTCCAAGTTCCAAATAGAGGAACACACGAGGTCTTCTACCGTAGTTCTTTCGCACTCAACAATGGCCCTAGAAATAATGATACTAGAAGGACTGCTGGTGGTCCTGTTTTAGTTTGTGAACATTGTGGCTTCATGGTCACACTGTGGATAGGTGCTTTAAGCTCATTGGATATCCTGTTGATTTTGGGAAAAATAGAAAGAATAATAACAATCAGGGTGTTCAAAATTTTAATAAAAGATTTGTTAATAATAATAATTCTGTTGGCTCTAGTTCTATCTTTGCCTTTTCTGATGAACAGATATCTAAACTCATTTCTTTGATTAAGGAGAACTCTGTTAGTAATAATGGAAATGGAAAGACTGTGCACGCCAATATGGCAGGTATTGTCTTCAATAAAAGTAAATTTTTTAATCAAAATTTTACAAGGTTCTTTTGTCATAATAGTAAAATGAGGGCTGCATTGGTTGCAACAGCTATTATTGTAGATTCTGGTGCAAATCAACATCTTACATATACTGATAAATATTTAGTGAATGTCATTGATATTTCTAAGCTTGGTATTAAGGTATCTCATCCCAATGAGACTGAAGCTTTAATTACTAAGGTTGGAAATATGGTTCTCACTAACCATTTAACATTATATGATGTGTTGGTTGTTCCTGAATATTGTGTCAGTTTAATGTCTGTTCATAAGGTGGCTAGAGATAGTAAGTTTGTTGTTGCTTTTGATGAGACCAAATGTTATGTTTTACCTCAGGATTTGAGGGAAATGAAGGTTCTGGGGATTGGTAGACAGATGGATGGTTTGTATTACTTTGATGGAGATCAAGGTATTGATCTAGGGGTTAGAAATTTTAAGTCTGCTTGTGATTTGACCAAGAAAACTTGGCATTGCAGACTTGGTCATCCCTCTGACCAAGTCTTAACAGTGCTGAAGGGTGAAATCAATTTTCAAAACAAAAATGAAAATGAGCCTTGTGACATTTGTCAACAGGCTAAACAACCTAGAGAGCCTTTTCCTCTAAGTGACCATAAAACTTTGAATTTAGGTGACTTAGTTCATCTAGATCTTTGGGGTCCTTATAAATTAAAAAGTAAAGAAGGCCACAGATTCTTTTTAACAATTGTTGATGATTTCATCAGGGCAGTTTGGGTATACTTACTTAAGAGTAAGCAAGAGGTGTTTGATTATATTCAAATTTTTTATAATCTGATTAAAACATAGTTTGAAAAGTGTGTTAAAATATTTAGAAGTGATAATGGCACTGAGTTTGTTAATACTCAATTTAATGGATTTTGTGAGAAAAATGGTATTATTCATCAAACATCTTGTACTTACACACCTCAACAGAATGGGGTTGTTGAGAGGAAACATAGGCATCTCTTAAATGTTGCTAGATCCCTTATGTTTCAGGGGGGGTTGCCTTTATATTTGTGGTCTGAATGCATTTTAACTGCTACTTATTTGATTAACAGATTGCCATCTTCAGTGCTGAATGGATTGTCTCCCTTTAATCTTGTTTTTAAAAGAAAACCTGAACTTAGTCATTTAAGAATTTTTGGTTGTCTTTGCTTTGCTACTATTCTTACCAGTAATGATAAGTTTAGTAGTAGAGCTGAGAAATGTGTTTTAGTTGGGTATTCCAATTTTCAAAAAGGTTATAAACTTTATAGTCTTGAAAGGAAACAGTTTATATTCTCTAGAGATGTAAGATTTTTTGAAAATGTGTTTCCTTTCAAGATTAAAAACTCTTCTGCTGCTCCTGACCCTCCTGACCCTCTCAGTCAGAGTTTGAATCATGTTAACTTCTTTGATGAAGTAACTTGTGACAACTCTGACACATTCAATGATGATAATACTCATGATGATCATCATGAGGTGAGGGCGACCCTCCTCGCATCTAGGCGCCCAACTATTGACCATGAACAGGGTGATTTGGGACACTCTGATGGTTCCAATGAGGTTACCAGTACAAGTGAGATGGCTGCAACTCCTCTAGGTGTGAGTAGTTCTGAGGGTGAAAATAGTTCCTTATCAGAACCAGCAGCAGATCTGCCTTTTGTTAATAATCAACCTACTTTAAGAAGGTCTGACAGATCATCTGTTTTTCCTAATAGATACAATGACTACGTGGTTGATTCTAAAGTTAAATTTGGACTTGAAAAATTTGTTACTTATGCTAAACTTAAGAATGATACTCTCTGTTTTGTTGTTGAACTTAACAAAAGTTTTGAGCCTAAAACATATTGGGAGGCATGTATGTATCAGCACTGGATGGATGCTATGAATAGTGAGATGAAAGCTTTATATAGTAATGATACTTTTGAATTTGTTGAGTTGCCTGTTGGTAGAAAAGCTATAGGTAGCAAATGGGTGTTTAAAATAAAATACAAATCTAATGGTGAAGTTGACAGATATAAAGCTAGACTTGTTGCTAAAGGTTATAATCAGAAAGAAGGAGTAGATTTTGATGAAACCTTTTCTCCTGTTGTTAAGATTGTTACTGTTAGGTGTCTTATAAATCTTGCTGTTCAGCAAGATTGGCCTATTTTTCAGCTTGATGTTAACAATGCTTTTTTATATGGAGATTTAGATGAGACTGTTTATATGTCTTTACCTGATGGGTTTTTTAATGCTAATGATAAGAGAGTTTGTAGACTCAAAAAGTCTTTATATGGTTTAAAACAAGCACCCAGACAATGGAATGCAAAGTTAACCAATGCCTTGCTTGAAAATGGATTCATACAGAGTAAAAGTGATTATTCCTTGTTTATCAAGAATGAATCAGGTAATATTGTTGCTTTACTTGTGTATGTAGATGATATTATTGTTACTGGTAATAATTTGGCTGAAATTGAAAGTTTTAAAGTTTTTCTCAAATCTAAATTTCAAATTAAAGATTTGGGAAAGCTTAAGTACGTTTTGGGTATTGAGGTTATTGAAACTGATAAGGGTTTATGTTTAACTCAGAGGAAATATTGTTTGGATTTACTTACTGAATTTGGATTGTTAGCATGCAAACCATCTGCTTTTCCTTTAGAACAAAGTCTTTCTATTACTAATGAACCTACTATACTTGATCATGTTTTGGACAACATTACTGAATATCAAAAATTAATTGGAAAATTGATTTACTTGACACACACTAGGCCTGATATTTCATATGCTGTACATTGTTTGAGTCAGTTCATGCATAAGCCACTTAAGTCTCATCTTAAAATTGCACTTAAAGTTTTGAGATATCTTAAGGGTTCTCCTAGAAGAGGAATACATATTGTTAAGAATTCTTTTGAAAATCTTGAGACTTATGTGGATGCAGACTGGGCCAAGTGTGTTGTTACTAGGAGACCAGTTACAGGGTTTTGTATATTTTTAAATGGTTCACTGGTTTCATGGAAAAGTAAAAAACAAAATACCCTTTCTAAGTCAAGTGCAGAGGCTGAGTATAGAGCAATGGCTTCTGCTACTTCAGAAATTGTTTGGGTCTTAAAAGTTTTAAAAGATCTAAACTGGGAACATTTTTTACCTGTTAAACTCTTTTGTGATAGTCAAGCAGCAATTAAGATTGCTGCAAATCCTGTTTTCCATGAAAGAACTAAACACTTGGAGATTGATTTACATTTTGTGAGAGATAAAATTTTAGCTGGGGTTATCAAGACTGAAAAAGTTCAATCAGCAGATCAAACTGCTGATATTTTTACTAAGGGCTTAGATAAACTTCAACATGAAAAACTGGTTTCCAAACTTGGTTTGTTTGATGTGTTCTGGTTTGAGTTAAGGGGGGATGTTGAAAGTAACTCAAAAATGGAACACAAATATTATAGGGACTGATTTTGTCATGTTTGTATTTCAGTTATAATGTTGAAGTAAAGTTTATGCTGATAATAGCAAGTTGCTTAAAGTTCAAGGACTGTTGGTGACAAGCTGCTAGAAGTATTTGGTCAAGGAGTATTTAAGCTTCTCTCCAGCTAGGGTTTCATAATCATAATTCGTCTCTCTCTCAAGAAAGCTGCTCACAGCTTTCTCTCATTATAGTGATAATCAATCAAGATCTGTTTGAGGGTTCTTATTGTTGCTTAAGAGTGATTGTGAGATAATAGTTGTAATAGTACTATTGATAATTAGTCAATAGACTTCCACCTGATTAGCAGTGGGAAGTTTTGTGGTTAATCTCATTCTGGGTTTGTGGTTGTTATGATTTACTGATTAAGATCAGGTTCTTGTTGATCTTGGTTGATTGTGGTTTATAATAATAAAGGTTAATCTTGAATTGAGATTCAAGAGTTAGTTTCTGGGTATAAATTCTGTTTTCCTACAATATCAACGGACTATATTTATAGTCATAGTGAAATGACCCATTATAGTTAATGGGTAAATAATAGAAAGTCCGATTAGATATCGTAATAGAGAGATTAGATTATATTTCTATTAGTAATAGATTTGTTTTACCAAGTCTTTATGACTTCTTGTTGTTATGTGCACCTTTTAGGTAATTGAAGTGTGGGCATGTAGATAAAGTAGAGGGAGTATTTTAGGGAAATCAGTAATGCTCGGATGAAAGATTGAATGAGCATCTTTTACACTCTTTTTAGATGATCAACTTGTAAATGCCTCAAAGTAATTATAATGTCTTTTGGTTCCAAAATAGTTCCTAGTAAATCAATAGTGTTTAGTATTTTGTATATGTATGGTTTAGAAACAAGTTGTACTGTTCTTGGTCTAAAGGGAGTGTTTGGGGTTAACACCCGCACTTCATTAAATAGTGCTTCCCTGCATCTTAGATTTGAGATTTGTAATTAAACATGTTATTTATGATATATGAAATGTGTCTTTAAAGTTTGAAAGATTTCCGAGTTGTGTAAGCCTAATTTTCAAAAGGTCAAGGTCTGCAGACTTTGAGATGCCTACAGCATAGAGACATTTTAGTCTTTATGGCGTAGAGGTCTTACGACACAGAGACATGTTTTTCTTTATAGAGTAGAAGCTACGATTATATATAAAAATGAGGGTTTAAATACTTCACTATTAATAGTGATAGTTACTTTAAGAACCTTCAATCCTCCCAACTATTATACTCAAAGTTTATAACTACATAATCACACACAAAAAAACCCTTCACTCATCAAATTTACTCAAACACACAGCTAGGTCATAACTCATAAGGCTCATCATCCATTCACAATTAAAATACTGCAACTTAATTTGAGATTAAATTTATCTTCATTATTGATAGGACAATGTAATCTCCCATACCTATCCACTATATGGATATTAGGCACTAATTAAATGAAGTCTAAAATTATATAAAGTTAGATCTTTAAAACTCCATAGTCACAAAACAATTAAAGAAATTCACTCAATATAAGATGACATGCACATTTTATTAGAGAAATTTTCAAAAGTAACTACCTTTTGGTTTAGGGGTTTACTTTCTAGTATAAAAAGAGTTTTCAAATTTAGTTTTGTACGACCGCTAGACCGTGCGGCCTTATACAAATCGTGACACATATCTTAAGGTTGGTGGGAAGTTTTTTGCTTGACCGAAGTGATGTTTTGTGCGGACATTTTTTTTCTCGACCGACAAGATATATTTTTCTTATTAGACACGTAGGTTTCACTGTTGACTTTTTTTTTCTCCCATTTTTGAAATGTGTGGTTTGTTTTATTTGTAAAAGTCAAATGGTGGGACCCACTTGTCTAATAAGACAAAATGTCTTGTAGATCGAGAAAAAAGAAAGTGGTCACATAAAATGTTACTACGGTCTAGCAAAAAACATCCCACTTACTTTGGAATTGGCTATTGAATAGCCAAACATATTCCGTCCGGCCCTTGTAGTGTGGATGGAGGATGAAGGAAGAACACCTTACTTCTTTCAAACTACCTTTGGACACGAGTCACGATTTTTATGAGGTCGCACGGTCTAGCGGTCGCACAAGACTAAATTTAAAAACTCTTTTTTTACTAAAAAGTGAACCCAAAAACCAAAAAAAAGGCTAGTTTTGAAAATTCCTCTCTTTTCTAATCATACCATGCTCGCAGACCTTAGCTTAACACTTAGGTTAATCCAACATGTTCTCGTAATATGTAGTCATTTTTCATTCACATCTAAGTGCTATTCACTTATTATGATTTTTCCCGTAATATAATTTTTTTTGAGCTTATATTATGACATGAGTTGTCAGGCTAATAACTACATGTCTACTTTTATGCATAATATGAGATGAAATCTTTTATTTAAAAACAATGTTTACAGTATGTCTTATTAAAATATTATCCTTAACATCAAATAATACCACACTAATTAGTTCGACCGAAAATTTTTCGATTTTATTTTCTTAAAATACTCTCAAACAAGCAAAGCCTATAGATTACTTAACAAAGATATCTTGTGGATTATAATTACAAGACACACAATTTTATTTATTTTACATTTGAAAAAAAGTTACACGAGACACACAATTATAGATACATGAGACACGGACTCCCTAGTATATAACCCAACAATTTTATTTATTTTACATTAAAAAAATTGGTTATAGGGTTTGTACATCTCTTACTCCTCTCACCTTTTTTATTATCCGATTTATTGACATGATGAGATAATTTTTAATTTTTTTATTATATTTTGATTTTATGATTTATGTTCCGCATTTTTTTAGGCAATTTTACTAATTTTATTAACAGAACAAAGATAGTTTTTATGGTATTATGCTCCGTATTTTTTGTATTTTAATACTTTTGACTCGTTAAACTTATAATTTTTAGAGTAAATTACACCGTTCGTCCTTGTGGTTTGCGTTGACCGCATGGTTTTGTCCTTTGACCAAAAAGTTGCAGACTGCTCGCTTAAGTGTGAAGCGTTATCTGCTCGTCCTTTGACCAAACGACGTTAAGTTTGACCGTTAAAAACCCCATCATGTGACTTGCACACGAGGGTAAATTCGTCATTTCAACACCATAAGGACGAATGGTGCAAGGACGAACGGCGTAGTTTATGTGTTATTTCTGTCATCACCACTTACCACACACACACAAACATAAAACACACATCATCATCATCACCATTTCTCTCTCTCTTTAACCTAGCCACCGACCACCTTAAACCACCACCGCCACACCGCCGCCTACCACACTACACCACCCACCTCAAAACACTCCCCACTCTCCCCTCTTTCCGATCCACTAGGTCACGCGCCTAAAAACCCTCCCCCACCTCTTGGTATACACTCACGTGCCACCACCACCTCACCACAACGCCACCACCCGTTCTCTTTTTGTGTTGTAAGCAAAGGTAGGTTAAAACCCACGAGTTTTGACTCGTGTTTCTTGGTAACTCGTTGATGAGTCACGAGATGACTCGGTCACATGTCGCATCACGATCTTTATTGAAGGTCGCGGGTAAGATTAGATATTTGTATTCGATTTTGTGTTTTCAGTTTGTAAGTGACCGAACACAAAAGGAGAATGAAACCTAATGGTTTTGTTCTTTCTTTTAAGTGGTTCGGATAATGATAAGAAGTTTTGCTTCTAACACGGATCGGTGAAGATGAATCTCTTGTGATTTTATTTTTTGAACGAATCTAAGATTACACAACGAGATAAACTGAGATCCTCTTTTGTTTTTTTTTCTTCTGTTTCATTTATTTTCGCTTATCGCTTCTTTGAAAGATAGGAAGTGATAATGAGATTGTTGATGTTGGTTATATGACTTGATGTGGTTGGCATTTAGGATTAGATGTAGGTGGTGGTATATGTTGTTCGAGATGGGTAATTTGTTCTTCCGATCTTCATCACTTTCTCGTTTCTTCTTTTATTTTTCATTTGAACTGTTTTCGACCGTGAGGATTAGATCTCGAGGTCAAACGGTTTAACCCGAACTGCTGATGATTTGATCCGAGGTAATAATGAGTCAAACTGTTTGGTGAATAGATTTGAGGTTGTGAGTCTAACTCATGAAACTTTACATACTTGCAAGTATTCAAATAAAAGTGAACAAACTCGCAAGTTTTCGCTTAAAGGATGAGCAAACTCGCTAATCTTCAACTGCAGAAAATTAGAAACTCGCACGTTTTCAGTTAAAGAGAGAAAAGTGGTGAGGATGATGAATGGTTGTGTTTGTATGTGTAAATGATGGTGGTAATGGTTAAGAGAAGAAGATAGTGAGGGTATTTTAGTATTTTTACCCGAGTTTAACGGTCAAACTTAACGTCGTTTGGTCAAGGGACGAACGGCGCATAACGTTTCACACTTAAGGACGAACGGTGCAACTTTTTTGGTCAAAGGACGAAACCCTGCGGTCAACGCAAACCACAAGGACGAACGGTGTAATTTACTCTAATTTTTATTTCGTTTTTTTTATTTCACAGTATTATAATAAAAACAAAATTATAGAAATAAAATAGAAATTAAATAAAAATTAAAAGGTGTGTAAAAACTATTTTGATGGCGTGAACCCACAACCAAAGAAAAAGGAAGAACAAACATTTAGTGTTCTCTTTATCCTATGGAAACCAAAATCCTATAACTTGATCCTATAAGGCTGTACACAATGAAGGTCGTATGTGGGTTGACCAACACGTATGCAGATCGCCCTTGATATGGCTTTTTGGTTCTTGTAGGTCGTCGGTCATTAAAATGCGTTAATCGATCGTATAATTGACCGAAATCTTGTGCACACAAACAAATAAAATGTGTATGTTAATTAATTAAAAAAAAAAATTGTATTATTTTTTTTTATGTAGGTCATCTTAGTGTGATAAAAAGTCGTTTATAGATCGTCAGAGAAAAAAAAACGATATGAGAGACTAAATGCAAGTGCCTCATAGTAATTGTTGTGCTTAGCCTAACACACTTGTACATATTCTCTAATCTTAATCAACATTACATCAATCTAGTCTAAGAATAAAGCTAAAAGGAAGCAATGAAAAAAGTAAACTGAAATGAATAGTAAGCATAGGGTTAGCCTACACTACTCCTCTTCCTTCCCTACCCTCAGATAATATAAATAGGTATATGTGAACAAACACCAAAAGCCTAAAAGTTTCCACACATTAGATAACAAAATCAAAGAGTATGGCTTTAGAAACACTATCTTCCAATGAACTCCTCAACTTCATAATCTATGACACCATTTCTGCAACCCCTTTTACCTTCAATGACTCATCTTCTCAAAACACAAATAACTCAAATACCTTCTTCTACAATCTCCATAATCACAACCCTAACCCTAACCCTAATCTACTATCTCAAGAACTTGAAGGTGCTGACATGGAAATTATGAGTTCTAATTCTTCTTTAACTACAACCACAGAAAAGATGTCTATGGCTGTTCAAGCTTATTGTGGAAGCAAAAACCCTGAAAAGAATTATTGTGATAATAACAACAAGAATAAAAGTATTCATAATAACTTAGGGGTTCAAAAGAAGAAAAGAAGAAGGAGGCCTAGGGTTTGTAAGAACAAAGAAGAAGCTGAATCTCAAAGAATGACTCACATTGCTGTCGAAAGAAATCGTAGGAAACAGATGAATGAACATCTTGCCGTCTTACGGTCCCTCATGCCGGAATCTTATGTCCAAAGGGTATTTTTTATATTGTTTTTTTCATTACTTAATTATAATGCAAATCCATTTTTTTTAATAGTATAGGCTTTTATTTTTTTTAGATAAGATTGTCCAAATAAACTGGTAATTAATTAAATGTAAAATTATATTTAATATATATATTTGGAGTTGATTTGAATTACTTTAACTTTCATTCTTTCATTATCTTCAAAAAGAAATCTTGCAAAGTTGTTTTTCAATTTACCTTTTTGGTGTTCTGCAATTTTCAAAATGTTGTTACCTAGAAAATGCAATGCCTGTCCATAGATGTGTCTTTTTTTTTATGAAATTTTACTTTGTTAATACTGTTGGCCAAACATGAGCTTACTATAGCTTGTACTTGAGTTAGATTATGTATATTAGTATATAAACTAAATCTTAAACCCACAATTATATTGTATATGACTTGATTAGTATCATTAGATAAGCCAAAGATACGAGTCTAGACATCTCTCTCTCATGGTACAAATCTTAAAACACTGTGATTAACAGTTTTATCTCTATAAAAGCATTATCTTCTTTTTAGAGATCCCTTTTCGTGTCAATTTGTCGGATTCAATGAACAACAATAACATGCCAAAGTTTTGCAGTTTCATATGGTTGACTTAATGATTATTTAGACGTACATTATTTTTAAGAACTTAATAAATGACGGTTATGCCCCTTGTGTTCATTCAATTATCAGGGTGACCAAGCTTCCATAGTTGGTGGTGCTATAGAATTTGTCAAGGAGCTTGAACATCTTTTGCAATCTCTTGAAGCTAAAAAATTTGTCATGACTCAACAACCACAAGAAGATGACGATAACGGAGGGCATGATAGTAATTTCACCAATTTATCATCAGCTGCACCTCCATTTTCACAGTTTTTCTCATACCCGCAATACACTTGCTCTCAAATTCCCAACAAGTACACTTCTAAAAGCAAGGCAGCTATTGCGGACATTGAAGTTACTTTGATCGAAACGCATGCTAATCTTCGGATTTTATCGCAAAAACGGCTTGCTCAGCTGTCGAAAATGGTGGCTTGTTTCCAAACACTTTATTTAACAGTGCTACACCTCAATGTGACCACATTGGACCCTTTGGTTTTGTACTCCATAAGTGTTAAGGTACGTAAAAGAAATCTTATATTGTACTAGCTGTTATATACAACCCACATTTTAACACCTCATAAATGTGTCCATTCTTTTTAATATTTGCATAATTAGGCACAAAAATAAATTACTGTTCATGTATGTATTGTTCATGCAAAAGTGTGTAGATGAAAATGACTTTACATTGGATGACTCGACGATGCAAAAACCAGCTTTTGAGATACGACTAGTACTTTCCTTTTCTATCATTAGACACAAATTTCTTTTCCTTGGAAAATAAAACTTTCATCATGGTCAAGGCAAAAAAAATACTCTAAAAGGGTCCATCAGTTTTACTTTATCAACTTTTTGCAAAATTCAAAGTTCAAATCTACTAAGGTCTATGAATAACCAAGTCCAAACCAATTACTAAAATCAAGTTGTTTTAGTTTAAAAGTTACAAATTTTGGATAAATAAACACAAATTAAGAAGTCTTTAGTATACTTGACTTTTTGTATCAAAATGGATTAATTTTTGTAACATTTTTAATAAAAACTCGAAAAACTCTTAAAAGGTATGTCTAGGGTATTTCTGGGAATTCCACCAGGTATTACCCAATTTGTTAATGTTTTGGAAATGATGGCTAGAAAAGGATGTTTGTTTCCATAAACCGATGTTGTTTCCAATTTTTGCAACTTTGTCTTAAAGTTAAGGAAATATTCAACACAATATATAAAAGTTCATTGAAAATTGATGAAAATATTACTATATGTTGATGTAAAAAAATATATGTAAACATGCAGGTGGAAGAAGGATGCAGACTCAATTCAGCAGACGAGATAGCAGGTGCAGTCCACCAGATGCTCAGAATTATTGAGGAGGAAGCTACCCTATGTGTTGTTGATTCAAGATAGAAAAATAGATGTTTGTGCTTTTACCATTTTACCCTTTTGGGCATTGTAAAATCACCATAATGCCACCCTTTCTCTCTCTAGCTTGTTCTTGGTGCACAGTAGTAGGATTTGCTATTACTTTGAATTTCAACTAGTTCAATTAGATGTTTTCGTAAATAATGATTTGAATTATTTAAGTTATTGATTGCATTTATTTTCTAAAGAATGTTGACATTTGTAAATTACAGTAGTAGATATTTAGTTTTGACGAGACAAGTAAAATGATTATTGGAGCAACTTCAATTCAAGTTTATATCATTTATACATTATAATTTTATAAACTTGTTTACTTGACCATATAAACCTAACAAGGGTCTCATTCACTTGTCTTTTAAATATATATTAGTCTTAAAATGCAAATTAGACCAGCATTAATTTCTCTCTTCTTTAGTACATACATATCTCCTTGCAATGTCGGAGGTTATTTTCTACCTTTGATATAATCGGAAACAGCCTCTCTATCTTATGTAAGGGTACGGGTAAGGATGTCTACATCTCAACCTTCTCATACATCGTGAAAGACGGTATTGAAACTCATAACTCGTGAAAAACGATATTGAGAGTTAATTTACTTTATATAACCTTGCTCCATAAACTTTGTAATGCAATGCTAAGTGTATACTATAAAGTCCACATACGATGACAACTCAACATAAAACTCTTGTATAAACCTCTATTGAAAATGCTTTTAGTCACTCTTCTCATATTAAGTGATGAATTCAGTTTGTAAACAATCAGATCGCTAGATAGTTTTAACTAATCACATTTTCTAAAAAGTTCATTTTGAAAGTAAACATTTTGTTTATAATGCATCGAGTAATCTGCCAAAAGAATAGTTTACCAGGATATTAATCTCAAGAATTTTGTTGACATTTGTTTGGTTTAAGGGTATAACTAAATTATAAAGTCAGGAATCATATTCACAAAATTTGTGCTTCTGTCTAAGTGGATGAATTAATAAACTGATTTCTTAATTTGTCATCACACTTATACCAATCATGATTCTCGACTAGTAAATGTCACCTTTGTTCTTTTTGGAAATTGTTGACTGTAATTCAATGTCTACCTTAGGGTTTTTATTCGAGAAAGATTGTTTATTAATAACGAAAAACAAATGTAATAATCTAGTATTCAACAAAGCTAAGTGGAAAAAAGTCAATGAAAAAAGGCAAAGAGAAAGACAAATAGTAAAGCATAAATTCATTTTTCTTTTTGTATTATTTGGTTTACATGTATGGATATCTTCAAATTTGCATTTCTCAACACATGCAATGCCAAAACTTTTGGGAAGAGAAAAACTGAAAAGTGGTTGTTACTTCAGTGTCAAGCATGCAAATTTCCATGTTTTGGTCTTCACAGGCTCAATACGGGCAAAAATGGCTGACAGCTTGTATTGGAGGAACAAAATATATTGTATAAGTTATTATTTTCTTGATTCTTCCATTATATAACATTTAGATTGTTGAAACTCATAGAATAACTGTTAAGCAGAATTCAGAAATTTACATATGCACGTTGTGACTTGCAGAATTACCAGTGACTTGTATGTTGATAAGACTACAACAAAAGCTTTCATCCTTTAATTTACCCTATACAATTATTTAATGAAGATAAACATATTTATACACCCGAATTTGGATTATTTATGCTGACATCAAAGTTAATACGGACACAGTTTTAAAAATGGGAAATTAACAATACGGTCATGTAAGACCCGTGGCGGAACTTGAACATCTATTTTGAGGAGGCCGAATCGTAGATTTGTTTGTATTATCAACCAAATTATCCCCAAAACCTATAATATTTACACTAGTTGCCGCACATTTTTTCTTTTTTTTGGGGAGGGGGGTGGGACCGTCCTCTGCCCCCTTAATAGTTCCGCTAGGACGACTAAGTTTACATTAAAGATGCATTTACGGCTACAATAACATATGCATGTCCTAACATATCAAACATTATATTTACCGCTATGTTTAACATTTTTTAAAAAACAATTCGCCGCACATCGCATATGCGACGTGTGCTACACCTTCATCCAATAGCTGTGTGATTCTTGGCATTTTTTCAATCAAAAACACACAATCAAATAGTACACACCATCACAAACAAAGAACACCGTACTTAAGAAACACACACACTCTTAGGATAAATGTGTAGCACATGTCTCATGAGGGAGGTGTGATGGACAAGTAGGTATGATCGCATTTGATAAACGCTTAAAATACGTTTTTAATTTATAGAGAGACTTCGTACATGTTCGTAAACATAATTTTCTTTAAAATAAATACTAACTCTAAATTAAAATAAGGTGCACAATCAAAGTACAACTCTCATTTACCTATAAAGTATAGAAAGAGGGACTATATTATCCTTTAGACAAGAATATATGTAAGTGTACAAACATGGTCCTTAAATTGAAAAGCATGTGCCCGTATATTGACATATCAACACCAATGTCACCATCTTCTTGTAACTAGCTGCTTCTTTACAACTCACTAGATATTCAAACTCTATGAAGGGGCCTTTGGCCCAATGTATGTGTGGGTACTAGGAAGTTCTACATCTGTAATGTTTTTTCGAATAATGCATGTGGAGCATCGCAGCCATTTTTATTTTATTTTATTTTTTTATAAATGTTCTACGGTAAACATATTACTCCAAAAAAATATTAAAGTACATAAGATGAGGCTGGATCCTACAGAAACAAAAGATCGAATGTGAGTCTTATTGAATTGATGATAAACTAGAAAGGGTAAAACAAAGAAAGCGTAAAACCCTAAAAGCTAAATGGTAGTAGGCTCTTGTTAATTCTTATCTTAATATCTCTCTCAAACTCACAACTTGTGGCGAAACATTGAGAGTTTGTCAGTCAGAAAATGAAAACGTAGTCCAGAGTGTGGTTTGGTAAATACATCTGCAATCTGTAAAGCAGAAGGAACAAATGGTAGAGAGATATTCACCGCCTAAAGAGGATGACGAGTGAAATGACAATCTATCTCAATATGCTTGAGTATAACTTTTGGCAACAAGACGAGTCTTATATCTTTCAATGACCCATCAAATTTGGTGTTAATCTTACAGACCCAACGAGAGCCAATAGCACGCTTGCCGACTGGCAATGGTACCAAGTCCCACGTCTGAGTCTGATGCAATGCAGAGAGTTCCTCGGCCATAGCAACCCGCCAAAGTGGATCACAAAAAACCTCTTTATATGACACTAGCTCATGAAGACGATGTATAAAAGCAATAAAGGAACTAAAGGAATTCGAATAACAAGAATAAATAAAATCATCTCTTTTTATAGACTTACAATTACGCTTTGGTCGACCACTTGGAGGGGGACCAACAAAACCTTTAATAGATGATTGGGTAACCGTAGGAAGAGGTTGAGTAATGGTTGTAACATGTTGTGTTTCATTAGTGGTGTATTTCTTGAGATATTTCTTGGGGTATTTCTTGAGGTATTTCTTGAGGTATTTCTTAGGTGATTTCAGTTATGATAGGAGTCACAACAGGCAGAGATTGTTCAACTTCATCATCAAAAGGGTCCAATTTGATGATTTCAAATTGAGTCAAGTTATGCGAACTAGCAAGAACATAATAGTACGAGATATGTTGTTGGATCGATATACTTTAATCAATTTAACTTAACTAGCTTGTTAAGGTTTAATAACCTCGAATAAATCCTAAGTTATTAACAAAGAAACACTGAGCAATCTTTATCAAGTACGCGGAATTTACTTAACAAAGCTAAGAAGAAAAACTTTATTAACAAACTCTAAATCTGCTTATTATGCAGATACTCTAATACAATTCTAAGATAATCGAACTTTTCTCTAAACTCTTAATTCGTAAACTCTAAAACTCTTTTTCTGAAATCGTACCTCTAATGCCAATCTAGGAGTCCTTTTATAGGCTCGAGGATATCCTAGTCGGTTTACAATTGATAACCTTGTACGACAAGTAGTCTAAACATGGAATACAATACTTTCCATAAACGAATATAATAGTTTGATTGTTCTAGCAAGCTTTGACTTCACCTTGCAATGACTTTGACTTTGTCTTTAGCGATTACTTTGACTCTTTGACTTCTTCCAAGATTTTGCGACATAGTACTTTCATATCTTGATGATTTGATATCTTGAAGACTTTCATATCCCAACAATCCTCCCTAACTTGAATTCTACTTGCTTGACTTCAAATTCCTTTGTGAATATATCTTTAATGACTTCATCTTTAAAAATGGATTGTTCTTTAGTCTTTAGATTGTATCTCTGTAATATCTGTACTTTGTCAAAATATCTCTTAGAATTGTTTTCTTCACGTGACATCCAAAGAATCTCCATCTTTTCAAAGAACACAAAGAACATATGACAATTTGTATAATAATTTGGTTTAAGTTGCATACTATTCTCATCACTTCCAAGTGAATCATTGAAAATTCAATGGATTTAGAACTCTTTACCAAAGCCATTATCTCTCGAGTAGCCAAATGTTTTGGTGTGTAAGACCATGGTACATTGATAACCATATGATTTTTAGCAAACCACCGCCTATCAACAGATTTGTTTTGTCTTTACCAAAAGTCGTACCTTCGGACTAGTTAGTTCTTTTATCTAATGGTGAACTAATTACCAATAATGGTTTTTCCATCGCCTTTACCACAAGCCATTTCTTGTGGGCTAGCCAACTCTTCACATTTATCGATATGGTGAGTTGATGACCATTCAACTTATTAGCAAGTTGTCAACTAAAAGCGGTTTGATATATCTTTACGAGCCGTTTGCTCATGGATTAGTCAATCATTTTGTAAACATGGTGGATTGATAACCTATTGATGTTATCATCACAAAACCATTCAACCTTTATTTCAAAATATTTATTATTTAGCAAAAGGTTTCTTCTAAAAGTTATTTTAATCGGTTTAGTTCAAAGAACAAGATTTTGATGAAAGTCTTGTCGACTAGCAATACTTTGAATAAAAATCTTGATATATCAAAAAGTATTTATTCAAATAAAATTCATACCGGTTAAAGATCATTCTCAAGAATGGTAGTCCAATCAATAAACAAATTGATCACCATGCAAGCGGTTTCATCGACCTCTTCTACTTCCAATCCATGCTCTAGCATTCTTCTCATTAGATCAACTGTAAGAGGATATCTTCTTTCTCGCAAACATGTGAATCATTGTTCCATTTTCTAGCTCCAAGACATGAACTCCAGTTCTTCAAAGAATCTCCAAGAAACTATTTCCCGCTTTTCTTGATCCTTCCAAATATCATCGATGCTCTCTTCATCGGTTTCCCACATAGTTATGAGATCCCCATGTAAAACCAATCCAATCCTTCTAATGGATTATCTTCAAAATAAGTCTTCACAACATGATATAAGTAGAATAGATCTACTACATCTATAATATGCAACAAATCCCATAGTCTTTTGAAAACTTTGAAACTTTCATCTTCTTTGTGAAAAACCATGTAATCTCCATTCTTAGATTTCTAAACTTTGAAAACACTAATCTTTGATCCGCTCATCTTCATGTCATTATCTTCCTTGGTATAATCAAAATCTACCACTCGAGATAATTCTTCAATTCATCACTAGTCTCGCATCTTAATTCAACCTTTTCTTTCTTTGAAAACCGAACATCCGTAGCATCGGTTTTCTTTTTCTCTTTAAGCTCTTCTTCCTTTCGACTTGATCCAATAAGCTTCTTCTAAAGTCTTTAATGCCTGCAACATCTTTCTTATAAGCTTCTCTCTCGACATCATATAATCTTTTCATATCCACATAATTTAGCTTTGCAATCCTTTAAATCCTCTTGCCTTTTAAATATGCCATCATTGCATTCCTTTCTTTAGCTAAATTAGGTCTTCTTGACATAAATCGAGCAGTGTTGGAGATCAAAGGTTCAAAGAGCTTGACATCCAATTCATCTTGCACCTTTTGAGTGCTTTTCTATCCGAGCTTCGAGCTTCTTGTGCTTCTCTATCTTTAGCATTTATTTCTTCTTGAACTTTTCTAGTGCAGACTTCATTCCTTGCAACTTCAAATGCTCTAAGTTACGCCAAAGTGAGTTTCTTTTCTTAATTTCAACGAAATACCTTTCCTTTGTCTTTTGGATCAATTGCGGTTGATCGGTTCTTGATTGTTCTTCTTCTTGTATATCTCTAATAGTAACTCCTCCTCTTGGTTGTGACAAATCTAACATTGTAGCAATTACTTCATCATCACTTCTTTGAATGAATTGGTTTGAATGTAGCTTCCTCCTCTTCCTCTATAACATTGTAGAAGGACCGACTTCTTCTTCAAAATTCAATACCCTTGGAGTTATTGGTGTTATAACTTCGGCCTAGATGTATCATGAAACTCGGACTTTGATGTTCGAGACCTTGATCATCGCACCTTGAACATCGATGCTTTGAACTTGCACTTCTTCTTCTTGTTCCTCCGAAATAATCTTTTCTGCAGAGCTTCTGATTCTTTCTTCTTTTAATATCTTCTTGGATGCTTTCTTCTTCATAACATCTTCTTTCAAATTATCCTTTTACGAATTCCTCCCAAGTTGACAAAAGATGATTTAGGAACCTTCTTTCTTTTCAATTCTGACGAAGTGCTTTACGACGTTTGTTTTCCTCCTTAACCCATAAGTTGAAACCTTGAATATGGGTTTAACAAAATTTCTCAACCGTAAATAGTTACGCTTCAACTTCCTAATTGTTTTAGCTTGACGCTCAATGCCTTGTTCAACCTAGCTAGCGCCTTGTCAAAGCATAGTTATCCATAGTTAAACCTTCACGAGGTATAGGATGATCATCACCTTGAAGTTGGGAATGCGCCTCAAGCGAAGCGGATTGTTGAGGAGATGGAGTAGGTGTTCTCTCAATCTGTTTGAACCTCGGGGCTTGGAGAAACATCACCTTGTAAAGATGCGGTACCTTCAATAGAAGCGATGCTTGCAGATGCAAGATACCTTGTCTGTAATCGGTTACCTTCACTGTCTTCATCTTCTCCACCGCATCACGGACGACATGTACAACTTCCATCATTGTTGTAGTTAATGGAATATCTCCACCTCTGAACAAATTACTTCTCTTAGCCATGAATGTATAGATTTTGGCTTGTTGCACAATGACAGTAGTAAAGCGGCGGGTTTTGGAACATCGACCAATTGCTTGTTTAAGAAAACTGTATAAACCTTGGATACATCAACCAAGTTGCCCCAAATGATATATGTGATAGCATCCCATCCAAAATAAGCCGTGAAAAGTTAAACACCACATCGTAGCTAAGCCAACCACTGCAGGATGCTATATTTGACCCAAACTGCTCCCGAAGTGCTTTTAGAACTTATGCAATGGAGCAAGACATGAATCAAAAACTTCCATTGAGGACAGAATAATGCCTTCTTAAAAGTTTGTTCAGTCAAAGAACCTTCATAACCCAGATTGCTAAAAGTATCCCAAATCAGTTTCTTGTCGAATCGAATAACCCCATCTTCATCACCAAATAATAAATCATCACGAATAGAGGCCTCTGTAATTTTGATAGTCTTTCCAGCAACTGAGGATCTAATATAATATTCATCCTCCTCCATATTATCTCTAGCATTAGCCCAAAATTCTTGAATCCATGGTTCAATTATATCCGCTCAACTAAAGAGCATAACTAATAAGCGACCAATAAGATAATCAATGATATCATAGAAAGCCACATTCGCCTCAGTCTTGTCCAAATTAGCCACCATATTGTGCTTCGAAACAGTTAAACGATTCACCATTGTTGAAAGAGTGAGCACAATAGAAAGATTGTATCGAATAATAAAGAGATGGTAATTGGGAGATAAGTATGGAAACGATGGAAAGTAATAATGAGAGGGAAAATCGAAAAGTAGTTATTTATAGGTGAGATTTGAAAAATCACAGCCTAAATAACAAAGTTACCGTTACTACCAATTACCCATCAATATTACCGTTGGAACAGTACTTTAATACGACAAACAATACTTTCCACATAAGCGATATTTTCCCAGCGGTGCTTTCCCAAGCGGTACTTTCGAAATACGATGCTTTGTCAAAGACCTTCATATAAACTAAGTATAAACTAACATCCTCCCTCAAGCAATACACGGGACTATACCTAACATCTTATAGTCCTCCCCTTAAATATGACTTAGTAGTTAATCATTCCAATGCTCACGACCAAGTGATTGAATCGTGACACATCAAAACCTTTGGTGAGTAAATCGGCTACATTGTCATCCGTGTGAACTTTAACCACATTAATGAGCCTATGCTCATACGATCTCGATAAAGTGATGCCTAATCGAATATGCTTTGTCTTGGAATGATACACGAGATTCTTCACAATACAAATAGTACTCTCATTATCAATATTGATAGGAGTATTCTTAAAATTGAACCCATAATCCAAGAGTTGATTACGCATTCACAAAACTTGACCACAACAACTTGCGCAGACTACATATTCGACTTCATGAGAGGATGTTGTCAGCTTGTCTGCTTCTTGCATTGCCGGAGACTAACCTTCTACCAAGATATTGGCATCCACCAGTTGTGGATCTTCTATCATAATTATCACTGCATAGTCACTATCCGAAAAGCTTCTAAGTGAAAAGGTGACTCTTTAGGATACCACAACCCCAACTTAGGTTGTTGTTTCAAATAATGAAAATTCTCTTGACACATTCGGTGAGAGATCTTTGGTGAAACTTGATATCCGGCACATAAACAAGCTGCAAACATGATATCGTGGCCTTGATGCGATAAGATACATAAGAGAGCCAATCATAGATCAGATAACTTGACTTCAACAGTCATCCATCTTCATCTTTTCCCAATGAATTGATAGATTTAATAGGTGTAGTAACAGCCTTCATATCATCAAAATTAAACTTCTTAAGTATGTCTCGTAACATACTTGTCTTGGCTAATGAAAATTCCTTCCTTGGACCTTAACACAAGTCCTAAAAGAATGTTAACTCTCCCATTGAACTCATTTGAAATTCCTTCGCATCACCGCTCAAACTCCTTAACCATGGACCTGTTTGGTAGCCCCAAAGATAATATCATCAACATACACTTGAACTAACATGATATCCTTCTTGTCTCTCTTAATAAACAAAGTCTTGTCTATAGCTCCTCCCGTATCCATGTTGTAATAAGAATGTGAGAGCCTCTCATACCAAGCTCTAGGTGCTGATGAAGACCATATAGAGCCTTAACCACCTTATAGACTTTGTTTGGATGCTTAGGATCTTCAAAACACGGAGGTTGTTTCACATACACCTCTTCCGTAATAGTGCCATAAAGAAATGCACTCTTGACATCCATCGATAGACTTGAAAACCCATATAAGAAGCAAAAGCAAGAAATATTCTAATAGCTTCAATCCTTGCCACGAGAGCAAATACCTCATCATAATCTACCCTTCCTACATCCTATAACCCCGAGCAACTAACCTTGCCTTATTTTTGATAACATTGCCTCTTTCATCCCTTTTAACTCTAAAACCCATCTCGGTTCCAATAACTCTCTTCCCATCGGAAGATCACATAAAACCCAAACCTCTTGAAGTTTAAATTGAAGAAGTTCTTCTGCATAGCTTCAACCCGCTTTGTTTAGTCAAAGCTTGAGCAATATTCTTGGGTTCCTCTTGAGAGATGAAACAAGTAAATAAGCGTGTTTGATGGTCCTTATGATTTAGCTTTGTTTTGTTTATACACAAAGCTAAGTAAAGCATTGTGAGGTTTTGTGAAACCCTTAGCTTTGTGTCTTGTCATAACTCCGTAGAAGGACCAATGATTTGATCGGTTGGATGATTCTTATGAATTCGGAAGATTGGAGACTGTGGGCGCATATGTATCATCCAAGTTAGTATAATCGGCACCTTCATTGGAATCGTGAAAATACCTTCATCTTCAAGCTCATCATCGGTTTCTTAAACCGAGCATGGTAGGATCATCCAAATCATCTAAAATCTTGTCAGCAGTGCGTGATGCTTTGGTTGAAAATCTTGTCAAAAATCTTGTAAGAGTACTCTGCAGCCTTGTTCTTCTTCTTTGCCTCTTCATAAGCTCTCCTTTGTTCATCGGTGTAAGAATGTGCTAATACATCTTGAAGAAGCATCGATTAAGTTCCTCTTGAATAGATTGATCCTCGGCAGATAATGAGGATTTTGGTGCAACAAGATTTTGTTTTGGAGAATCGATGCTTTTGCTTAGGAACATCGATGCTTTGTTTTGGACTTGCGAATCTTTAGTAGGAACATCATCGGGTCTAATATGAACATCATGAACAACATCTTGAATATCTTCTTGATGTGCAAGGTTGATTTTCTTCTCTAACAGAACATAATTCATTGAAGGAGATAAAATCTCAAGATCAAACATCCAATCGGGACCTTTTCCTTTCTCATTGTCTTGATCTTCTAAGAACTCAACATGAAGACAATCTTGAATCTTCTTAGTAACTCGTTGTATACTCTAAAGCCTTTCTTCGTTAGTGCAATATCCCAATAAGTAACCTTCTTGGACTTGCCATCAAACTTCCTAGATTATCAATGGTGTTCAAAATAGTAAGAGGGCATCCAAAAGGCTTCATAAAGCGAATGTTGGGTTTATTGCCCATCGCCAATTCATAGGGTGTCTTCATACGTGGTTTGGTGGCGAAACCTGTTGAGTACATAACATGCGACTTACGACACGCCCAAAATTGAATAGGGAGATGAGAATCGCTAACATGGTCCTTCTTGCTTCAATCAAGGTCCTATTCTTCCTCTCTGCAACACCATTTTCTTTGTGGTGTTCTAGCAATACTAAACTCCTCTTTATGCCTTTATTTGCACAAAATCATCCATAGGCTTGTTCTTGAATTCGATTGCCATTGTCACATCTAATACCTCTAACCTTGAGTCTTAATTGGTTTTCAAGTGCTATTATAAGAGTTTGAATAGCATCAAAGGTATCATCTTTAAAGCCCAAAAGAAAACCCAATGAATCTACTACAATCATCGGTAACAACCAAACAAGACTTCTTCTTATTTAAACTTGCCACGAGACAGTCCAAATAAATCCATATGTAATAGCTCCAATGGTTCACTAATAGTTCTTTCATCAAGCTTCTACAGAAGCTTTGTGTTGTTACCCTTCTTGCATGCCAAACATGATTGATCATTCTTGTAAGTCTTTGAAGGTAAACCTCTAACTAAATTGCCTTTGACCAGTTTGTTGATGTTCTTGAAATTAACATGGCCCAATCTTCTATGCCATTGATGTGCCTCTTCAGATGTTGCTTTAGCCACCAAACATGTGGCTCTTCCATAAGAATGTAGACTCTTCATGTCTAAACTATACACATCATTTGTCCTTGGTACTCTAAGTACTACCAAGTCATCATCAACAGGTTTGAAGTCAGAAGAAAGGATGAGACATTACGTAGTCGTTGAATAACACAGGGATGCTTTTATCACAAATTGAGAGGCCGACAACAAGTTGAACTTTAGCTCCTTCACATATCGACATTCTCAAAATCGATTCTTCCAGCTTTAATTGTTCCTTTCCCAAATCATTCCTCCATTGGGATCATTCCCAAATGCAACTTTTCCTCCACTAAACTTCTAAAATCAAACAGGATCTCTTTATCGCTGTCATACTTCCGGCAACCACTATCCACAATAAGATGATCTTTAAGCTCCTCTTACGGGTTGCCACACACACAAAGAAAAGAGTTAGAAACTTTTAGGAACCCAAGCCATTCTTGACTTGTGTTCCCGCGAGAAGTTACAAACTCAAATTCTTTGAGTATGTAATTCTCACTATCTTTCAAATGATGATCCAAAATTATCTTTTGATGTTTAGCATGTGGATTTTCAAAACTCTCGATTTTTCAACATAAATTTCTTTCACCGATTATTAGCATTTTATTTTGACACAAAACATCGATTCACTTTTTGTTGAGCGTCTTGTATGTCTCTCGGTGATGCTTTCTCTTTAACCCATTCGGTTTTAACGGTGGTTCACGTGATCTAGATCCCTATATGAGCGTGATACCTTCTAGGTTGATAGTGAGATCTCCTAAATTTCTATCCCAGTATGGTTTTCGATTACCTTGTCTCGAGCGGTGCTTTGGAAAGTCTTGTGAGATCTTGAAGGTCTTCTACGATGTGGGTATCGTGATGCGGTGTGAAGTTTACGTGATTAACCCTATTTGAATTAGTCCACACCGGTTTGTGCTCTCTAGGTCTCGATTGTTAGACTTATTCCTCGGAAACTTTCTTAGATATTACGAGTGTTTGTCACAATCTTTGATTAAGTGAGTAGGACTATAACACACAAAACACGCCAATTGACCCATATGACCAAAGTGATTTCTTCTATTTCTATGCCCAAAATTGTTTTGCCTTCTTGATGACCGATTAATCTGTTTTGACCAAAATTATCCCAAAAGGTTTAGCGATCTTGTTTTGAAAAAGTTTTGCGTAAGTATCGCTTGTTGAGCGATGCTTTGATTTAAAGGTCTTCTTTGGATTTTGAACATTGTTTTCAACAGTTTCTTTGGGTTTCTCGGACCTAGATTGAGCAACAAGCTTCTTCCTAAACTCTAGGCTGTCAACACCATAACGAGAAACATCGGGCCTAGAGGGTGATGACTAATGGGATGAGGAACGACATGATAACCATTGTCATTCTTATATTCGGAGGTGGTTCACTTCATCGAGCCCTCATTACTAGATGAATCTACATAGTTAATGAGCTCATCATCACTAGTGGTTATGTCCTCAAAACACCATCATCCCGATCACTAGATTGGTTTTCATCTACATTATTAAAGTCCATTCCAAATCCTAAGCTGTTCTAATGTAAGCCCTTCTCTGTTTTTCAACATAAGCAACATGGGACAAGCGGACTCTCCCAGCGCAACAAACTTAGCTAACAAATCATCTCTTTCTTTAGTTAATTTCTCAATTTCAAGCAATTTTACGCTTTAGTTTCCATTCACCGAGTTTTAACCGGTAATCTGTTGTTCATATTTTTCACCCAAGCCATTTCATTATTTTCATGTGTTATGATTTTAGCTTCTATAGACTCTAAAGTGATTTGATATCCTGCTACCTCGGACCTAGCCCTAATACAATTATCTCTTTCAATCACATAACTGTTAAGTAATTTTGATAAAACTCATAACAGCTTGAGCATACCTCGAGATAGGAGGCGAGTTGGTGAAGTAGCCACCATAGCAAGAAGAACAGGATCATCTTCACTTTCTTTGCTCCAATCAAATCCTCCAAAGCCATCATCGATTCCAAAGCAAGGCATGTTCGATTCTTCATCAAAGCGGTGCTCAATCCAATGCTTCCACAATGTCTTCAATCGCATCTTCCATCGCTACCATACTGATGAAGTCACCGGTTCATCATCAAACTCTTCACTCCGGTCAACTTCGATAACTTCTCTTGAGCAACCAAAGCCTTTGTTTCGATTATTGGAATTTCCTTGAGCTCAAGTTTAGGCTTCTCGGATGTTATGTTTGCTTGATACTTAGCAAACTGCACTCCTTGCAAAGTGACCGATCTTTTGACAATTGAAGCATTCAATTTTAGATTTTCAAACGTTATTCCTTGTTTTGGTTTGAAATCAATATTTTTCCTGTCTTCTTCATGTACTTTTGATCCTTGCGGTGATCAAAGCAACTTGCCACGATATCAATTTCTTCAAGTGCATCTTCTTCATACATGCTAGATCCTCTTCATAAGTGGATGTAAGCTTGCTTGTTGTGCAAAGAAGGAACACACAACTTCATCCGAGTTCAAAGTGGTAGATGGTGGGGCTGCGAGCATATGATGGGGATTGTAGCAGCGATGCTTTGAGAAACAATACTTTGAGGAGAAGCGGTGATTTTGAAAGTCTTGCTTCTTCTCGAGATGATAAGCGTCTTGTGAGATTTGGGCTGGGTTGACCACTCATCTCATGTTCATACACCTTGATTGATGATAGAGATCATCAAAGTCCATAACATCAATCCTTGTTGTCCTCGATCATTGTAGCAATCACATGCCATGAAGATGGCAAACTCATTAGAAACTTCAAATTAGCATCCTCAACTGATACTTGAGCCTTGTATAATTCCAACATGTTGAGGAGATTCGAAACCTATCATATGCGACATCAAGACTCTCTTTCTCCCACTGTGAAAGTTTCAAGCATTGTTTGACAAGTTTCGTGCATCTTCTTAGAGGCTTCATTCCTCCAATCTGGTCTTGAGAAGCAGCCCAGAGTCGCTTGGCATCTTTAGCATCATGAAACTTGAGAAGATGTCCATCGGAATGGCGACAAGAGAATGTTTAGTGCCTTTTCTTGATTCCTTATAGTTGCTTGTGGTAAGGCGCCTTTGGTCTTTGAGGGTTGTCCGGAACAACAATGGGATCTCAAACAACTTCATTCCCATTCACAATTACATTCCATAAAGCATGGTGCATAATGGCAATATCTTGCCTCATCTTCATGCACCGAGATCATATTCTCCTTCTTGATTATTGGAATTACGGTGAGGTGATTGAGGGTGGTGGAGCGACTTGATCGACATCTTGAATATTGTTGAAGTAGGGTTTCTTCTAGTCGAGTTTCCACACAGCTCGATACCACTTGTTGGATCGATATACTTTAATCAAACTAACTTAACTAGCTTGTTAAGGTTTAATAACCTCGAATAAATCCTAAGTTATTAACAAAGAAACACCGAGCAATCTTTATCAAGTACGCGGAATTTACTTAACAAAGCTAAGAAGAAAACTTTATTAACAAACTCTAAATCGCTTATTATGCGATACTCTAATACAATTCTAAGATAATCGAACTTTTCTCTAAACTCTTAATTCAGTAAACTCTAAAACTCTTTTCTAAAATCGTACCTCTAATGCCAATCTAGGAGTCCTTTTATAGGCTCAAGGATATCCTAGTCGGTTTACAATTGATAACCTTGTACGACAAGTAGTCTAAACATGGAATACAATACTTTCCATAAGCGAATATAACAGTTTGATTGTTCTAGCGAGCTTTGACTTCACCTTGCAAGTACTTTGACTTTGTCTTTAGCGATGCTTTGACTCTTTGACTTCTTCCAAGCTTGCGACTTACGCTTTTTCATATCTTTAGTACTTTGATATCTTCAGCACTTTCATATCCCAACATATATTCTAAAAACTCAACATGGCGAGATGTATACAACTTTTGACTAACTGGATCATAACAACGATAACCCTTTTGACTAATACCATAACCCAAAAACACACATAAAGTGGATTTTGAAGATAGCTTTGTAAGCTCAACATGCGGTTTTAGGACAAAACAAACACAACCGAAAACGCGTAGTGAGGAATAATCAGGAAAAATTCCATACAACTTTTCGAGAGTAGATAAACCGGAATTATGAGTATTTAGCATTCTATTTATCACATATGTGGCTGTAAGAACCGTTTCTACCGAAAATACACTTGAAACATCAGCGGACAGAAAAAAAGATCTAGCTCTTTTAATAAGATGATGATGCTTCCTTTTAGCAACACCATTTTGTTGAGGAGTGTCCGTATAGGAGGCATGATATACAGTTGATGCGCGTACAAAGCGCGTTCGGGGTCAAAGGAACTTCCTTTTCGTCGAGCAAGTTTTTCAACATCCTAGGCAGTGAACCTAATCGTTGTAATGTAGTATTGGGTAAGCCTCGGGGATTGATATCGTTCTCTAAGGGAATAGAAATGCTAGCAAGAAATGTATTACGCTAAGGTGAGGGTTGAGGATGATTCTTTTTTATCTTTTATATGTTTTTAGAAAGCTAAGGGTAAAATCTCGGGGCAATTGGTTTGGGGGTGGTATTCTCTACCGATTACTTCTACTATCTATTATCTAATACTACGGGTAGCTATGTCTATTTGATGTGTGCTCGTATGATGATTAAAAATGTGTTTACCTAGATACTGTTACTCCCTAGTTATCTTTTATTGATAGTTGAATTGTCACGTTCTTATTCTTAACGCGTTGTGCTTCCTAAAGTCGTAAGGTGCGCATATGCCCTAACTCTTTGAGGTTACCTTTGGGTTTAGCCTACGAAATCCGCTAGATTAATCATAAACTAACTTTCACAAAGATTATTCAAGCATTAAACACAACGAAAGCCTAATTGCACTCCTAAGCCAATTACAATTAAGATAAGAGACAACCTAACAATAATTAATAACTAGGTTTCATGGATCTAAACAAACACAAAAGAAATTTAGCTAGACATGTTAAACAAGCAAGCATACACACAATCAATGGAAGACATATTGATGCTATTGGATTAAAACACTTATCTTGATGTGTAAAATATGGTTTGGGACCCTAAGATACTGTCCAAGTCGGACTACAAACGTTTAGGGTTTTTACTCCAAAAGTCTACCTCCCTAAATGAAGAAAAATCGAATTCTATATATACATTTACAAGTGCGATGGCGTCGCCTTATAGGTGGGGCCGTCGATCGCCGTCATTAGTGTTTCGTCTTGGCCAAGTTATTGATGGGACGGTGTCACCTTATGGTTCGGCGACGTCGGTCTTCACATGGGAGTCGTCTTGGTTACGGATCCGAGCCGTGCGAGATGAAAAGTCCGAGTGTCGCCGCTTCTTCTTCAAAGCTGACGTCGTCAGGTTGTATGAGCAAAAATTCCACTGAGCCGTCTGGTGCATGTTTTTATCAAATCTGTATAGATGGACGGCGTCACCCTTTGTTCGAGACGTCATCAGCTTTAGTTTTAGCAGCTTGAGTGGTTTCGATCTTGACTTTGCCATTTTCTTCATGTTTTCACTCTTTTGTCCAAATGTGCATCATTCCAGCATTTTGCTTTCAAGAGACCTAAAAAGTGAAAAAGAACAAAATTAAGCAGTAATGGATATAAAAGTGGTCGATAAAGGGCTTAAATGACCTCTTAAAATTATACGTTTTAAATCCTTATCAACAGTCCCATCGATTTTAGTAAACCAACGAAATCAATGAAGAGTATTCACCCTAAATCACAGTGAAAGCATTTATGATTGTCGAATATTGAGTTTTCACAAGAGCTCTAAATTCATTTGAAAGCGGTGAAAACGACATATGCTCCATCAGATAAACCTAAGTTTAGCGAGTGACGTCATTGATAAATGAAACATAATATCTCTAACCTCCTTTTGTGGATACATGAGAAGGTCCCCACACATCAGAATGCACTAAATCAAATGGAGCGTTAGAAGAGGGAACACTATTATTGAATGGTAATGCTGAGAACTTGACAAGTTTACAACCACTACAATCAGATATATCATGAGTTTCTAGTTGTCCCAACGCTCCTATAGATGTTAAAACCCTAAACGAGATCGAAAGCGTGGCCCAAACGAGTGCCATAAATAAAAGGGCAAATGTTTTTAAAGGTATCATACTTGCCACCATTTGCTTTGTGGTTAGCAAACAATTTTTTTTTCTTTTGTGGGTATTTTTTCAAATTCATCCTTTTGGATATTTTGCGAAATTTTTGACATTTTTTCTCTCTTAGCTAATAAAATTTTTTTCCCTTAAGGACAAAAATTTCACATAGTATCCTAAAAAGAATGAATTTGAAAAAAAAGTACTCACAAAAGCAAAAAATTAAATCGCTACTCACAAAAGCAAATTGTGGCAAATATGATACATTTTAAAAATATTTGCCTTAAACAAAATGCTGAAGAATAACAATTCAACCGAAAAGAAGACAAATCCACACTAAATGATGCGGTAACATGAACGTCTCTAAAGTGATCCAAAATATAAAGATCCCCTTGCCTATGACTTGTCCCGAATCACAAATTTTACATCATATATAGAACAATCAAAAACAGAAAATTTGACATCATATCCAGAATCACAAATTTTACAAATAGAAACAAGGTTCATAGTAAGGTTCGGTGTGTCATAAACATGAGATAGAGCAACAGATGGTGTATCGACCGAACCAATACCTGGTGATGGCATAGAATCACCGTTGGCATCCACAATTGATTTCGAAGAATTAAGATTCATCAAAATGAGATATGACTAAATATGAGACATGTGATGAGTGGCACCCAAATCTAATATCCATTTATGATGTGTGGTTCGAGGTCAAGACTTCCTTTCCAAAGAGCAAGTTTTACAACCCACTAGGCGAGTTACTTAATCGTTGCAATGTAGTATGGGTAAGCCCAGGGTTCATCATTCTCTAAGGAATAGAGGCGCTAGTCGAGATGTATGACGAAAGACTAAAGGTGAGGGTGATTCTTTTAGTCTTTTATATTTTTTATGAAAGCAAGTAAAATCTCCGGGTTTGGTAATTTACCAATTAAATTTCTTAACAAAAATTAAATTAAGAACTAATTACTAATAACTAAGATAAAAGCTATCGATTGAAGGAGTGTGTTCTTATGATAATTAAAAGCTGCTTACTTAGATTTTCTTACTCCTAGTTATCTTTTATTAGTCAATTGAATTGTCACATCCTTGCCTAATTGATCGTTGTATCCCATGTTCTAGTCATAGGCTGTGCCTAATTCCCAAATTATATGAATTGTAAATCTCTCTAGAACACCCCGGATCGCTAAGTACCGAGGTATCTCCCGAATATCCTATTATCCTTAATTTATAACTCACACAATAAACACAACGGAGCCTAATGGTGCCTGCAAGGCTTTAATGTTATTTAGGACGTTCAAGCTCGCAACAATGAAAGAAGAAGCCCGTTTTTCTTAATCTAGCATCAATCAATTAGAACAAGAGACAACCTAACAATAATCAATAACTAGGTTTCATTAGATCTAAGCAAACACTAATTAATTTAGTTAAGCATGATAGATAAGCAAGAACAAAAGCAAACAATCAAACATAGATGAAACATGGTGATAGATTGGATAAACAAACTTATCTTGAAGTGTAAAAGAGGGTTTGGAACCCTAAAGTACTGTCCAAGTCGGACCAAAAGCGAAGTAGGGTTTGCTCTCCAAAATTATACACACTTAATGCAGAAAATTCGAGGTCTCTATATAGATTTTACAATTTCAACGACGTCGCCTTTTGATTGTGACGTCGTCTGATCGCCGTCATTAGGGTTTCGTCTTTGCCAAGTCATCACTGGGACGACTTCGGGTATAGAACAGTGACGCCGTCTCAGTTGTTCTGGACGTTGTCTTGGGAAACCTTGGTCGTTTGGTGTAGAATGATAAAGTGACGGCCTTGTGGAAATAGGTGTGACGCCTTCACTAGTTAGGACCAAACTATGACCTGAGCTGTCGCTTGAGAAAGTTTTGAACACGTTGTAAGCGATGGCGTCGCCCTTGATGTTGGGACGCCGTCCAGTCTTCTGAATTTGTCTTGTTTTCTTCACTTTGTCGTTTTCTTCATGTTTTTGCTCATTTTCGTTTAAATATGCTTCATTCCAGCATTTTGCTTCCAAATGACTTACAATGTGAAAAGGAACGATCTTAAGCAGTAACGGATATAAAATTTAACGATTTAGGGCTTAAATAACCCCCTGAAAACGTATGTTTTAAATCCTTATCAATTTATAAAATGATGATATCAAATGTTTATTAGATGATGTTGATATAGCATGAGACTGGAAGTCTATGAACTTCCTAAATTGTTCTAACATGTTTAAAAATATCTCAAACTTCTCATACATGATTATGAATCTATGAAATTGCTCAACCAATGACGAATCCAAATTTAAATCATTCTTACAAGTATCCCTCTTAATTAACCAATACAACCCAAATGGATAGGAGAACACCAATAAATGCAAATCCTCCCCAAAACCGATGCAAATACCAATACCAATAATAAACACAACCAATCGAACCCGAACTTCAAACAAACTAAATTCAAAGCAATAATCAGAAACTAAGGGGAGGGTGGTACCTAGTACCCGTGCCACATCACCTCTATCCAATAAAACCCTCCAACTCAAAACGACCCGATTGTGGAGGAATGGTACCCAATCTGCCCGATTCTACCCTAACCCCATAAAAACACATACACTCACACACACAACCTTATTATTGATCGGTTTCATAAACCGATCATATACCAATTCGCGCTACCCGACCCATCGGGGCGGTGTTATCGTCGGGTTGGTGCCGTTGCCTACCCGATGCCCACTCCTTCCCCTCTAATATATTCGGCCATGATAACAAATCGAAACAAAAATATCTTCAATAATTACGAAGCTCAAAAGAAAAGTTATCATACTCTGGTGAAACAAATTTAGCCAAATAAACAAATCCTCAATAGTCACTTCCTTTCAAGGCAATTGTATTTAATATATGAATAAACCAAAATGGTTAATGACAGTTCACAACCAATCAAATCTAACAACCAAAAAGAAAAAAACCTTACTTGTTCACGAAAAGTATGGTCACGTGTTACTGAACCGACACCAGACAGAAGACCAAACATATACTAATATCGAATATCATACATATACTAAAACCCGGCTCTTGATACCATGTAGAAACCAAAGACCTTATTGAATTGATGATAAATTAGACACAAGCAAAGAGTATATATAATACAAAGAAAGGGTAAAACCCTAAAAGCTAAATGGACCGTGGGCCTCTTATTGACTACTATGCTAACAGATCCCACATCTCAGCTCATTATAGGAAACACAAACGCACCTATTGTGTTTCAAACAAACACTATCATAAGAGAGACAAAACTATCTTATGAATCTACCAAAATAAAATGCATTGACAAAACTAAAACTACTTCCAAGCTCTATTGCGGATGTCCCATGCGTCACAGATTGCAAGTTGTTTTTCATTTAATCATCAACATCATAGTCAAAATCATCATAAACATCATAATCATCATACTCCCGGAGACTTGCATCATTAGTACCTCCACCAACACTATTTGGGTTAGCCATATATCGAGCCATATCATCATCAGTATTCTCGAATTCATTATTATCCGAATCTTCCCCTTGCAGTTCCATAGTAGTAATAGGTCCACTGACCGATGTCACATTTTCATGTTGTTTAATTTAGACTAAAATACACCGTTGGTCCCTAAACTTGTATCGGAGGATCGCGATGGGACGAAACCGGGCATAATCATCGCCACGGGTCCCAAACAGTACCAATTAAATGCCGGATTGGTCCCTTGACCAATAACGGCGTTGTCAACGTTCCGTTATACCCAAAATAAACCCCTAATCATGGTGCTGCGAGGTAGAATAGTCATTATGTGGTATACATTGTAGAACTGTCTTGTCCAATTTCCGCCATATTGTACAATATAACAAAACCGGTACTCATTGCTCATCCCCAAACTTGTTTTGGAAGCCTACCAGAAAACCCTAAGGCAATGTCTATCATAAAATCAAATAATCTGAGTAAGAAAATAACAAACAACCACCTTGGATTTACTCGTGGCGAGTAAGGAATATCCTTTATATGATGATCGTAAAAGCGGAGGAAAGAGTGCGGTCGAGGAGATATTGTAAGTCTTTCGTGGTTAGAGCCTATTACAATCATATGTTAGTACGAGTGATTAAGTTATTCCCTTTTAGGTAACTTTAGCTTAACAAAGTTTTGTACATTTTTTATATGTAACTGAACTGGATCGTTTAGCATGATGTTCCATTATGAAGGTACATTCAAATACTTTCCGGTAGGATATATCAAGGAGGCAAGAAATGCCTTGTTGATCTTGTGGAAATAAAAGAGGTATCTGTTGATGAAATGGATGCTCTCATGACCCAAATCGGTTATGAGTCCGGACAAACCAATTATTTCTACTTTGTTAAGCACAGTTGTACATTAGACGACGGTTTGTTTTCTTTGCGTGAACACCTAATCTAGACTTGTTGAAAGATGTTGTCATACAACATAAGTCGATAGACGTGTATGTTGAAATAGGAAGACTAGATTAGAATTTTGTGAAATGTCCCCACAATCAATTAAGGCCGTGTTTGGGGAGATGGATGAAGATAGGAGAAAAGTTGCTACTACGGCTATTCAATCATGTTGTAGAGCGGTTGGTGTTAGATGATATAGATAATGAACACGCCTAGATCGGTTTATCCAACTTACACAATTGCTCGTGGGCGTCAATGATATTGGTGAAGCTAGCAATTTGCCAAACATTGAACCACTCTTTTCCACCTTAGGCGCTCATTTGCTAGCCAACTGTTCAAAGCGGTGGCGTGCTTTAGTAGTTGTTGATGAGGACAATGCTCTAAAGGGCCCGATAATGTTGAGGTTAATCTATTTAGAGTGATTCGGGGAAGGACTTTGACAACGGTGGAGCGACTAGTTGATGTCAATAACACCTTTGAGGAGCACGAAAATTTTGAGGTTAATCTGTTTCAATTGACACAGACAAGCATTTACACAAACCGAGGCGGACCACTACTTGATGTGAATAACGACTTTGAGGAGCCCGATGTGGATGTAAGTCTGTTTCAACCGACTCGAGATAACATGGAAGAGGATCTGTTGTTGATCTTAGTCATCTGTTACAAGCGAGTGACACTAGTGAATTTGGCAATGCAGTTGAACCAAATCAAGATAACACTTGTCAAGAGAATGATGCACACTTGGTATGCTACAAGTAGGTCGAGTCTTGATTCGGTGAAGAAGGAACAACATGTTATATAAGTGATGACGGTTGGTGAATGATTTACCCGTGATGGTTGATGAAGTATTTTATGGTGACCATGTTAGTTTCCAACACGCACACTTTGCTAATGGCGTTTATACCACTTTTTCTATCTTGGTCGGAGTTTGCTACTGCGAGGGAAGTAAAAAGCTAGTAAGAGAGCATTCAATAGAAACTAGGAGGAGTTGTTTTTGAAGAATGACAAAACAAGAATAAGGGTCGGTGTAGGGGTTGTGTTCCGTTTGAGGGCAAGTGAAGGTCTGGGTGAATATTGGCTCATCTAGAAGTCCATTAAGCGAAGGGGTATAAGAGCATTGCTACGCCAAAAGGACCCTTGAAATACTACGCCCATGGCTGTTGTTTGTCGGCGGAATGGTGAGACATGTATATGGTCGGTCCGAACATATAATGAGCAACACACTTGTTTGCAATCAAGGAAGTCAAAGCTTTTGACCTTCGCTATATCTCATGAAAATTACGGCCTGAGTTGAAACAAATCCGAGCTTCACAGTCGGTCGGTGCATAATCAACTTACCAACCAATACGACCTTCAAGTGTCCTGCGAGAAGGTATTAAGGGCCAAAACCTAGCTATAAAAGCCATCGGGGTCAATTCAAGCTTCATTTACCATGTTGAGAGATTATGTTCAAGAGTTGCGAAGACAAACCCTAATACGACGGTGGAGATGAATGTGGAGCGACCTCCGGATGAGTCTCTTCCAACCGAGAATTCAAGAGAGTGTATGTTTGTTTAGGTGCATGAAGCAAGGATTTAAAGATTGTGGGAGATCGTTGTTGGGGTGGTGCTTTTCAATTCGTGGTCCTTTCAATGGTCAATGATGACGACTATAGGAATTGATAGCAACAATGGTATATACCCTTTCGCTTATGCTTTTGTTGATTCGGATAACATAGGATCATGGACTTGGTTTCTTCATTGTTTATCAGATGATTTAGCATTTGGGCCAATTTCAAGCATCACTTTTATTCTTGACATGAATAAGGTACTCTCTTTTCTGTTCATGAATTTAAGTCTCCTTGTTTTGAAGCAGACGATAAAGATATTTGATTTTATGCGGGATATAAGTAGAGGCAGAAAGCGTTTTTGAAAGTCGAACAGATTACGTATTAAAAGCATACATGAGAAAATGAAATTGCAATGGAAAGGTAGGGCCTATAAAGACCATCTCAGGAAATGTGCAATGACCTCAGCTGTTGTCAGCTTTAAAAGCTATGGTGATCTCAAGAAACTTAATCAACCAGCCCATGATTGGTTAAGTAAGATACCACCGATCCATTGGTCAAGGTCGCATTTTCATGTAAGTGATCTATCTGTTTCACTTACTTTGTATTACGTAATGCACGATATAATGATTACAATTAATACATGTTTATTACTTGTCATCTTTAGGAGAGTTACTTCGATGTGTTACTTAATAACATGTGTCAAGTGTTTCATGAGAAAATTAAAGAGGGTTAAGCAAACCTATTATTCTGACCTTAGAATACATTAGGGAATATTGTATGAAGAGGATAATGCATGTTCTTATGGTGATTGAGAAGAGTGATGGGCCATTAACACCAATTGCACAACACATGCTAGAGGCTATTAAGAAAGAGGTCATTAAGTATAATGTGTTATGGAATGGGATCTAAGTTTGAGTTAGTGGACCATGGGGTGACCAATGTGTAGTTAATGTTGTACACAAGACTTGTACTTGCGGAAGGTGGGAGATAACGAGTTTACCATGTAAACATGTTGTTGCTACCAATTGGAATATGGCTTTAAATGGCCAACAAGTCGGAGTTGTAGAAACATGGGCTCATCCTTGTTACTATCTTCTCACTGGGAGGCTACCTACAAACACCATGTCCAACTATAACTAGCGGTGTACATTGGGAAAAATCAACTATGCCAACAACAATTGTTCCACGAAATCCGAAACAAACCCTTTGCATAAAGGTAGAAAAGAGTTAGGATAGCACCAAAGCGAAGAGATTGTGAAGGATGGTAAGGTGTCGAGGGCTTGGAAGAGTGTCGGTGTAGTATTTGTGGCTTTCTTTGGACACAACCGGTAACATGCCTAGGGTATGGTGGAGCTCAACATAGTGGAGCGCCAATAAGGTAAATGTCAAAAGGTGCCTACTAAAGCTGCGGGAAAAAAGACATCCTAAATGTAAAAAGGTAGCGGCGGATAAAGAAGGCAAGGTGCGGGTGTTGTTCTAGAAAGCCAAGTTAGTGCGAGTTCGAGGAAGTGGTGTTCAATCTACAAATCAAGAGCCGAGGCGAAGATCTCATCATACATGATGCATCCTGCCTCAATCCCAAAGAACTTCAAGTGAAGCATTTGCGATCCCATCATGCATGAGCAATCGGTCGATTTTGATTCGGTCAAGTGATGTTCAGCGGTTTACGCTTCAACCCACTGCTACGAAGAATGACTAGAAGCGGGTTGCCTTTGGAAAGAATGATGGCCTCACCATAGGTCAAATCATTCGCTAATTATCTAGACAATGTTTCATCTAGTTTACTATTTATTTTCTATGGACAAGTTATGTAATCTAAAAACATATCGTGTGTGGGTGTGTAATCATGGCGCTCATGCTTTGAAAAGTATGCAATTTTATGCGGTGGAATTATATCCATTTGCATTAACTATGGAACCATGTCATTATTGTGTATTTTTGAGATTGACTAAGCTTGATGTGTGAATAGTTTGCGTCAAAAGTAACCAAAGCTAAAATAGAACATCATAAGAATGTTGACATTTAAAAGTCAACCCCAAACACATTGCAAACCATCTGCATAGCCATGAGGCATAGAAAATCGAAACAAACAAAGCGAATACTTCATAACAAGGTTACTACAATTCAAGATACACAACATTAACAAACTAGCCTCATTACATAAAAGGTTAAACGTTATCCCAATGCATAAACAATAAAGAACAACATCGAACTTAGCACCATGTAAATCTTCCACTTCCACACATCACCTTGGCGATTACTAATCTTGCCTCAAGCTCATTTCTCCCTCAAAAGTCACGGTATGATCATTCTTGAGCGAGCACGATTTCGGGATCATACCATCTTATCCACCGACAAAGACCCTATTGATGGTTATGACAAGTCATTAAACAACCACCATTGTTACAAACTTACACAAGAAATATTAAGACGCTTACTTGAACAGGACAACCAAAGAATCGGCGCCTGGTTGGCGGAGGTCCACGAATCTGAATAATAGCTAGCTTACCACACCAAAGAACGCACCATCTTGAAACAATTATCGTTTTGAAGAGGGCGGGTTTTGAAGGATAGTTTAGGGATGGGTCATAAATGTAGATCAAACCTTGTTACACACATATACTAGCTACATACACCGTAGAATCGGTTTTATTTAATGCGCTACGGTGAAAAGCGGTTTGCCCTCGGCAAAATAACGTTGACAACAGCGATATTGGTCGAGGACCAACGGCATTTAATTAATCTTATTTGGACCGTGGCGATGATTATGCCTGTTTCGTCCCATCGTGATCCTCCGATCTGAGTTTAGGGACCAACGGTGTATTTTAGTCTTTAATTTATGTATACTGTATCATTGAAAACTCTTGTTAGACCAAAACCTTAAACACCAAACTTGAAACCGTTTGAAATGCAATGACTTCAATATAGCTAAATATACGATTGGATAAATCTATGAGTTTCTTGGGGAAAAAAATATGCGATATAAGCTCCCATATTATACGGTCTTCTTTTTTTTTTTTTTTTTTTTTTATATATATATATTTTTTTTATTGAGTTTATTGTGTACTCAAAGTACGTTTGTATGTACTCTAAAATTACATGGCACAAACCAAAGAGTTGGAGAAGTGTTGAATGTTGATCACGATGAAGCAGCACGCCATTTACTTTCAGTATATTGTTACCCAGGTTGAACACTAAATCATTTTATTTCTATTCAAGTAATTAAAAATAGCGAACACACCAACACATGTATTAGTCCACGAAACAATTAGGAAAACAAATTAACGAGATCTTTTATAAAGAAGATTTAACTTCAAGACTATAAATAAGTTATTAATTATTGCATATAAATGGTTAAGTAAACACATCAAAATCAGAAAGTAGAAATTTCGATCTTCTCGTTATGAAATTCAGATAAAACGAGAGTACGTTTAAGAAATTGAAAACAAGTTTTACACAATACTCGTTTGACAGCTAATAACAATATTCGTACTTTTCAACTTTATAATTGTTATTAGAAATGAATCAAACTCTCATAGAAATGAATTAAAAATTGCTAGCTTAGCTTAAGATTAAAGGAGATCTTGGATTTTGTCGTTATAATACATTTGTATTATTTTTTGGGTTTTAAAGTCTATCACTCTCTCATTACATACTTTATGTTTATATAAGTAGGTAAAAGTAGTTTAGGTGTCAAACATCTTATGAAAGAGTACATCTTTCATACAGTGCTTCTAAATGTAGATTCAATTCTAAATTAATTACTTTTGTGAATAGTTACTTCAAATATTCATCTTTTTAACAATCATTATTGTACTTATTTGACTTTTTTGTATTTGTTTTTATCATTTTGGCTCTTTGGAAGTTTCCGTCCATGTTACAAGCCTGACTTTTAAAGAGTATATTAAGTCCGCAAGACTTTGTCAATTCTTAGTGAAACAGATGTTTTTATAGCTCAGGTCTTTCTTCACCGATACCGCATTAATGAGGTAAAGTGTATATTCACTTGGTCTTGGACGCACGAAGCATGTTGTTGTTGAGCGAGCTTTCTAACACTCGTTGAAAGGGTATGTTTTCTCACCGATTCTCATGTTGGGTGAACTTACTTACTAATTCTCACCAGAGGTTCATCTTCATCGATCTTGTCGATGAAGAACATACTTCACCGATTCTCCTCGGATAGAGTAACTCATGTTGTTTTATGTTCAAATATTGTCACAAACAATCGGCTCAATTTTTAACCTAACAATTTCATGTTACTTTGGTATGTAAACAAAGTACTACTTCTATAATGTAAGGTAAATTTGCATAAAGATTTGTAACCTAACATATATTTCATGATCAGGATACTTTCGTTTGCCGTGTTAATTCACTTTAACATTCACCGTTTGTCTATAATGTCCATTTAATTGAGCTCTTTACAACCATTTCATAATCAAATCTATCAGTCCCTTTGAATGAGCAATTCCCGATTACGAATAAGGGCAAATATATTATTGAATGACAACAGACAATGACAATACAGATTGTTTTGGATACTCGTATTTCTTTTGGTGGATAATTTGTTGGCATTTTCATATCACTTCATTTTTCATTCTCTTTTCACACCTGTTTCTATTATAAAAAAAATTTAACGAAAACGACGACACATGAGTACCCTTTTCATTATCGAATAACCAGAAAGAACCAAAATGAATCAGTTTCATGTGCTATAATACATGCATCTCTTGGCTACAATTTCCTCTTTTTGTATCTTCCTTAACATAATCGCGGGACTTGTAGAAAGATAACTATATATAAAATGTGTTGTAATTAAAACATAATCCTACACCATGATTTTAGTTAAACCGAAGTATATTCGACTATTTCATTGCCTTCGGCTTTGAAATATCTGTTGTAATAGGCTTTATAATCTGTCCTTTCGAAAAACGCAATTATGGATTCACAAGCTAGTTAAGTTCATTCCCTGTGTTTGAATAAAATTCAGTATAAATTAAAGGACAAACTCACAAACATATACTGATACACATACTCAAAAACACTTCACTATTCCTTTTGTATGTATGTGTTCGAATAAAATTCAGTATAATTATATAAATCGTGGTTCTATGGTTTTTGGTATGATCTTACAAACATAACACGTACTAAGAGCACTCCTTATGGTGACCAAGGTTAAACCTTGACACATGTCGCGTCGGTATGCATCGCCTTTTAACGTTTCATGCTTCAACAAAAACACCTCTTATCATAATATTCATGAGTTAAACCTTAACTCACAAACAATTCTAAAAAACAACCCCTCATTTAGGGGCGAAAAATAAATAATAATAATAATAATAATAATAATAATAATAATAATAATAATAATAAATAAATAAAAAATAAAATAAAAAACAATAATAATAAAAAAACTGGAAATGCACTTTAACGTGCGTTATTCCCTTAACACAATGTTAAAGCTTGATCTTTAACACCACACACGGTGTGGTTAACACCCAAATGTTAAGGTTTAACATGCCTCCCACGTTACCATACCCACAGCTCTAATAAGAGATTTTCTCAACAAAATGTTTGTGCCTATGCTTCAAGACTCCAAGGGACGTATCCATTCTGGCTATAAAGCAGTCATCAGATGAATGATGCAAGTATTAAACTCGACGAGAGCCGTTAATCTCAAGTCATTCCCTCAAACCTGTAAAGAAACTCATGCCTTAAAGCCGAATTGAAGATGCTCTTATAGCAGTAAATTCTTATGTTAGGCTACATATCTAGGAAGGTTGAAACATATTTCACCATTTCTAGTTTCTTGCTAGTTTATCAAAATTATGTTTATTGGCTAGGCGTGCATAATTATCTTGGTGAAAAACTATCGGTTCCTTCTTGTTATTTGTTATTGAAAGGATAGCATGTACATTCTTAATATGTGATATTCGACTTGCGTGTAGTTGATGAGAGCTAAATTAACTTAGTTTTATTGACTTGCTAGTACATCCATGAATTTTAAAAGCGGGAGGGAAAGGTAAGTTAACCTCAAAACATCTATAACGCTCGATCTAGAATTGATGAAATAATGAGGACTGAGACCACCTACGAAAAGATCTTGCAGTGTTAGAATGTATCATGCATGTGAAAACCATGGAGCTGAAAATCCATTATATTAGAGTTTTAAAATTAAAAAGTTTTCCGTTCCATTTCACTCGGGCAACTCCAAGAGAGGCCGATGAAAGAGCCCACCTCGGATACGGAAGGAAGGTATGGAGATGGTGCTGCTAGGTCAATCATATTCTATCTTAAGAATCAAATTAAAAAGTTCGACATGATTAACACCTTCTTGTAATCTAATTTACTACTCGACAATATTTATTCTAAGTGTCTACAAACTTACATTTTTTTTTACTTGTAATGATACAGTTTTCTCTAAAGTACTTATCGTTAAACATTTTTTACGTGTTTGTCCAACATCATATATACACCATTAAAATTAAATGAAAAGAAAAGATTGAGACCTTGAACCTAACCTAGGACATAACGACAATGCGAGTAACAATCTTTATACACATAACTACATATAAGACATGTTATCATCATTGTATATGTCTAGTACTAACTACTGTAGTAGCAAGTGAAGTAGTTATATGTTACGATAAAATAACGAGTGGAGTTAAACCGTTCGTACAGTCGATAATTTTAGGCAACTAATTAAGACGAGAAAGAAGTGATCTACATATATATAGCAGCAGCGCAGGCTGCTTCATATGCATGTGTTAGAATGCTTATTTACGCCCCACACTCGTGAATAATTTAATGACTAACGTCTAACAAAGCCAAATTAACCCCACACAGTTACATACACACACAAGTTTCAATATGTACGTTATCTTCTTGGTAAACATACAAAACTAAACCAATGAAATCAAAGTGCCTCTTCGTCGTTTATATAACGCCGTGTGACAGAGGGCACTCAAACACATGGCTTTGCTATTGCTTCAAAATAAAACTCCAAAAGGTGAAGATCGGTGGGATCACCAGTTCGTCGTCATAAGATTAAACCGGACCTTCTCCTAAGGACCACTCAGAATGATGACGCTTTGTCCGTGTTGTCTTATCGGAGGTGACTTTGAACCCTGGCCATTTTCTCCAATAAGCTCCTCCGACCAAATCAATCGGCGTTTACGGTGGGAAGATGGTGCCAAATGATCTTTTAGTGACGTGGAAGAGGTTTGAGCCCTAGATCACATGACATTTCAAAGCTCTTACCAATGGACTAAAGCATCATTGGTTCTTCAAAATAAAACTATATCATCCGTTCACATATATATGTTGGAAACGATATAAATCGATGCACACACGACGTACAGTATATGAAACACACGCTTATTGTTGATGATGTCAGTATGATACTAGAATTTAATCTACACTTAAAAAAAAAAAAAAAAAAAAAAAAAAAAGACACTATTCTTGAGGGTAAAAAGTGAAAACTTAATCTATTTAAGGAAACAAACTAATACATGGCTGGAAACTTAATTATATACTTATTAGCGGAAATTATTCAATCATTATAATCTAGGAAAGTGTTCGATCATATAATGTACACGGTTGAAAACTTATGCCGCTATAAAACTTCGTTGCTATGCACGGGTACTCGTATAGTATGGTAAATATATTTTGAATTTTCTCTTTTCATTTTTCATCTTAAGCTTGCATTTTGACCGATTACGATGTGTCAAGTCTATAGCGCTACATTTGTAAATGTGTACATATCTATAAGTTTGCAAGTGCTTGAAACGTACTCATATGCGTATAAAAACTATAGAATGTAATAAAAAAGTTCAGGGTGGCATGGTAAAACTACTTAACCTAAGACTTTTTGCTCTCGAGTTTCTCAGCCGTATATTTACCCTCATTCCGGAGAAGGTTTCAAGAAGCTATAAACTTGTTACTCAATCCGTCTTAAAATAATTGTTTAAAAAAAAAGTTTAAGAAAAGAAAAAACATTGATTATTATTTTATTATTTTTTGCAGAATAACATTATGCAATTATCAAAAGCTTTGATCGAAGCTTGATATTTTAAAATCACTAAGTGCAATATGATAAATGTGTTGCATTATTTATAATTATATTTGGAAAAAGGACAATAAATTTGAGACAAACTAAAATGAAAAAAGGACTATTATTATCAGACGATGGGAGCATTAGCTAGTCTCGACTCTAAACTAATTAAAGGCTACTAATATTTAATTTAATCTCATCGTCCGTATTAAATGTAGTATTTGAATTTTCAAAGTCTTTATTCATGAACTTTGACCATACATATTTTTGTTGTGTTATATAATATTTGATCTGAAAATATATGAATAGATCGAGTTTTAAATGTATTTTCACTACGTCTATTTTTATATAATAATATATAATACAAGAAAATATTTATAGTCGTAGTTATAAAGAAAGACTTGAAAAGTCAACGTGGACGTTTAATATGGGACGGAGGAGAATGAATAGTATGAGAATGCGCGTGTCTGGCGGTCTACTGTGACTATATTTTGCGGCGACCAAATCTTATTCCGGCTCAAATAATCAGATAATCAGAAAGAGATTGCTCCATCCAAACCTAGGATGGCTGAATCCATTGTATGTGAGGTATGATTAGTTTGTGTTGTAGCTTTTTTGATTCTTTCATAAACCATGGGTTCTTTTTATATTAAGATTTTTCATAACTAACATTTTAATGCATATCAATAACTTTTTGTAAGTTTTATATGTTATAAATATTGATATGGTGGTTACAATTTTTTTTCATTAAGTCACTTACTTTTTTGGTTACAAGTATTGATCAATTTTTGAAACTCTTCCATAACAAACAAGTTTAAGCTCTGAATTTTAAAGTCTTACTAATTATGAAATAATTCAAAATGTTTTATATATTAGTAGAGATAGCGATATTCATTGCAATAAACACACGGTTTAGTACCTTATAAAGACTGTTGATTGACTGAATTCTCTAAAAGCTGTACATGAAACGAAAGATGAAAATAGAAAGAGATAGGGTTTGCGGTAATTCAATATAAGATTGTCATATATAAATGATAATTTGTATGTATGCTATCATGTCTCTCTCTCAATTAAGGATTCTGTCATTTTGTGATATTCCTTTGTTGACATGCATACATTGTCACTCTCAAGGCTGGCTAACTTCATGCATGGTTTTTTTGTCATTTGTCAATCACCTATTCTTCATGGATAAAAAGTAATCAAAATTTTAACTTTATTACTCATAAAATTATAATAATTGTTCACTTTGACTTTCTTTAGTCTTTCTTGTTCATTTTGGTAATTAATATTTTATTTGTGTTATATAATCTTGATGAAAATTATTGTAAATAAATCGTTTAAAGCTCAATTTATTCGTATATTTTTCATCAAATGTTATATTACACGAATAAAAATATGTATTAAAACTTGAATAAAAAGACTTAAAAAATCAAAGTGAATGATTATTACGAGACGGTAATCTAAAAGTTACCAAATGAACAGAAATAGAGATTTTTAAATCCATTTATAGGTTCCAAAATGAAGCGTATTGACTTATTACTTACTTGAAGATTACTTGACTCAACATTTAAAACCAAAAAACCAGCCATATATTTAGGGTAAAGTGGATACCTCTAGTAAACTTTATTATTTAAAAAAAAAAAAAATTGAGTACATAGAATGTAGGTGAATCACACATCTAAACCAGCCATATTAACGAGCAAATATTGAGATATAGTTTAGAAAGTGTCTACTTTGTCTATATGTAGTGGAATATGATTTGCTTGTTTTAATGGTCGATTATTAGAGCTAGTGAAAACTAATTGTGATTGTATCGTGATGACACAAGTAGATGAAATTAACGTCTTGGAGAATTGTAATGGATTAGATGACAGTTTGGGAGATTTTGAGAAAAAGTGGTCCTCGATCGGCCCTAAGACAATGAGTGATAAGAGAGCTAATACTCACCTAGCGGAGGCAACCATGAGTCGACGGGAAGTAAAGGAAAGCCAGACACATCCAATGGTACGTGAACCATAGATATTTAGTAAGTGTCAATTTCTTGATCGCTAGTATGAAACCGACAACTAGATTTAGGATTGAGTGCGAAAGTTTATTTATCGACATTAATAGAGTCTCTATCTCTATCATTAAATATGCATCATAGAAAAGATTCATCTCCTAAAAAACCTAGCGTCTTCAAAGCATGTCGTCTGCTAATAGTCTTATCTGTATCGCTTTACATGCCGGCCGGTAACCATATATTACACAAAACCTAGCGACTTATTTGAAGATGAATGTTGTTGAGACTAACATTCTAAATATGATGCTTTAATTTGTAATGTAGATGGTTTAACACATATGAGTCATAATACATGTAACTCGTACAATAATTGGTCATCTTTTCAAATAAATTTTGATCTTTTAATAATCTCAATCGATCTAGGCTAGGGTAATATTTTTTGGGTAAGGTAAATTGGATGCATGAAAAGGTTTTTATGGTCATGTTGAGAAGGAAGGGTTAGGAAGGGGACAATCACTTTAAACATGTGCCTGCAACAGCTGCTTGTCTGCATCACTGTTACCTACCTATTTTTTTGCTACCTCTTTAGATATTACGGACTCGGTGAGTATAAAATAGTATAACACAATTTCTTTCATAGAGCCGATATCCTCGAAAAGAAAAGTGTAGATTGATGGGAACACCCTGAACTCAAGTGACTTTTGGCACCAGCCATTATTCACCTCACAAAGAATAGCTCCGGCAACTCTTCTGGCTTAGTGAGCCCTACTTGGAGTGAGCATGAAGGAGACTCGAACCCGTGACCTTTTATTTATAGAATCTCTCCAATGAGCCCATGAGTTTTTCAGAGATATGTTAAAACACTACAACAAAATAGTTAAATTTTCACATTTATTAAGGCATGTGTTCACACTTTAAAGTGTGTGGATTTAAAAAGTTCACACTTAGTTTGTGTGAACCAATTGGGTGTAGCATATAATTTCACGTTTATAAGTGTGAAGATTTATAAAAAAGTTCACACTTTCAAGGATGAAGATTTTGTAACAATATGATTTTAAAACAACTTTTCACACTTTTAAACGTGAATTTTTTTTTGCACACTTATAAGTGTGAAAATGTTAAAAGAAAAGTTCACGGTTTAAAAAGTGTGAAAAAAAAATGTGAGCAAGTGACCAATTTGTTGTAGTGAAACTCAGCTAAAGCTCTTTGGTTTCATAGAGCAGATGTATATGTCAAAATACAAATAGTAGTATGCTGCAATGATATGACACAGCTAAGTTCATTAGAGATAGAGTAAGGATTATATGGAATCATGAATTCATAACATGTAGTAACATGTTTTTATATTTTGCAATAGCAGAATAGTCTGAATAGAGTGTTAATTAATGAAGAACTGTGTGTAAATGAATAGAGTGTTATATTTTGCAATAGCAGAATATGGAACAAACTAGCAAGAAGCTAGATATTACAAACACCAAATTAACCATAAAGAAACACTCTTGATAAACCACTTAAACCAAACCGAACACAACCACGTCAAACGACCGAGAAAAAACACCTAAAAAACCCTATATATGACAACCCTCGATAAACCAAAGAACACCTAAAACAAACACTATCAAGCCACAACTTTAAAGCAAAACAATCTACACTCCAATCCTTGTAGCAACTCGAGCGTTTCTAACAAGCATGATCTATTGGTCTTAACTGTATCGAATTATCAACGTGTTTAAGCATCTATTCGCTCTGTATTGTTTAAACTTTCTTTTGTTTCTTGAGTATTCATATTTTTTTCATTGGCCATCTCTAATAAACTCCATATTCATTAATATATATTTTGAAAATTGCTAAACGTAGTCTTAAGGGCTATATTTAAAGTATTTTGACATACCTTAATTGTTTGTAACTTTAATAATAATTCCATATAATATGCATTTAATCTCTCTTAACCGACTTTATGTATTATAAATTATGATTTTTTTTCTACTTCTTAAGCATAACTCTCATGGTTACGTTTAACAAAACTCATATATATTTACCACGAAAGAAAAATGCGTTTTCACATCTCTCAATCACCTTTTCAAAGAAGTGGTATTTTTTAAGATCAACAAACTGATCATTTTTCGTCCTTAAATTGTGTTATTTGTAATATGACCTTTTATTAGACATCTTAATCAGACGTATGGCAACAATTGAAGACTTAATTAAGTGTAAATAGTACTCGTAGTACATTTTAAATATTTTTGAAAGTGATACATTACACAAAGTCCAAAAATGAAACAGACAAGGTTGTATGATTCTCACGCTAATCACTACAACATTGACCGGCTACCCCAAATGACGTTTGACATTTCTTTCCGGCGACGTGTCACGGGGATTCTCTCAATGACGTATCATTGAACGTCACGTGAGAAGCGCCGTCGGATCAGATCCCAACGACAATCCCGGCGACGACGTGGGTCCCACTCATTTTTAGTCAAAGAAGTAGTGCCATGGTGGCAAATTATCACGTGACGTGTCATTGAAAACTCGAGTTAAGCTAAAAGTAATTCGTGACTCCTAATTAAGACTAACGTTAATTTTTACTTTCGTGACATGTCATTGAAACTATCTTAATTTTTTCTTTTCACGTGACGTATCACGGAAAGTGTCTACATTTTTTTAAAAAGCAACTTGCACAGCCTGACGATTTCAGTTATGCAAATATGACTATGGAACATGTTCTGTCTTTCACAAAATATAACTAGTTCAGCACATCAACTTGTACAATAGCAAATGTTGAAACCAATACTAATTAACAACTTTCACTTGATATTCTACTTCAAAAAAGTTCATCCAAATGAGCTGATAACTAATCATAAATAACTAAACTAACACCACAACTTGTACACTCAAAATAATAACACAAACCGCGATATTACTTTAGATATTTTACGGACATTAGCCTACTTTCTACTTGTACCACACAAATTTATAACTAACTAAACTAACACTATAACAAACATAACAAATAAACTAATCAAGAAAACAAACTATCACAACTTGTACAATAACAAATTTAATACAACCACGATATTACGCTCCTAATTTACATCATAACTAACTAAACTAACAGTGTAACAAACATAACAAAAAAACTAAGTAAACATACCTGACCTAAAATAGCATTAGGATGAAGCCGACTCTTATTCTTGGCTCTTTGTAATCGCCAAAACCAAAAAAATAAAAATTACTTAACAAAATTTTCTAATTAACAACTTCTTACAACAATAATAATCTTGTTTAACCAAATCATATTATAAATAACGAAATTAAAAATATATATATACAACCAAACCACCAATAATCGAACCAAATCATTAAGAGGGTAAAGAAATAATTAGAGGTTAGAAAACAAAACTTATAATTAACAAAATTAAAAAATATATATACACGGCTTGTTCTCCTTAGGTATGCTCGTTATGCGCCGGATCGTGGTGGGTAACGTTGAAGTGGTGGATGTGGTGGTGGTGATGGAGGTGCTCGAATTTTGGTGATGGTTGATTTTATGGATGTGCCAATTCTTTAAAAATCGCCAAGGGAGAGGATAATTTTTATTTTGTTTTCTGCGATGAAAGATGAACGGATCTACTTTATCAAAAGCTGTTTCCGGCGACAATCCGCGACAAGTCGTAAAGGTCACACATCGTTTAGCGTAATTGGCGCGATAATGAAATTTTGAAATAGGTATCGTGACGTGTCGCAGGAAAATTAACTTAATTTTATTTTATCATTAAAAATAATGACATGTGTTGTTACGGTAAAGTCAACGAAGTCAAAGAATCCCCTGACGTATGTCATGAGGAAACATATATATATTTTATTTTAATGTTTAGCAATAAAAAATCAAATTCTATTTTATAAAATTAACTTAATTTTATTTTATACGTAAACTTAATGTTTAGCCATAAAAATATATCATAAAAATATGTTTAGCTTAGCTTTTGTACATAAACTATAAAAAAATATCATTAAATGTAACAAACTTTAATAAAGTGATTAAATATATATTTTGATGTGTTATTACGTTAAAAATAATGACATATGTCGAGTTTACGATATGACAACATATCAAAATGTTATGGTTACACATTAAACATTCAATGGATGAGTCGATATGTTGGGGTTAGATATTAGGCGTTCAACGGATGAGTCAATATGTTATGGTTACACATTGGGCGTTCAGCGGATGAGTCGATATGTTAGGGTTACACATTAGGCGTTCAGCGGACGGTCGATATGTTAGGGTTACATTAGGCGTTCAACGGATGAGTCGATATGTTATAGTTACACATTAGGCGTTTAACGGATGAGTCGATATGTTAGGGTTAGACATTAGGCGTTCAGCGGATGAGTCGATATATTATGGTTACACATTAGGCGTTTAACGGATGAGTCGATATGTTAGGGTTAGAATTAGGCGTTCACGGATGAGTCGATATGTTATGGTTACACATTAGGCGTTCAACGGATGAGTCGATATGTTAGGGTTGGACATTAGGCGTTCAACGGATGAGTCGATATGTTATGCTTACATTAGGCGTTCAACGGATGAGTCGATATGTTAGGGTTGGACATTAGGCGTTCAGCGGATGAGTCGATATGTTATGGTTACACATTAGGCGTTCAACGGATGAGTCCATATGTTATGGTTACATATTAGGCGTTCAACGGATGAGGCGATATGTTAGGGTTAGACATTAGGCGTTCAACGGATGAGTCGATATGTTATGGTTACACACTGGGCGTTCAACGGATGAGTCGATATGTTATGGTTACACATTGGGCGTTCAACGGATGAGTCCATATGTTATGGTTACCCATTAGGCGTTCAGCGGATGAGTCGATATGTTAGGGTTAGACATTAGGCGTTCAACGGATGAGTCGATATGTTATGGTTAGACATTAGGCGTTGAGCGGATGAGTCGTTATGTTATGGTTACATTAGGCGTTCAACGAATGAGTCCATATGTTATGGTTACACACTGGAGCGTTCAGCGGATGAGTTGATATGTTGGGTTGGACATTTGACGTTCAGCGGATGAGTCGTTATGTTATGGTTACACATTAGACATTCAACGGATGAGTCGATATGTTGGGGTTGGACATTAGGCGTTCAACGGATGAGTCGATATGTTATGGTTACACATTGGGCGTTCAACGGATGAGTGTTGGGATAATTAATGATCCGAGCATATGGACAGTCGAAGAGTCTCCAAGCAAGTGGGGCGTTCACAACTCTAGTTTAATTAGGATTCTTATTTTTAGCTTTTAAGATAAGGACTTTTCTACTTAATTAGAGTTGTAATATGAATAGGAGAGCTCATTCTAAGTCCTATAAACAATCCAACGAGCGCATAGTTTGGGCGTGTATGATATCGTTTTTGTAAGCTAGTCTTTTCGATTATTGGAGGCGAGTTCCATATTTTCTGTTTCTACTTGTGAAGTTTGATCCTGTGTGGCTTTTACAGAACACTTTCCATGAATGCCTTTCAACCATCCAGGCCCCCACTACTTTCTTCACCCCCACTATAAATGCTAACCTATTTTGTCTTGAAACATTTATTAAGAATGCTAGTAAGTAAGAAGCTTTTGCTTCAAACGCATGGCTAGTGTCAAGTCTTTCTTTCAAACCAAGAAAAAAGTCTTTCACTACAATGGTAAAAAGCTTTTGAAAAGCTTTTTCAAATAGTGAAAAGCTTTTGCAAAAACTCCCCATTGCAGATGCTCTTAATTCTACTGCCGGAAATCTTTGTTTCAGGACCTCTGAAAATCTGAAACCCGATGCTATTTTTCACCTCGTTAAATGAAACCCATATCCAAATTGCAGTTATTTGTGCCAAAAGCTAAGGATTCATCTTCGTTTTAGAAGTGGAGGCCATGATTACGGAGCTAGGTTTTAAAAGCGTGGTCAAAAGTCGGCGCGACGAGACGCCAAGGCGAAAGCATCACGTGCTCGGCGACAATTTCATAGCTTTTAAGTTATATATTGTACATAAAACACATTAATACCAAAGATAGCATGCATTCTCATAGTTTGAGATTCCGTATCGCTAAAATATATAAATAATCGAAAGCGAAGATTAAAAGTCTCATTTTGAATAATTAGAAGCAAAACAAAAGCATCCATGAAAAGTTTCTCTGTATCTAACTCTTCCAAGAAGTCATATTGGGAATTGATCCAAGGTTTGTGTCCCGTATCAATTACTTGTGCTAGGAATTGGCCAAATTGGACCCACATATTACATGTAAAGCCCATTATAAGAAGCCGAATAGACATTAGCAAGTCCAAATTTATGTTATAAAGCCCAAAGTACATGATGCGCTAAACAGCGTTGAGCCTCACTACGCTCGTGATCGCAACACATTAGGGTGTTGATGCAATAAGGTGGTGCATCGCATCGCGTCGCATCACGCCTCATCTGTAGCACATTTTTAAACACATTCTTACACATCCAACCTTCCATTCATCGACATTGTCTTTCCAAAACTACGTGCCAAAATCATTGACCTTGATGACAATTTTGTTTGGGTTGAAATGGTTCGACCGCACGAGCCTTGGTGAACTTTATTACCAAGTTCTTGAGAAAAGCAAAAACACGATTCGTAGCTCGATTTTCACAAGCCTAGGCATTGGTGGGCATATCACGGGTGGAGCATATGGGTCCATGCTAAGGAAGTACAGGCTAGGAGTTGATAACGCATTAGATGCTAAATCATTAACGCCAATGGTGTGATTATGGATAGGAAACCCATGGGAGAGGATATTGTGTGCCAAAAAGCTTGGAATCCATCTTCGTTTTAGAAGTGGAGGGCATGATTATGAAGGGGTATCTTTCACGTCTACTATGAACCTTCCATTCATTGTCATTGACTTATCGAAGCTAGGTGCCATTCAAGTTGATCTTAATGATAATTCTGTTTGGGTCAAAGCTGGTGCAACCCTTGGTGAATTGAACTCTATTACCGAGTTGCTAAGAAAAGTAATACACATGGAATTGGGGCTGGTATTCGCATTGTGGTGTCAGCGGGCATATCACGTGAGGGCATACGGGTCCATGATGAGAAAATACGGGCTAGAGTTGATAACATGCTAGATGCAAAATCATCAACGCCAATGGAGAAATCCTCGACTTGAAAACCATGGGGAGGATGTTTTCGGGCAAAATGGAGATGGTGGGGAAATTACTGAGTTAGTCTCGAAAACTAAGACTGTGACCCCCGTCGCCGCCGTTGTGACGGTATTCAATGCTCCAAGAACATTGGAGCAAAATGCCACCAAGACTCTTTACAAATGGCGCAAGTAGCTCCACATTTTGATGATAATGTTTTTAGGAGAGTCATCATTACACCTACCAATATAATGGTACAACCAAAAGAACCATAAGTACAATATAAAGTGGACTTTTCTGGGAGTTGACCGGCTACTCAAAATCATGAACCAAGTTTTCCGAGTTGGAACTACGAAACACCTATTGTTCGAAAAGATTGGCTTGACACGGTAATGTTCATGGCCGCCCCCACAACTTCTCCGACCGACTTCCTTCTCACAGAAAACCATCAATCGACTTTGTCAAACGCAATCCCGTAAAAAGGAATGGAAGGGATTTGGAAAAGACTCTTCAAAGAAGAGTTTCCGGCAATATTATGGACACCATATGGAGGTATGATGGGAGAATTTGATCATCGACCCGTTTCCTCACGTAAACGGGGTTCTCTACATGATTCAAGACGTGAACAACTGGTTAGTACCGGATGAACAAGCTATGAAGAAGCATTATAAGTGGATCAGAAAGCTTTACAAGTACATGGGTCAGTATGTTTCTAAGAATCCAAGAGAAGCTTATGTGAATTATAGAGATATTGACCTTGTCATGAACGATAAAAGTGGTCGCAACACCAGCTTTGTGAAGGCGAGTTCATGGGGACGACGCTATTATAAATATAACTTCATAAGATTGGGTTAAAGTCAAGACTGAGTTCGATCCTGATAACTTCTTTAGGCATGAACAAAGCATTCCAATAAATCACCATTAATAAGTTTTGTTATTACAAATAGAAATGCAAAGAACCTTAATTCAAATTTGTTTACCTATTGTATCATTGTTTGCATAAAATTTGTTATTATTAATTAAAGGAAACAATATTCCTTATGTAAACTAATCTGTGGAGTATAAGAATGATGAAATTAGGGAGAATATTTCGGATTCGATAGCTACATGTTACTAGTATTATTGTAATTATAATATTTGTTTATTTCAAAATTGATGCTTTCTCTACTGTCTAACTAATACAATTTCCAAAGAATAATAAAATGCATACTGCATCAAGAGGATACATTTTGTCAAACAAAATTTCATATATATACTTGACATACTTTCGCCTAAACTTATCATAAACTTGATAAAATGGCTTCTTTTACCTTTTAAGAGTTCTCGAGTTACTTGCAATAATACTATTGTCATTTGCTCGATTTTCATCTTCAAACCAGATTCGAACACCTTCCGGAATGCCTTTCTAACATGGAACCCCCAATACTTTCTTCACCTAACAATCCTAACTTCGGACCCTTCTTAATTCTCTACTTTGAAAATCTTCGTTTGGGACCCCAAAAACCAAACCCAAAGCTATTTTCACCCCGTTGAATCAAAACCCATATTCAAATTGCGATTATCTGCGCCAAAAGCTAGGGATTCATCTTCGATTTAGAAGTGGAGGCCATGATTATGGAGGAGTTTCTTACACATCCTCTATGAACCTTCCATTCATCGTCATTGACTTTTCAAAATTACGCGCCATAAACATTGACATTGATGACAATTCTGTTTGGGTTGAGGCTGGTGCGACCCTTGGTGAACTTTATTACCGAGTTGAACGGATGAGTCGTTATGTTATGGTTACACATTAGACGTTCAACGGATGAGTCGATATGTTATGGTTACATATTGGACGTTCAACGGATGAGTCGATATGTTAGGGTTGGACATTAGACGTTCAACGGATGAGTCGTTATGTTATGGTTAGACATTAGACGTTGAACGGATGAGTCGTTATGTGTTGTTACGGTTAAAAATATATTATCATTAAATTTTAGGTGTGTGTTGATATGTTGGGGTTGGACACTAGACGTTGAACGGATGAGTCGTTATGTTATGGTTACACACTGACGCTCAACGGATGAGTCAATATGTTATGGTTACACACATTAGACGTTCAACGGATGAGTCCATATGTTATGGTTACACATTAGACGCTCAACGGATGAGTCGATATGTTAGGGTTAGACATTAGGCGCTCAACGGATGAGTCGATATGTTATGATTAGACATTAGACGTTGAACGGATGAGTCGTTATGTTATGGTTACACATTAGACGCTCAACGAACGAGTCCATATGTTATGGTTACACACTAGACGCTCAACGGATGAGTTGATATGTTAGGGTTGGACATTTGACGCTCAACGGATGAGTCGTTATGTTATGGTTACACATTAGACATTCAACGGATGAGTCGATATGTTGGGTTGGACATTAGGCGCTCAAATGGATGAGTCGATATGTTATGGTTACATTAGACGCTCAACGGATGAGTCGATATGTTAGGGTTGGACATTAGACGTTCAACGGATGAGTCGATATGTTATGGTTACACATTAGACGTTCAACGGATGAGTCGATATGTTACGGTTACACATTAGACGTTCAACGGATGAGTCGATATGTTATGGTTACACATTAGACGTTAAACGGATGAGTCGATATGTTAGGGTTGGACATTAAACGTTCAACGGATGAGTCGTTATGTTATGGTTAACAAAGTCAAACGGAATTATTATTATTATTATTAAAGTCAACGGTCAACGGAATCGGCGACATGTCACGAAACATGCATAATATTTTTTTTTAAAGTCTCGTCATAATAAGAGTAATTAACACTAATTACGAATTTTAAATAAACAATGAATCCCCTATGACATACGTCACGAGGAAAGTAGTTTTAAAAGTTCCGCCACGTTGTACTGAAGAAATTTTCGGTCAAAATATAACTGTTGAATTTTACGTATACGTCACGAAAACTTCTCAATAATTTAATTGACTTTTCTACGAAATTTGTGCTTACGTAGGATATGTTTTTGTCGTTTAGATGGATTCTCAAATGATATACGTCGCGGAAAATGTCGATGGGAAAACTGGTAAATGTGGTAGTGAATTCAGAATAAAAAGGTTAATGATTATCGAGTGTTTGTATGGTTCATAATTTTCTTTGAAATATATTGAAGTCATAATCCATTTCGGTATAAGAGCTTATAAAATCACTCAATCACATTTTGTTGGTTTATTTAGGCTCATAAAACCAGAAAGATACAAAAGTTTAATCTGAACTTATTTTAGTCTTCTATATATACAGTTTTTAGAGGACAAATGAGGAAAGCGAAAGCTGTGTGTTTATCAATAACGACATTAATTCATAAGATCTCGACTAGATTACACCCGAAAATTCAACAAAACAAATGCTAACCATACAGTCGTTTCCTATTTTTATTAGTATGATTCAATGCATGAATAATGTACGGATACATACATAAAAGGGGTAATTCAAAAAGAGACAAAAGTTTCATAGTGATCACTTGGCGACAAAAAATAAAGTCTCTACCGAATTGTGCATTGTGCGAATATGCGAACGCGCGATTCCACTAAAATGTTGACACGTGTCAGCATGATAAGACTTTACATAAAAAGGTAAATGCTAGTCATGCACAAAATATGACTAATTTTATACATAATAAACTAAATTATGTCATCATTCATGCAATATCTATTGAAGAGGCCATCTCTACCCATCATGATGATATATTCCCTGCGGTTCAGCGACAATCTCTTTTATGGATCTCTAATCGTGCTCCAAGCAAACTATCCTCGTGGAATTCATGGATTCAACAGCCAGATGCAGTGACTTAATTTTAATTTTGTTATCTTTGTTCTTTGTATATAGATAAATCAAATTTGGGCTCGTGCTTTGAGCCTTTTGGTTTGGAACTTTAGATGTTGTTTCTTGATCTCTTAAATTTTTCTTTTGCCTGATGGCCTATAATATCTTTGATTTTTCCAAAAAAATAATAAATAAATAAATAAATAAATGTCGTTCAAAAAGAAGAAAAAAAATATTAGTTTTGATTTTTCTTATTCCAAGTCTCAACCATTGGATTTGCCATACATCAATTATATAGTTAAACATACTTTTAGTCACAAGATTTAGGAACATGGATCATTATTTTTACCACTGGAACATCTTAGAGAAATTCACTTGCATGCACAATCTCAGTATTGATAAGGGTACTATTTATTTTGAGAGTACGTTAATGAGGTACAATCACACATGACCAAGAGTTCTTTGACTATTTGATCCAATTGTTCGAAGATTTCTTGGACAATTTGTCTGTATAGTAATTTAATTTTATAGTGTGAGCTCAAGCCTCTTTAAAATGTATTCTGTATAAGAGTATACATCTCTTTGAAAAAGAAATAGTTCCGGTTAATCAAATGATACTCAAGAGGCAAATTTTGCATAATTGATTAAAATTTAGAGCAACGTTAATTTCCATCAAACTCATGAATTACCAAATCAAATACTAGCATAATTACCTATATTTTTAAAATTCTATAAACACTTATGCAATAATATAGGCCCGGCCCAGCAATTTATTACAAGTCAACCTCTATACTTTTTGGTTACCATCATATGCAATCAGCCCATTGTATAACCATTTCAACATTTTTTTTTAATTATTATTATTATTTCTATTTATTTATTTTTGAACTACTTATTAATTGTTAATAGTTCACGCTCCAAAGAATAACATCCAATCGAACAAGATGTCGATCATGAGACATCTCTACTCCTCTTTATCGCATGAAGGGTAAAAGTTTCATGAAACTCGAACTTGGTATCTCTTAACCATTTCACCATTGATGGTTATCTATTATCTAAATGAGAAGATATACGTGGCTGTGCTTATTTGTTTTTTTTAGTGCTGAAAGAATCCTCACCCCAGAAATATATTAACCAAAGAAATGTTTAAGACAATGTATATGAGTGAGATCCCATATATCACATTACATGGCGTAGAAACTACATAACAAGACACTTTCAATTATCTAAACAAGAAACAAAACACTCACTCAAATGATAACATATGACACAACGAAATTATTTCCCAGGACCTTGAAACGTTGTGCCATACATGGCATTAAAGGCATCCAAATTCTGGAAGATCACGAACCTGTTTGCGATAAATATCAAGCTCATATTCATCATACTCATCCTCATACCCTGGCCACCACCAAATATATTAGCAGACTCATCAAAACGGGTTAGAATAACCTTATCTTCGTAATCGACACCTCAATCTCTCCCACTTTAGTAAAAGGGTTGGCTCTCTAGTAGAAGAAGGTAGACTAATAGGTTGACCATCATCATCCAAAAGAGTGAATTTTCCCAAAGAATAAGTAGTTTTTCAAGCTACCAATTTTCTCAACTATGGGAGTTGAACCAACATCCATCGTTCCATTAAATCACTCACAAGCGGTGCATATGTGATGTAGAACCGTCTTATTTGTTCTCAATGTGTGTGTGTTTTTTTTTTTTAAAAAATTTTGGTTCCGTAAATTTTTTTTTAATATTTAGCTTTATTGTCAGGAACTAAACTTTTCTTTATTGATTTTGTATATTCAGCTTATTTTTCTGCATTTTTGGTTTTGTATTTTGTGCATGTGGCGTGTTACGGTTTTTTGGGCTGGTTACATTTTTATTATGTAAACGTTCTCTTTTTCTAGCTCAAAATAGATAATGATCTACAAAGTTTTTTAGATATATTTTTCAATTTCGTGGGTGTTTTTACGTTGTGATATATGCGTTTTTTTTTTGACGAAATTTCATGTAAAAATACTTTCATAAAATACGATAAGCAGTGGTAGTGCATATGCATGAATGTAGGTTCAAGAAAAGCAGTGCTTGCCGAGATTGCATGGGTGCCAGAACTTGATCCAAAATAGCTATATTGGTTTTAATATTTGCTTTCTCGTCTTCTACCAGCTCCCTGAGTTCTGTCATACAGTTTAATGTTGATTAATGTACTAATAAGTTTTGCCATACAGTTTAATGTTGATTAGTGTATCAATATACTTTCAAATGGTTGTTCTTTATACTTGAATTTCATAAGCAAATTAAATTGTCTGATTCGATATTTACTAGTACTTATGAAATTAGCTTATAATATGTAATATGATTATAAATATGACATTGATGATGATAGTGCTAAATGTATTTCAATTTTGAAAAAGAAAATTAGTAACTTCATTCTTTGATATATCCAGATTGATAAAAAGCCAAGATCGATAATAAAAATAAACTTATAGAATGAGAAACGGAAAACAAAACAGGACGTGGCAAAAGAATTTGCACCTAATTTATTATACGACATCCTCTTTTGGTTCGCATCTTTATTTAATCAAATTAAATTTATCAATGTTATAGGTTGTACATCGATTTGCACCAAATTTATTATACTATGATCATTGGTGTCACATTTTGCAATTCCAATCCATTATTTTGTTAATATAATTTGTAGCAGAAGTAGTCAATTTGCATAATTCAGTGGAAAAACTAATAATAAAAATAGAGGAGTGCTAGGCTCACTCACAATTTACAAAAACTTTCCCACACAATGAGATGGGTGCTTACTTGGACTTGGTGACTAGGATCCCACTAATTCTCTCTTCCTTTTACTTTCTTTCTTTCTTTTACACTCTGTGCTCAAGTTTTTTTAAAGGAATGGAAGAGGATGGGTAATGCGGTATTAAGCAACGTGACATTAGCCGCAATCCATAAGTCGTTGGTGATTTTACATCACCGATATTATTTAAGTGTAATGGATCGACTTGGATTAACCAACGTGTAATTGTAATAAATGTTCAACAAGTCGGGGTTGTGCGGAGCACACTTGTATGACGTTATTATGATTGCTATTCGGGGCGAAGCCTCGAATGACAGGGTCCGGGAGTAGCGCCCAGCAGGTCCAAGTGTATGTTAAAACGCACTGAAAATAAAATTTCGTTATTTTGTCCCATATTTTAACCGCCGGTTGTTAAGTAATCGCTATAGCGCTACAACCGCTATGCGCTTTTTGGTCATATAATTCGCTTTCTTGGTTCCGGTTTCATAACTAACAAAACATATTCTCAACTGATAGTGTTTACACGACTCGACATCGTGATCATATATTCATAACACAAGCTACTAGAGTGAACCCGACAGAGCTAGCTTGTGATCTTTGTGTCACACCCCAAATTACTGCTTTGCAATGAATGGAATTCTCGGGATTGATCATCATAGCATCACAATCACAGTTATATTGAACGACCTAAAGTGTCGCTTTGAAAATACATCGCTTGATTTATTAGAATAATCGAGTTTACAAAGTAGGTCCCAAATGAAAACCAATTTGTGCGGAAATAAGTTTATTACAATACAAACGATGTTTTAAAGTAAGTAAACCTGTGAGACGCGTCGTCATCACGACTCCATGATGTGTCCCAATGCGTGCCATGAAGTGAATGCCTTAGATACCGAGATGAAAACATGCTAAAAGTGTCAACACAAAGGTTGAGTGAGTTCATAGAGTTTGTTTTGAAATGTAAAGCCTTCCAAAATTGTTTATGCGGCTAAGGCATTGTAAATCGTTGAAATGTAAAGACTTTCAAAACCGCTTATGTAGCAAAGGCATTGTAATCCACCCGCCCAAGTCCCGCCCATACAAAACTTGCAACCTGTGTGTTCACAATCCACCGCTGTAATGTGTGTAGTTTATGTTCCAAACATATGATGTCAAATGAATTCACACTAGTACCTAACACGACATAGAACAATAGCACTTAATCAATAGGACCATAGCACATAATCAATAGCACCTAACTCAATGTATATCAAGAGTCAATCGATTTAGAACGTTATACGACGTAGTACCTTAGCACGCAAACAAGAACAATTTATATAGTATAACCTTTGATTTAGAAACAATGGTACTCATGATAAATTTAAAGTACTTATGAACGCAAATGAAAACAGTTTGAGCATGTATCTCCCCAAAACAGCTTATGAAAACAAGTAAAAGTAGGGCTACTAAACTCACAAGAATCCTTAAATGTAAAGTACTTGTGAAAGTAAATGAAAACAGCTGAGCATGTATCTCCCCAAAGAGTTTAATAACAAGATTAAAACAAGAAAAGTGGGGCTATGGAACTCACTTGGTAAACTGACGAGATGACAAGAGTGAGTACACTGAGGTATAATGAGATGCGTTATCCGCGACTAGTGATAATGAAGAGGTGTAGGTAACAAAGGTTTTACTTAGATATCCTTGGTTTTTATTTCAAAACCATGAAAAGGATATGTTCTAGGTTGTAAAACACACTTGAACTTGAAGAAAATTTTGATCCCTTTGTGATCTATGTGATGACCGGTTATGATGAAGGGAAGAACAAAGGAGAGAAATTTTAACTAGGTGAATTATTTGAGGTGTAAGAATGAATAAAAGACCTGGAGTAAGAACTTATACAATCAAATAGATTTTACTAACTCCATTTAATGCCAACTCCTATGGGCCGAATTTTGGGGATTATGTTCCTCCATGATATATTTTTTTTTTTTCTTTTCTAAACTATTACTTGTATTACTTTATGTATTAATTGTACTTTGTAAGAAAATGTAAGGAAAGTGTAGATAGTTGTAACTTTTGGTATAAGTAAGTTTTAATAAGTCAAAATAGATTGTATAGAGAATGATAAAATTGTAAAAATACTTTCCTTGTGAAAATCGGGTGATAAAATAATTATCGTAAGATTTTAAGAAAAGACGTAATAATTAAACTTTAGCGATTAAAATACCAAATAAATGTGAAACACTAGGAAAACTAAAATATAGTTTTATAAACTAAATGTGAGTTTAAAATACCTCGGATCATTTTTGAAAATAACGGTTAAATAATCAAAATAAAACTCACGCGATAAAAAAATTATTAAATATAAAAATCACGCGTGAAGGGTGAAATGAAATGTCGTGCATGAACTAATGAAATGCACATGATGTCAATGAAATGTAGACTACTCATAGTCCATATGAAATGTACGTGATGTCACGATCATGAATTCGCCGCTAAACCTCCAAGGTTACGCGAATTTGAACCAAGTAAACCAAGTTTACTATAAATGTTGAAATAATGAGTCATGAATCGTGTCTAGAAATGAACTGAAAGTACGGGTTGTCACATTCGCCCATCCAAAAAGGAATTCAGTCCCTGAATTCAGTTCGTGTTGGTCTCTCAGAGTTAGGGTTTGAGGTAGCAACTTTCCCATTCCGAACAAAACCCTCAAAAGACTTTGTGGTAACCGATTTTACTTAATCTCACAACTCATCAAACAAGAACTGCCATGAGATTAGGCTAAATCGGTTTAGGTAACAACTTGTTTCTAGCTCGATCTTTGCAACTCATCAAACAAGAACTGCCACGGATCAAACCGGAAACAAGTGGTTCAAGAAAATCTTTGAAAATTTGGCTCGACACGGAATTGCTTACTCATATAAGACTACTACTCCCTTCATTGCATGATTCTTCCCGAATTAGACATAGGTGATCGTGCTATGTATAATTTAGAGTAACTATGCAATGCTTGACTAATCGACTCATATGTTTGTTTGGTGTCGGGTCAACTGTTGTTAAAATTGTGATGAACATCGAGGAGAAAAGACATGGAGAAGTGTCGTTAAAATGATAGTTAAGGTAAAAGAATTAAAATCCTCGTAAATGATATCGAATCGAAAGGAAATAAAGTACGATAGATGAGAATATATTACAACAAGTGGTTTAGCAAAAGTAGTACATCTTAGGTTATAAAGTTTCAATACGATGAAAGACATAAAATTAGTACAACGTAATACAATAAGAACTAAGACCGCTAGTTTCGAACTTCTTCGCCTTCCGCCGTTGATACCTTGACGAGTTCCTTCTAACATATATACATTCCCATGAGCACCTTCGACTTGTTGACCTTGTTTTTGAGGACATTGATTTCGATAGTGTCCTTGCTCCCACATCCGAAGCATGTGACTACGGCTTGCCCTTACAATTCCTTAGCAAGGTGTCCTACTTTGTGACAATAAAGCATATACCACATGGACCATTATGATGTAGCGTGCATTGGCGCATCGTGGTAAGTTTCGCATAAGCTCTTCCCTGGTTGGTGCAAAGAACATAGACCCCGCGACTTCGTCTTCTATTATGTTGTTGGTGATGGTTAGTGTTATGGTTTTGGTTGTCGTTATCATAACCTTCCCGGTCATTTTCCCATTTTCTTTGTTGTTGTTGATTTGGTTATCGCCGTTGTTGTTGTTGTTTCGGTTGGTGTTGGGGTACTTACCTCGCTTCACCACTTGTGCCATCAACTTCGAGTAACTCGAATAGCTTCCTCGATTGTTTGTGGATCAAAAGATGTCACATCTCCTTGAATGACCTCGAAGTCCTCCAATAAAAGCCTCTAGCAACTTTTCATTATCGAAACCATCGACGGGCATAACACGCCCAATTCTTGGAATCTCCGAATGTAAGTGTCAATATCGTACCCAATTGTTACTAATTCGTAGAACTCCGCTCCAACTTTTTGATTTCGTGACGTGGACAAAACTTTAGTCACCAAATTCTTGAATTCATTCCACGTGAGCTTGAAAGCATTCTCTATTCCAATCGGTTGGGCGATGAATTCCACCAAGACAATGCTCCATCGAGTAAAGTACTGCAGCATACTTAACCCATCACATCCGGACAGCACAAAGCAAAAATACCGACTCCAACTTTTCAAACCATCTAACCATTGTCAGTAGCTCCTCGGTACCTCGAAACTTAGTGGGTTCAAGACTTTGAAATCTTTGTATGAACATTTCTTATCTCCGGATCCTCCCGCATTTCCAAGAGCAAAGAAGAAGCCTCATGACTCTGAAGAAGAATAAGTGGCTTCGCAGAAGAAGCAGCAGCCCACCGCTTCCTTTCAGTTCTTAAAGCATTAGCAATGCTATCATTTACCAACTTTGAATTGCTCGCTTGGGTCATTTCAACTGTAGTTTTCTTGATGCCATATCTTCTTCAAAACAAGAGGAAATGTGAGACGAGCCAAAATCCGATGTTAATAATAAACGCCCAAAGAATTGTGATAAGTAATGATAAATTTGAGATTATGTTTCAAACAATGGTCGACGGGTTCCGAAAAGATGGGTTATGAGGTGTTGTAAGTGTTTCAATGAATGATGGTTTAGAGACTTAATGTGTGAATAAAGTGTAACTCGACATGTTAGTGGTGAAACAAAGGAGTGAGAGCGACTTCGCCTTATTTAAAAGTTTATCCCGGCATTCGACGTTATCGGTGATGAATCAGCTGATATAAAATTGTGATAAGGAATGACAAGGAATTCTCCACGTTAGAGTATGAGGAAAAGATAATGGGATGGGTATTTAAGGGCATCTATGTGACAATCGTTGTGAAATGAAAGTAAATAACTCGAAAAAAATGTACGATAATCCGCATGTAAAGTGAACATTCACTTATGATGAAATGATGAGATGCTATGATAATGTAGTTATAGTCTAGGTCAATGATGCAACCTAGTTCTCTATAATCAAGCTCGATGCCAATCACACCCCCAAATTACTGCTTTGCAATGAATGGAATTCACGGGATCGATCGTCATAGCATCACAATCACAAGTATATTGAACGACCTAAAGTGTCGCTTTGGAAAATACATCGCTTGATTTATTAGAATAATCGAGTTTACAAAGTAGGTCCCAAATGAAAACCAATTTGTGCGGAAATAAGTTTATTACAATACAAACGATGTTTTAAAGTAAGTAAAACCCAAGTGAGACGCGTCGTCATCACGACTCCATGATGTGTCCCAATGCGTGCCATGAAGTGAATGCCTTAGATACCTGAGATGAAAACATGCTAAAAGTGTCAACACAAAGGTTGAGTGAGTTCATAGAGTTTGTTTTGAAATGTAAAGCCTTCCAAAATTGTTTATGCAGCTAAGGCATTGTAAATCGTTGAAATGTAAAGACTTTCAAAACCGCTTATGTAGCAAAGGCATTGTAAATCCACCCGCCCAAGTCCCGCCCATACAAAACTTGCAACTCGTGTGTTCACAATCCACCGCTGAATGTGTGTAGTTTATGTTCCAAACATATGATGTCAAATGAATTCACACTAGTACCTAACACGACATAGAACAATAGCACTTAATCAATAGGACCATAGCACATAATCAATAGCACCTAACTCAATGTATATCAAGAGTCAATCGATTTAGAACGTTATACTGACGTAGTACCTTAGCACGCAAACAAGAACAATTTATATAGTATAACCTTTGATTTAGAAACAATGGTACTCATGATAAATTTAAAGTACTTATGAACGCAAATGAAAACAGTTTGAGCATGTATCTCCCCAAAACAGCTTATGAAAACAAGTAAAAGTAGGGCTACGAAACTCACAAGAATCCTTAAATGTAAAGTACTTGTGAAAGTAAATGAAAACAGTTTGAGCATGTATCTCCCCAAAGAGTTTAATAACAAAGATTAAAACAAGAAAAGTGGGCTATGGAACTCACTTGGTAAACCGACGAGATGACAAGAGTGAGTACATCGAGGTATAATGAGATGCTATCCGCGACTAGTGATAATGAAGAGGTGTAGGTAACAAAGGTTTTACTTAGATATCCTTGGTTTTTATTTCAAAACCATGAAAAGGATATGTTCTAGGTTGTAAAACACACTTGAACTTGAAGAAAATTTTGATCCTTTGTGATCTATGTGATGACCGGTTATGATGAAGGGAAGAACAAAGGAGAGAAATTTTAACTAGGTGAATTATTTGAGGTGTAAGAATGAATAAAAGACCTTGGAGTAAGAACTTATACAATCAAATAGATTTTACTAACTCCATTTAATGCCAACTCCTATGGGCGAATTTTGGGGATTATGTTCCTCCATGATATATTTTTTTTTCTTTTCTAAACTATTACTTGTATTACTTTATGTATTAATTGTACTTTGTAAGAAAATGTAAGGAAAGTGTAGATAGTTGTAACTTTTGGTATAAGTAAGTTTTAATAAGTCAAAATAGATTGTATAGAGAATGATAAAATTGTAAAAATACTTTCCTTGTGAAAATCGGGTGATAAAATAATTATCGTAAGATTTTAAGAAAAGACGTAATAATTAAACTTTAGCGATTAAAATACCAAATAAATGTGAAACACTAGGAAAACTAAAAATATAGTTTTTATAAACTAAATGTGAGTTTAAAAATACCTCGGATCATTTTGAAAATAACGGGTTAAATAATCAAAATAAAACTCACGCGATAAAAAAATTATTAAATATAAAAATCACGCGTTGAAGGGTGAAATGAAATGTCGTGCATGAACTAATGAAATGCACATGATGTCAATGAAATGTAGACTACTCATAGTCCATATGAAATGTACGTGATGTCACGATCATGAATTCGCCGCTAAACCTCCAAGGTTACGCGAATTTGAACCAAGTAAACCAAGTTTACTATAAATGTTGAAATAATGAGTCATGAATCGTGTCTAGAAATGAACTGAAAGTACGGGTTGTCACACTTTGTTACGCGACCAAACATGGAAACCACTGCTAGCTTTAATTCGTTTCCACTGCTAGGCTTCTCGAAACCACTGCTAGTGGTATTGGGTACCACTGCTAGGCTTCTCGAAACCACTGCTAGTTATGAAACCACTGCTAGTGGTATCGGGTACCACTGCTAGGCTTCTCGAAACCACTGCTAGTTAAAAATCACCCAAACGGCACATAAAACATGTTAAAAATCAAGATAGAAAGTCATAAATAACAAAGATATAAAAAGCTATTAACAAGCACATATTTGAGCAATCCGAACAACATATAAAAGTCATTAAAATCAAGATTTATAAGGTGTACAAGTAGCATATAAACTTGTAACATAATCAAATGCAAAACAAAAAGAAAGAAAAGAAACACGATTAATAAAAGCACAGCTTGCATTCATCTCAAAAATACACAAATGTATCCAACACTTCATCTTATCAAGCAACTACACAAAATCATAATTTGAGATAAATTGACAATGTGATTAACAAAATAATAGACACCATCTACGCAGGATCAAGTGTCGTAGTTGGAGGGCTAAATGTTGTATTCGGGAGTTCACCGCCCATTCAAAGAGTTGAGATATGATGATTGCCGCATTTGGACGCTTCTTAATACCTCTTCATCCTTCTTAGAACGTTTCTTCGTTGTTTCATTATCCTCGGCTCCAATATAATCAAAATCTTGCAATTTCTACAGTCACAATGAGCATAAAATGAAAAGGTCAGACATATTCATTAACTTTTTAGTGGAATAAATTGTTCAATGAGAATACCTTCTTCCTTCTCTTGTTTTTTGTAATGATATTCTCATATATGGACTTGATTCTACCCGCCGGGCGACCTTTTCCATTTGCTTTTGCAGGATCACCAATCTTATCTTTATCCTTGGTAGAAGCACTCATACGTGGTGTACATCTAAGGCTAATAGTGCTAGTTTTTCCACCCATAATTTCACTCTTTAAGTCGTTGACTCGATCAAGAACAAGACTACATTTTTCGCCTAGCTCGGATGCCAAGTCCGCAACTTCAGAAAAAGCATTACACATTTTGTCATAACGACGCCCAACATCAGAGACAACCCAATTACTATAACTTACTTTAACCTTAGTATGCCTTCTCTTAACATCTTTTCTCCATCTTCGTAAAATGTACTTATTTGGAACTAAATATATATTCTCATTGATGAGTACCGTAAGTGCATGCCTACATAACATTCCCCTAAACTCAAACAAACGACACATACATCTAATATCACACTCTTCAGGTGAATCAACCTTTTTGAACCAAACGACAAATTGTTTCTTTACTATATTTCCATTATCCATTATATCCTCTAAGACATCATATTCTAAATACTCATTTTGTGATTTTAAGGAACCAATCACACAATACATTTTTCCCGTCAACTCTTCCGTGAACTCTTTAAACTTAACATTGGTTAAAACATTCTTCATTTGCTCTTCCATGGCATAACGGGTAATTAATGGGTACCACGAATTATAGGAATTAAAATATTCTATGTTCTCCTTCTCGACCCTATCCCTCAACGCATTTTCGTATTGTTCCACAAATTGCTTTAAGGTAGTTTTCTTATTTAAATATTTATTAAAAAATGAATTAATGCTCTCACTGCATTGTGTACTAGACATCCCTGCCCAGAAAATATCTTTCACAAAACAAGGTACCCATCGATGCCTTTCAACATACAAGTCTTTAAGCCATTTATTATTTTCGAGTTTATACGTTTCTAACATTATATTCCAGGATTCATCAAATTCAGCCGAAGTCAAAGAATCATAAACAACCTTTTTAAGCTTGTACTTGATTGACTTGTATTTTTATGTTTACCGAACTTTTCGTGCAACTTCTTCATGATATGCCACAAACACCACCAAATATTATTAAATAACAAGCAAATACTTTTCAAACTATAAAATTTCAAGATTCATGACTATGTAAATCTAAGTGTATAGCTTTAGACTATATAAGTGGGTTAGAAATTACCTATGACGTGCATCCGAAAAACTATCTCAATTGCATTTTCATAGCTTGGTCTTGGTCCGTGATAATGGCATTGGGAGCACGCCCGACATACATGTAAGCCATGACTTAAAGAGCCATGTGAATGTCTTGGTATCTTCATTTGAAATCAATCCACAACCAAGTAATCTCGATTGTCCATGATGATTTACTCCTACAAAAGGAGCCATTGGCATCTCATATCGATTTGTCAAATATGTTGTATCAAATGTGATGACATCTCCAAATTCCTCATAAGCGCCCTACACCTTGCATCCGCCAAAACAAACTCTTTAGTCTATTTTCCTCGTCCAATTCCCATGCATAAAAATTCCCGATTCGTTGATCGAACCTTCATGAAATAACCTTGAATTGCTTCAAGATCACCTTCTCCAAACTTTAACCGCTTAACTTTATCAACATAGTTACGACAATCTTTTTCCGTAAATGGTATATTTTCATACCCCCCTCCGTACTACAAACGATTATAACTCTTATTCATTCTTACTCCCGCTCTTTGATGGATTTCAAGTCGTCTTTTCACGCTGCCTATTTACTAACCGATGACAACGATAAAATCGTCCTTTGCTAGGACTAAAAAGGTGATTATGTCCGAGATTAACTTTCGACACATGCCACTTTTTATCAGCACCAAGAACCACACAAACTCTAGCGCCACAATTTGTTTTTGTAATGGGACGAGGGTTTAAGGTATTTTTTTATTTTGAAATCGACTTCTGAGCCCGATTACATGCAACAGTAACATACTTTGTTACTTCATCATTTAAAGACTTTTGAGAAGATCTTTTGAACACCCTAAATCCCATTTTCTTTCCATACATTGCATAAAAATTAGTAAGCTCTTCAATAGTGTCAAAAGTCATGCCAATTTTGGGTTCTTCAACTCCTTCATCATGATTTACATTCATGTTATAGTTATGTTGAGCATACACTTCTTTATGACATTCTCCCTTTTCTTCATTCAATTTTTCGCAATTAGCATCATTTTCCAAGTCAACACAACAATTCCTACATTTACGGGATAGCAGATTATGATTTAAGGAAAAAAAAAACACTCATTCAATTGGTATAATCAATCAAAAATGTGATTTAATAGGTTTATCTATTTCTAATAAGTTTTCTCCTATTTACCTAAAAAAATAAATAAACAAATAAACTAAATCACTTTTCGTAACTGTAATGAAACATAGAAAATTTGAGAAGTAGTAAAAGACTTACTTGGTTGTTTTGGACAAATCATCATCACCATCATCATGTAAATGAGAAGAAATGTACGATGATTCATCTGATTGATATGAAGAAATATTTGGTGCTTTTGACATCAATGATTCATCTAAGATGGAGAAGATGATTATTGCAGATTTTGATGGATTATAAAGGATTACAGAGAGAGAAAATTATTACGTTTTAAAGAAAAAAATGAGAGTGAGTAACTTGAAAGTGAACAAGATTAGATTTGGTTGTGTGGTTTTTTTTTGTCCAAGTCAACAGTCCAAGTAAGCATGCCATGTCATTGTGTGGTTTTTTCTTTGTAAAGTGTGAGTGGTTGTAGCATTTCCCATAAAAATATGTGTAAGTCATTAAAAAAGTTTACTTATTCGTGAATGAATAGAATTTATGCTATCAACATGTCTTTCAATGAAATTATCTCACCACTTTATTAGCACACAATATGACACTAATATTTAGTAAAAAAATCATTTACACCCAGCTTTTTTGTTATGCTTGTTAATTACTTAGTTTTAGTTGCCGTATACGAATATCAATGGATATTATACATAGTTTTATTATTAGTTCTTCTATTCAAGGATGTAAATCGACTAATTCTACTATAAGTTATATTAATGTAATAAAAAAGTATTGTGAACATGTTTTAGGCAAGCGGAATTACAGAATGTAACGAGTATTAAATTTTATGAAAATTTATAAACAACGTACCTTGGTTTTCTATGAATGCACACGAAACACGCATAATCTTCAGTGTGAATGTTTATTCTTTCTCTAAAATCGCCTTGAAGGTTTCAGAATCAGTTGTCCCTATTTAGTACAACCTTCTGTCAAAAGCGACTATTTAATAGGAACAACCGATCCTACAAGAACTTAGAGACGAAACAATATAGGATCAGCATAAGCTGCACTGGTTAATTTATAGCAAACAGATTGCTACCTTTGTACGAACCAATATTGACTCACCATATAGAAAGTTGATATGGTATTCGCGAACGCCTCTGAAAGATATAGACACATAATTAAATGACAACCCAAAACGCGAAAAGTATCTTTTTTGAACAGGTATTAACATTATGTATAACAACTAAATAGACAAATGTAACAATAAGGTTCAGGTAGGTAAGTAGTCGATAAAATAAGACACACCCGATGTGGCTGCAAACATAGTATGTTGCCCTACCAACATGTAGCATATCTCATTTATATCGAAACTAACTCAAATTCATCACTCAATGCCACCATGTGGTATTCTAGGTTAAATTGTGAGTGGGAAAAAGACGTTGGTTATAGAAAAAAATACATAGAAAGTCCAAAGGAAAGGCTATGGCATGAGTAACTTTTTGGTATTTTCCGTTTCTTCGGATGATATGATGAGTCAATCATTTGCTTCATTGGTTCCAACTATGGCAGCTACGGAATCTGCTATTGGTTACCCATTTTCGTTATTACTTTTTGAGTCCGAGGGACTATTGCTGTAGAATCTATTAATAGCATTCAAGGTCAAACATGACTACTAGAGAGTTACCAAAATACGAAGTTCTTTTTTAGTTCTCTTCTTTCTTTTTTATTTTGACTTGGTTGGCAGGGTTAGGGCCTTACTCGGTGGGCGAGCGCATCCGATTCTAAAGTCCAAATGGAAAGGCTATGGCATGAGTCAAAGCAAAAAACATAATTTTTCAGTTTCCTATCATTTCCTTTCCTTTCTTTTTTAAAAACGAACTTGAGAACGGAGCAAGAACTACAAGCACCGACACCTGTAACAACACTAAAGAAACTACCCATGAGAATATAACTGAGACTAGCTAGACATGAGTCTCAAAAAAAAAAAAAAAAAAAAAAAAAAAAAAAAAAAACGATGAAGATGGAAGCTAGCCACCAAAACCGCAAAAGAATTAAACCAAGCTGCCACAAAATATGCAATTACTGCACTAAAACTCTAACAGATACTATGCAAGGAAAATAAATTTCACCCAAAGACGAATGCTCCATGGCACCACAACACTCAAAGGTGTAAAGGAAACACATAAATTAGCGGACTCTCCACTTAAAGATGCGAGCTCCTTTATTAGAGATCGATCATTAATTAGCAGACCCTCCATGCCTTAAAAACTATATAGAGTAAGTTACTAGTTAGAAAATTCTGTTAAGCATTGTAATATAAACAACTTCAACTTAAGAGTTAAATAAGCGTGGTAGCCTTTATTAGAGATCGATCATATGTCGTAATGATTCTAGAAAAACTGAATGTCTGTATGTATTATACAAGGTACATGCGTTACATCATATGTAAATGTAGATCCGTTGTGTAATGAATATGAAAGGAACCCACACATGAACAAAAAGTCCAAAAACAAGATATTTGACGGAATAAGATTTGATCGATCTTTACCAAAAGTTGAAACACAAAGATTAGCAATCTAACAAAACTGATCCTTCAGATTGAAATCTTTCAAACAAGGAGAAAACCCTAAGCAGGCACGCTAGAAACTTTTAAGGTCTTCCTTTCCAACCTTTAATGAATAAGTAGCCACTAGAGAATGATCTTTTCATCATACTATGGCTAACATCACCACGATTTTGGTACATGCTATCTTCATTCACGACTAGTTTGGATGATCCAACGCCATCCTCAATGCGGAACTCTTTTGATACCATTTCTTCTTGTTGATCATTAACATACAAAATATCAGCTATGGATACACGGGTTTGACACATGTAACTCATGGACACCGATCTTCTGACCTCTCGCTCACCTTCGCCTTCTCTAATCTCAATTATAGCATCACGCACACCTAGATCACTAGGGACCCTCCTTGACACATGTACCTCAGGCTCAGGAGGAGGCGGTGACAATGGTGGTGGTGGCGGTGGTGGCAGTAGTGGTGATGATGGAGGTGAATCATTTAACATGGATTTAAAGCAACTTACATTAGCTCTACATAGTGGACAATTTGAATGACTTGAGAGCCAAGTATCAATGCAATGAACATGAAAAGCATGACTACATTTTGGCAAAAGTCTAAGCTTCTCGTCTTCTTGAAATTCTCCTAAACAAACCGAGCAATCCATACCCGAAACCAAGCCAACCCCTTTCTTGTACTTGCAAACCTTAATCGAATTTATAATACTCTTATCCAAACCCTTACTCGGAATATTCCAAGGTCCAAGATTCAGAGGGTCATCTTCCATGTTAAAATCATCCTCATACAATTCCAAATCCGAGGTTTCTTGATTTTGAGCCTCTCTTTGTCTCATAGATTGAGAAGAATCATGATTCACCATACATAATCGGGAGATTATAACATAGTAACTAATTAAAAGACAAGCACTTCCAAAAACACCAATGATGATGATCACAAGTGGAGACAGGGTAGCACCACTTGGATCGTCATCAGAAAATCCTACGGGTGGTGGAGGAGAAGGGTGGACAACGTAGTTACACCATTGGGGACAATATACGTTGCAAATGTTTTGCGAACAATCTGGATTGTTCACATACGGCACCCATGTTGTCGGGCTATCCATAGACGACCCCATAATTGGAAAAGTTGTAAGCAAAAATTACTTCCACCACAAGTAAAGCTTAATAGAATACCATGCAAATTAAGAACATCGAGGACACCATATAGAGTGAAGTAATATAAACTTTAAGTTCAATAAACCTTGAAATCTCGCATCTATGGCGGCATGAAGCACAAGAAACATGTGAGTATTGAAGAAACACAGCAGAAGCAAGTGAAGCATAGAATTTGCTTATAAAATAGAGAATGTAAGATTGAAAAATCAATGAAAACAACATGAGAGCAAGGGACTTAGTTGGAAAGCGGGATTAAAGTAAAGAATGTGCTTTTAGTGTGGGGATAATATAGATGTGACTTTTTCCCTTCAAGTAATACTCTTTTCCTTTTGTATTGTTTCTTTTTCATTGTTGTGCTCCTCTTGTATAATTCTTTAAATATTTTCATGCCAAAAATTGTCTCTTGATTAAAGTTGGTGTTTTTGTGATGTGTGTTGGAAGGGGCATCTTTCAAAGTGATAAAAAGCATTTTATTACTTTATCTTGCTCAATAGTAAAACCTCATGACATATAAGGTGTAAGTTACGTGTATTAGCGTGTACACGCATATATAAACACACACACACGCACATAGTTAAGAACACAAAAAACTAACACAATATGAATCTTAAACTATAATCACATACAGTAGTATAAAGATGAGTGATGATACAAACACATGCATGTATATGTACGTAGATATACACATACGTACATAATATACATTCATATATGCATAGCTTTCTTTATCTTATCTGTTTAGAATTGATTTTGTTTGATATGATTCTTTTATATTCATTGACTTTTTTAAAACCTTAAATAGTGTATAGCCTCATCTTGGTTTAGGGACATGGAATTCTTTTTTGAGCTAAATGCTCTAGTTGGAATCAGATACCGTTTGACAAATCTTTGTGTGATATAAAACATATATCAACATCTAAGAAAGCATAAATCATGCATTTTAAGGAAATGAGATCATGTGGTCGGCTTTATAGAATAATTTTGAGTTATAAGAAATGTTCATTCATTACTCGACATGACCAAGAAATCGCTTACACAGTCGTCCATGTTAAGCAGTTGATCGACCCTTCTTGCTTATAAGATATGGATTTTGGTTGGATTTTATATGATACTGAAAGTTTAACTAAAAATCGAATTGATATAGTGCTGAGCTGAAGTTGAAACTTAAAGTGAAGGAATAAAGGAGAGGATGAGAATACAAGCACTGTGGCATAATTATGAGAAGCTAATGTTTTAAATTTGAAAATATAAGATTGATTAATCAAGTAGATCTAAGTAATGATGTTACTTAGTGTTTCCAACATTATCATGTGCCAACAAGCATATATTCTTAGTTCAAATTTCAAAACTTATATTAAAATTGTCAAAAAGAGAATTTGGGTTTCAAATATCTGTAATATCAACAATAATGAAATGCTAGATGTGTCATTTCTACTCATTTACATACAAATGAGCAATCTGTAAAGAAAAAAAAAATACTCATAACGATCTATAAGGGACATATCACAGATTGGTGAATATGGCTTGTTTTCGGCTCAAACTAAACTGTAACTTGTAAAACAACTCGTCTGCGCACACTTTGGCATGTTTATCGATACATATATGTAACAGGCGTATTAATAAGTGTTTATCATTTCTGCTGAAAGTTAAATTTGAACCTAGAAGTTGATAGTCGTTGTATATATCTCACTTTCTTACTCATAAAAGGAAAAAGAGGAGGGAAAGATTATTCTCTTGTCTAAGGAAACAGAGAGTCAAAAAGAATAAAGAAATGTGATGGAAGGGAGTCGCATTTTGGGCCCATAAATTGAGTGCATTATTAGTCATGAACAATTCAAAACTAGTTGAGCTGATTTTTTTCCAAGATTAGCTTCACGTATGACTATGTCATAAACGAACCGAACGAATATGTGTTTGTTCACGTCGCTCATTTAATTTTAAATGATAAATAAATGGCACGAACACTTAAACAGACGAATTTTCTTGTTCATATTCGGTTATTAATAAAATAAGTCATTCATATTCGTTTATTATATTTTTTGGTGAAGGGCCTACACCTGGTAAAATATATTACTTCAAAAAAACAGTTAAATACAATGGAATGTGGTTGAAATACCACATTAACCTTAAGCAACCGTTTGAATAACCACTAAATTATTCATAACAGGCTATAAATGATCCAACTAGCTACACACAACTAGAAAACCAAGACAACCACAAGTATAAACTAAGACACGTCAACCTTTATGCTAAACAAAGGAAAAAGCAACCTATCCAAGTCTGATGGTCATGGCTGGCAGCAGCCTTTAATTGGGCCGCAGATAGACCACAATCATCAAAGTAATCATCATCATAATCATTCTAGTTACATATACCATATTTCCGTTGCTCCAAAAGACTCTCCTCGTTCTCTCCACTACCGAAATAATTAGCCTCGTTAGGATATTCCAGAACTTTATCATCGTCTCTATCAGAAACAACCACATTACCCACCTTAGAGAATGGGTTACCCACCTTAGTTGAAGAAGTACAAGTAGAGGAAGAAATGCTAGGCTTAGTAGCCGCATCCTGCTCCTTCTCTTTCAAATCAACATTTTTTAGAGTTTTCCCATCATTATCCACAAAAGTAACTTTTTCTAAACGAACATAAATGAACGTAGAAAAACAAACATAAACTTCATTAAATTATGCATAGTTATTGTTTTATAAGTGTTGTTTTGTTTAAACAAATCAGTTCTAAAAATATACAATTAAAAGATGAGTATGATATACGAACAAAAATAAATAAATGAATATAAACGAACGTTAATGAACGCATAATCGAACGTTTACGAACATAAATGAACGGGCGCGAATTTTTGTTCATTTTCGTTCATTTAACTAAACGAACGTAAAATATTGTTCATGTTTGTTTATTTAATAAATAAACAGACATAAACAAACTTTTTGTTGAACGGTTCATTAAATTTCATAAACATTTAGTTTGTTTACAGCCCTGCGTATGAGTTAAGCTAATGAATATTGGATTAGATCGAATTTTATAAATGGGTTGCTACTTTTCTGCTATATAGATGCTATGTCTATTAATCAAATTCATGATATTTACATGAGTGGAGGTGGAGGCATAGATTTTATAAGATTTAGAGGGTGTTATTTGCTGACTATCTAAATGATTATCTTATTTGAAAATGAGCACATAGCTTGTTTATTTTTATTACTTAGTATTGCCCATTTTCTTTTAAAACAATAAACTAAAATATAAGCAATACAAACCATTTGCTAAACGCAAATTCAAGTTAATTTTAGGCACTAGTTTTGTTGCTCATTGCCTCAAATCAGCATAGTGATAATCCTATACAAGCATCATGGGCCAAATTATTACTCTTGCTGCATACATCATTCTAAGCAAACATTTTCTCATTAAAAAGTTTGGACATTTATTAGCATGTTCTTGTCCCAATAATATATGTTGAAGCATCACATACCATACAATAACCTAAGATAGATGATAATTCCTCTTAAAAAGTTAATTAACCCCCTTAACCCCATTAATACAATTCAAAATTTTCAAAATGCATCCAGAAGAGACATTCGGACAGATCGTTGCTTGAAGCATATGGTGAAGAAACACAAATTCGTAGCTTCTTTCACTAGTTGAATATCAAAACCTTCGTTCCATGAATGGCCTCGAGGACTTTTTTTCCGACACGTTCTAGTCAATCAGATTAAGAGATTGGGAAGCACTACAATTCAGCATGTTGTTCCTCTGAAGGGTTTTCGTTTTCCTCATTAGTTTCAGATTTGTCACTAGACTTTTCACTAAACTTTAATATAATAGGCCTCCCGAGCAAGTCCTGCACAAAATAAAGGGATCCGTTATTCAACATATCATAACTCATAAAAATCAGACACTAGTTTACCTTGCCATTCAAGGTTGATACTGCAGATTCAGCTTCCTCCTTTGTGGCAAATGAGACAAACCCATATCCAGCAGAGCTTCCTGAAGCGCTGAAAACAATCCTTGTGGACACAGGACTGAAGTCTGCAAAAACTCTTTAAGATTTGTAGCCCTTGCTTTCCATGCAAGATTTGACACAAACAACTTATGGCGGGTTTCATTTGAGTAGGTTGGAGAGCGAGGAGGTGTAGGTTTCTTAAATGTCTTTGAATATTCAACCTTTATAATCCGACCCTCAACTTCCTGCACCAAAAGAAATGTTTCAACTTTAAAAAACCTGTAAGGTACACTCCATGGGAAACCTTTGAGATTTGCTTTGTTTTAGGAACAGTAAACCAATGGTTTAGAACGGAGTAAGTAGTAACCCTTCTATTAGTTCTGTATTTATTACTTGAACATTTTTTTTGAAAGTCAGTCAGAGTCTATAGAGTTCGCTGAGAATTGCAAGAACCCGCAAAAAACTTATGAAACTTTTCACTTTGAAAGCTAAACAAATGACAATGGTACGCTATAGATTATGTCATGTGCATAAGACAATAATCGCAACATTCTTGACTAATGCATTATTTTGACTTTTGAAGTCAAATTGGGACTTTAACACAACTGATAACTGATTTCTGATATAAAACCGCCATGTTTAACTACCCATCCATTTTTGCTCAAAAAAAAAACTACCTATCCATTAAAAATTAACCTTTTTACGATTTAGCAAAACTTTGAGCGACCAGAAAGAAGTTAATTTAACTTTCAATGCAAAGTCAAATGAAGAGCATTATACACAATTCTGAGCTCTAGCTACTACGAAATTCTGCACCGAATATTGGTTTTCATACTTTTAAAAATTCATGGGGTGTCATGCATATCAGCCATAGCAAAAGGCGCTGCAATAATCGGTGACTGGATGTGCTTTGCTTTTGTAATTGTGAATTTGTGACATTCTGATTTCTGATGATCAGTTGTTTCTGTCTTACTCTTTGCCAATTTATGTTACCTATGAATTTACATCTAAATAACCGATACATAATCAGTGTCACGAATGTTTCACTTGCTCCTTATTTTTAAAGGCAACTACCTATCTCACAATATACACGACAAATCTATCTCGCGTTAACTAGACAAGACTTGAACCCACAACCATTTAGCTGAAATAGCATGAGGTACCGTAGGGTTACAAACCCTCTGGTTGTTGCACATACTCCTAAACTAAATATTTCTTTCCTAGATAACTACTACTACAGTACTACGTATTAAACAGAATAAGTTTCACTACACCAAACACTATAACTTATTAGTATTTTCAACTGAAAAATGCAATAAACATATAACATTAAACCACCTTAGAAACAACAATAACAAGAACAAAACCACCTTAAAAACAGATAATAAAATGTGCAACGAAACCACTTAAGGGTGGCCTAGTGGCAAAAAGGCTTGTGACTATCACTCTAAAATATGTGAGGTCTCAAGTTCAATTCCTGCTAGGTGCAAACAACCTTAAGTGGCCACGCCAACCTCCTGAAAAAGGAGGGCTTTACCTGTGTGTGGCGGTGGGTTCAAACCCGTAGATTAGTCGGACAAAAGGTCGAAAATCATGGTTACCAAAAAAAAAAGTGAACTTACATAGGAATCAAATTTGTCAATAACAGCAAGAGCCTCTTCTCCAGAAGACATTGTAACAAATACAAACCCTCTCTTCCCATCTTCCCTTTTTATTATCTATCACCAAATAAAACAATTAACACCACACATTTTAAACAAAAAACATAGTACTAATAAAAACACAAATAAATACCTCAACATCAGTTACAGTACCACATTCACTAAAGAAACTTTTAACATCAGAAGCAGAGAAAGACCAAGGAAGACCAACTACAAAAAGCTTCTTTTTCAAATCTTCTTTTTGGGTCTGTTCTAATTTTTCTTCTTCTTGTTGGGTTGTTAATGATAAGCAGTTTCTTGAAACTGAATGTCTGAGGGGGTAAAGATGTGTTTTGTGGAAAGTTAAGGGGGTGTAAGTGGAAATTGTGAATGAAAGATTTGACTTTGTAGATTGTAAGTGGGTGTTTGGAGATGGTGGTGATGAGGGTTGGAAGTGTTGGAGCTTCAGTGACTTAACTGCCGCCATTTTTGTTCTTCAAGGATAAAGGTAATAAAAAAATGTTTTATATGTTGTGTTTCTATTTATGTATGGTTTTATTGCATTTGGTTGGGCTTTTAATATAAAACATTAGCCCATGCTTTTGATAAACTTTTGGTTACATTTTTTTCATTTCAAAACAATTGGCCACTCTAGTTGTACACTGTTCGAAACAAATTAAAATAGTATGGTGAGAATTTATTGTGGAACGAATGTAGTAAATACTAACAAAGGTTTTATCTTTTTCCACAAAGTTGATGAGTGTTTCAGAACGAGCAAAAAGGTTAGTACGACGGATGACTTGAGTTTAACAAATGAGGCCAAAATTGGTTCGAAGAGTGGTGACCATTATGTCTGAAAGATGAGGGGAGTGGTAATGTGTTGAATGATGATGTCTAGTCTAAAGAGATTTAACATGACTTTCAAGCTTTTGTTGGTGATTTTGCATCACCGATATTATTTAAGTGTAATGGATTGACTTAGTTGACTAATGTGTAATTGTGATAAATGTTCAACAAGTCGGGGTTGTGTGGAGTGCACACTTGTATGACGTTATTATGATTATTATTCGGTGAAGCCCAAATGACGGGGTTCGAAGCGCAGCCCACAGTGTAGTCCGCGGGCGGCGGCTATTATAACTGCAATGGCAGTTACAACCACCGTTGGTTAATTAGTCATATATTCGTTTTTGGTTCTGTTTCATTAAAAAAAAAGACATATTCACGTTCTAAATCTGAGTTTTATCCGATTTAAGATTTCGGTAGAACTACCGAAAATACTTCAATCTGAAAGTGTTTACACGACTCTCAGATTACTGTGATCCAAATTTCCTAACAAAGATTGAAGTATTCTGTGATCATGACGAACGGAGAATCTGTGAAGGATATGACGAGCAAGTTCAATAAGTTGGCAAAGTTTGAAGGGCAGGACTTTCGTCGCTGGCAAAAGAAGATGCACTTTCTTCTTACCACCCTGAAAGTTGTGTATGTTCTGAGTACACCCAGTCCGGAATGGGATGAGAATGAAACTTTGGATACGACCAGGAAGAGGATGAAGTGGGAGAACGACGACTACATATGCCGTGGTCACATTCTGAACGGTATGTCTGATTCCCTATTTGACATCTATCAAAACGCTGAATCTGCAAAGGCACTGTGGGAGTTCCTAGAATCCAAATACATGGCGTAAGATGTACGCAAAGAAGTTTCTTGTGAGTAATTTTATGAATTACAAGATGGTTGATACCAGGCCTGTCATGGAACAATATCATGAAATGTTAAGGATTCTGGGACAGTATACCCAACATAATTTGATGATGGATGAAGTCATTTCGGTTGCAGTTATCATTGATAAACTGCCCCCTTCCTGGAGAGAATTCAAACATGGTTTGAAACATAAAAAGGAAGAGTTAAATTTGGTTCAACTCGGTAGTCATCTACGAATTGAGGAAGGATTACGAAATCAGGAACTTGATAATAATCCTAAAGGAAAGAACCAAATTGGATCTTCTTCTGTTAACATGGTTGAAGGAGATGGAGCCAAAAATTCTAACAACAATTTTAACAACATCAAGAACAAATGGAAGTTCAAAAGTGGTGTTGATAAATTTGCCAACAAAAAGGGTGCATTGACTTGTTGGAAATGTAACAAGCCTGGTCATATGAAGAAGGATTGTCGCTCTAAAAAGGGCAATAATGTCGTTGGTCCAAGTAGGTCTAAGGATCCTGATAAGCAACAAGGTTATAATTCTGATTTTGTACAAAATTTTGATAATGTTTTACATTATGTTTCTGTAATTTCTTATGCATTTTATATTCAGGATGATGAAGTTGCTTGGTGGGTTGATTCGGGTGCAACAAGTCATGTTTGCAAGGATCTTCGTTGGTTTCAAGTATGTAATCCGATTGAAGATGGCTCATGTGTACAGATGGGAAACGTTGCAACCGAACCAATCAAAGGAATAGGGCGTGTTTTATTAACTTTCACTTCTGGAAAAACTTTATGCTTAGACAATGTATTGTATGTACTCGGGTTTCGAAAGAATCTTGTTTATGAAATTGTGTTGAATAAGTTTGGCTACAAACAAGTGTTGGAAAGTGACAAGTATATCTTGTCAAGACATGGTTCATTTGTTGGATTTGGTTATGTATGTAATCGAATGATTAGATTAAATTTGAATTATCCTTTGTTTAATGCTTCTGCTTGTATGATTACTTCTAGTCATAGCAATAGTTTAAGCAAATCTGAATTATGACATGCTAGACTAGGACATGTTCATTACAAGAGAATGAAAGATATGTCTAAAATGAGTTTAATACCTGCTTTTGATATGACACCTGGAAGTTGCAAAACTTGTATGTTAACCAAGATCACTAGACATCCATTTAAGAGTGTTAACCGGGAAAGCAAAGTATTAGATCTCATACATAGTGATTTATGTGATTTTCATGCCAATCCTTCACTAGGACATAATAAGTATGTCATTACTTTTATTGATGATGCATCTAGATATTGTTATGTCTATCTACTGCATGCTAAACATGAAGCTCTAGATAAATTTAAAATTTATAAACAAGAAGTAGAACTTCAAAGACAAGATTTGATAAAAGTATTGCGTACTGATAGAGGTTGTGAGTATTATGATCCAGTTTATTTTCAATCGATTGGAATAATACATCAAACCACGGCTCCTTACACGCCACAACAGAATGGTGTGGCTGAAAGGAAGAATAGGACTTTAAAGGAAATGGTGAATTCCATGTTATCATATTCTGGACTAAGTGAAGGGTTTTGGGGTGAGGCTATGTTGACAACCTGTTATATTCTGAATAGAACTCCAAACAAAAATAGTAGACAAACACCTTATGAAATTTGGACCAAGAAGGTACCAAATTTGACTTATTTGGGAGGGTGTAGGGCTGTTGTAAGACTGACTGAACCCAAAATGAAAAATCTAGTTGAGAAAGGTATATATTGTATGTTCATTGGGTATGCTGAGCATTCCAAGTGTTATAGGTTTTATGTTATAGAACCTAATGATCATGTGTTGGTGAACTCTATAATAGATTCAAGAGATGCAATGTTTGATGAAGAACGGTTTACGTCTATAACAAGACCAAGAGGTATGATTCAGCCATCTTCGAGTAAGATAGTTGAAGATGATGTTGAAGGTACTGATGATGTACCTGGTCCATCTGTTCCTAGGAAAAGCACTAGGACAAGAAAAGCTAAGTCTTTTGGGTCTGATTTTCAACTTTATTTAGTTGAAGGAACACGAGATATGACTTTATCTCAACGTGAATATTGCTTCATTATTGAGGAGGATCCAAGGACTTTGAGTGAAGCAATGGCTTCTAGGGATGTTGCTTTTTGGAAAGAAGCAATTCAAAGTGAGATTGATTCCATCATGCAAAATGATACTTGGGAGTAATCGATTACCTCACGGATGCAAAGCATTAGGAAGTAAATGGATCCTTAAAAGGAAGATGAAAGTGGATGGAAGCATAGATAAGTATAAAGCCAGATTGGTTATCCAAGGCTTTAGACAAAAGGAGGGAATTGACTTCTTTGATACTTATGCTCCTGTTGCTAGAATTTCCACTATTAGATTGTTGTTAGCTCTTGCAGCTATACATGATCTAGTTATTCACCAAATGGATGTTGTGGAAAACTAGAATGAGGGGGTTGAACAGTTTTACCAATTAAAACTTGTTTTAAACTATTTAGATCGACTTATGTCAATCTATTTGGATGTGTGTTGGATGTTGATAAACAAACATATAGAAATATAAATATGTAATGAAAAGATAAAGAGTAAGAAGCACAAAACCACAACGCGAGTATTTATAGTGGTTCGGCTACAAGGACACCTTCCTTGCCCTACTCCACTCCCCGAGTAACCTAGTCGAGAGTTCGTAATCACTACACAACACCGACTTCTTATGGTGGAGAAACCTTCACAACGTTGCCTACACTTTATCCGGTACAAGGCTAGATACCGGGTCCTTTTCACCAAGGAGAACCAATCCTATCACAACGTCGCCTACCCTTTATCCGGTACTAGGTTAGATACCGAGTTCCATTACAATGGAGGAACTACTACCCAACACTACACCAATCACCTAACCCCAAAGGAGATCTACTCCTTATAATATCAACAAGGATAACAATATCCTTTGACCCAATACTAATCTATCTTGTACATCGAATCACACCATATCGAATGTACATCTTAGGCACCTTTCACTAATGCCTTTGACTAGGTCTTCAAGACACCCTTCACTAATGTCTTGTGACTCGACTTCTAGGCCCCCTTCACTAATGCCTACAATACGTACAATCGACACCCTTCACTAATGTCTTCGTCTTGACACTTGAGACATCTTTCACTAATGTCTTCAACACTACACTTCTTAGAAAACGAACCATCAACAAGGTAACTTAAGTAGTCTTGATGATGAGGAAGCATGGAAACTCATGGACTTGAGCTTGCTTGACTTCAAAGGTGGTGATCTCGCCTTTAAGAGGAAACTAGATGATCACACAAAAACAAAACTACATACATAGATCACTTGGATCTGGGGTTAGAGAGTTTTTAACTCAAGGAGAAAGTATGTAAGAAAGGGGTGAGAAACAATGAAGAAATGGCTCACTATTTATAGAGATAAATGTTCATCGTTCCACGGATCCCACGGATCCCACCCTGCGGATCCGTCTAGTGTAATGTTAGGGATCCGTGGGACGCTCTTCTTGCCCATGGGTATTTTGGTTATGGGTCATGGGTCATGGGTTATGGGTTGATCCATGGGTATTTCATTAGATACAATGTACCTAATAGATGCAATGAATCTAGTCAAATGGGTATGGGTCAATACCATGGGTTGTAGTTTTTACCCATTTATAATACATACTAGTTATGTATATATTTGCCCAATATGTAAACACTAGTTGTTGTACATATGTATTACTAAATCATAAAATCACTTATACTTGTTTTAGTGTTTTATGTGAAAATGTAAGTGTGTTAGAAAACTATTGACTCAAACCATTTACGTATTTTATTTGTTTCGTTAAAATGATTTTACGTTTGTTATCGACAAAACATTAGAAGATCGTAAAATATAAATAAACGTTTTTACGGCTTATTTGTATTAACAATCTCCCCCTTTTTGTTGACGACAAAACATAAAATTATTTTAAGGAAAAGCTAAAATTGTAAAGTTTGAATTTGTAGTTTTACTTTTTCTCCCTTTTGTCGAAACAAAAGGGCTTCGAATAAACTAACACATTGTTTTAAAAAACATGTGAGAAAAGAAAGAAAAATAATATAGAGAGCAAGTAACGGAAAAGATCTCGTCTTAACTCCCTCGACGAGTCCACCCCTATGTGAGGCGCCAAGAAAGATAATACTAAGCTAGTTCATTTGCAACTAAGTTTGCAAAAGATTTCGTCTATGCGACGAATATGCTCTCCTTGATGATTGCAACTTTGCAAAGGGACGTCATGAAATATAATCCTAATATTGCAAGTGATTTTGCAATGTATTGCTTTGACACAAAGCTCCCCACAGCTTAGAGTGTCAAAGTCTTCATGTAAATTGAACAACTACAAAACAAAGGTTAGAAAGACAAGTATATAATGCACAATTTCACGTAAATATGACTCAAGTTAGTAGAGAACTAGTTTTTCATTGCACGGATCCCACGGTTGCCTCCTTGGGGATCCGTCAAGCGAATATCGTGGATCCGTCTGGCCGATGAATAAATTCAAGGTGGTGATATAACAAATAATGTTAACATCAAAGTGAGATATGTATTATACAACATAATCATATTCTCAAAAATATAGCAAGTATCATGTAATTTCATTTAATAAAACTAGAGATATGATATACATGACTCTAAAAACTAAGAAAATGAACGATACATGACTTGGAATTACTAGACTTATCTAAGTAACGCTTGATACTAGGACACCATTAAAATCCTCTAGCTCAAGTTTGTTTAGGTTTAATCTCGTCGAAACGCTCGAGGAGGTGATAGAACATGAAACGTTGATCTTCTCGCATTTCATGTATCAAACTTTCAACATGTTGACAATGATAACAATCTTTGTCATGGCTAGGTAGTGGTGGTGGAAGAAAGGATATTGCTTGATGCGAAGGATCAAGTGAAGCGGGTGGGGAGCCTCAAACGACGGAGGAATTGGTGGAGGCGCATTTGAAGATGGCTCGAACAAGAATGATGGTGGTGGTAGAAGTGTCAACTTCCATGTGGTCGGGTGGTTGACTTTGATAATTTATCATAATCCAAATGGGATTATTTGATGGTGACGGCGAAAAGGAAGCCGGCTAGTGTTGACTCAACACCTTGATTTTGTACCATTATTCCTCCTAATGAGGAGAATGTTGCCGGTGTAGGAGGATGAGACGGCTTAGGAGGCAAATCCTCTAGATTATAGAGGTGTGGTGATGAGAGTGGAGTCGTGAATGAGATAGCTCTAGGCACCAATGGTGATGGTTTAGTGGAAATGGGATTGTTTGGTTTAGGAGGTATGGTGGTGCTTGGCATAGGTAGTTTTGTGGGAACTATCCTTTTAGGGATTGGTTTGATTGGTGGAGGAGAAATCCTTGCATTTGTGGACTTGACCGAGATGATTCGGTTGAAGAGACTTCGTGTACAACACGAGCAATTTTCTTGGGTGGTTCTTTGGTGGATGAGTTACAACTTGGAGCTTTCCTCATGATGAGATGATTTTAAGAGGTTTGTAAAGATTTGTAAGTCTTTGAAAATGAGGATGAAGATGATGACTTTAGGATTCCTAACAATGTGGAAAACTAGAAGGGGGGTTGAATAGTTTTACCAATTAAAACTTGTTTTAAACTATTTAGATCGACTTATGTCAATCTATTTGGATGTGTGTTGGATGTTGATAAACAAACATATAGAAATATAAATATGTAATGAAAAGATAAAGAGTAAGAAGCACAAAACCACAATGCGAGTATTTTTAGTGGCTCGGCTACAAGGACACCTTCCTTGCCCTACTCCACTCCCCGAGTCACCTACTCGAGAGTTCGTAATCACTACACAACACCGACTCCTTATGGTGAAGAAACCTTCACACGTTGCCTACACTTTATCCGGTACAAGGCTAGATGCCGGGTCCTTTTCACCAAGGAGAACCAATCCTATCACAACGTCGCCTACCCTTTATCCGGTACTAGGCTAGATACCGAGTTCCATTACAATAGAGGAACTACTACCCAACACTACACCAATCACCTAACCCCAAAGGAGATCTACTCCTTATAATATCAACAAGGATAACAATATCCTTTGACCCAATACTAATCTATCTTGTACATCGAATCACACTATATCGAATGTACATCTTAGGCACCTTTCACTAATGCCTTTGACTAGGTCTTCAAGACACCCTTCACTAATGTCTTGTGATTCGACTTCTAGGAACCCTTCACTAATGCCTACAATACGGACGATCGACACCCTTCACTAATGTCTTCTTCTTGACACTTGAGACATCTTTCACTAATGTCTTCAACACTACACTTCTTAGAAAAAGAACCATCAACAAGATAACTTAAGTAGTCTTGATGATGAGGAAGCATGGCAACTCATGGACTTGAGCTTGCTTGACTTCAAAGGTGGTGATCTCGCCTTTAAGAGGAAACTAGATGATCACACATAAACAAAACTACATACATAGATCACTTGGATCTAGGGTTAGAGAGTTTTTAACTCAAGGAGAAAGTATGTAAGAAAGGGGTAAGAAACAATGAAGAAATTGCTCACTATTTATAGAGAGAAAATGTCTACTGTTCCACAGATCCCACGGATCCCACCCTTTATGGATCCGTCTAGTGTAATGTTAGGGATCCGTGGGACGCTCCTCTTTGCCCATGGGTATTTTGGTTATGGGTCATGGGTTATGGGTTGATCCATGGGTATTTCATTAGATACAATGTACCTAATAGATGCAATGCATCTAGTCAAATGGGTATGGGTCAATACCATGGGTTGTAGTTTTTACCCATTTATAATACATACTAGTTATGTATATATTTGCCCAATATGTAAACACTAGTTGTTGTACATATGTATTACTAAATCATAAAATCACTTATACTTGTTTTAGTGATTTATGTGAAAACGTATGTGTGTTAGAAAACTATTGACTCAAACCATTTACATATTTTATTTGTTTCATTAAAATGATTTTACGTTTGTTATCGACAAAACATTATAAGATCGTAAAATATAAATAAATGTTTTTACGGCTTATTTGTATTAACAGATGTGAAAACTGCATTCTTAAATGGTGATTTGGATGAGGAAATTTACATGAAACAACCTGAAGGGTTTGTGATGCCTGGACATGAAAACAAGGTATGTAAATTGAAGAAATCATTGTATGGTCTCAAACAAGCACCAAAACAATGGCATCAAAAGTTTGATGATGTGGTCTTGTCTAATGGTTTTCTTTAAACCATGCCGACCAATGTGTATATCACTACAACAAAAGTGGCTTTTAGGACCCTTTTGTGGGACGGTATGATAATGGAGTCCTAGAAAACTGCTTAATAGGACATATGAGCGTTTAGGGTCCTTTTAAATATTTGCTACTTAGGCGATGTCCTAAAAGGTATATAATAGGATGGTCGATGATTTGGGGTCCTATTATCATATAACTTAATATGACACTTAAAATATGGGTCCTAATAAATTACCTTTATAAGACGTTTATTCATTATGGTTGTATTATAATAAACCATAATAGGACACGTGAGTTTTGAGTCATAAGACATCGCTTAGTTAAAACGCTTATTCACAAAAAGTTTTATTTAGCAAAATTTAATAGGACCTTTGACACGTCGGTATTATAACGTTAACCTTTATAGGACGCTTATGTACAATGGTTTTATAACATCATTTTTTAAACGATTTTTGCAAAGTTTTATTATAACAAAACTTAATAGGACCCTTAAAGGATGCATATTAATTATGGTTTTATTACAATACACCATAATAGGACACTTGATATATAAGTCATAAAACATTAATTATTTAAAACGCTTATTCGCAAACGTATTATTAAAACATAACTTAATATGACATTGACACTTGGGTCCCATAGATTGATACACCATCATAAGACACTTGATATTTGAGTCATAAAACATCGGTTTTATGGAACACTTATTCGCAAACGTTTTTTTATAAGAAAAGTGAATAGGACCCTTGACAATAGCGTCTTATAACGTTAACCTTTATATAACGCTTATTCATAATGGTTTGTTTATGATACACCACAATATGGCACATCTTTTTAGAGTCGTAAAACATCCGCTTTTTATAACGCTTATTCAGTTTTATAGAACGCTTAATTGCAAAAGTTTTATTTGAACAAAAATTAACAGGACCCTTGACAACTGTGTCTTTTAACATTAACCTTTATAGTACGCTTATTTGTTGACAATAAATATTAACATGCTTCCTAATCTCAAGATGTTGACACTAACATATCAAAAGATATAGAACCATGATCCAAATTACTTTTAACAAATTCTCGAAACCGGTAACCACGATCGCCACCATATATATTAATCATCAGAGACACGCATCCAAACACTTCATTGCACGTCTGCGGTGTTCCTTTAATGAATTGTGTATCACGAACTTTATGCTATCAATTCCAAAACCCCGTCGAAAAACATAATTATAGCGGTAACACCATATACCAACCCTAATCCAAAAATCACGTAAAATACCTTTAGAAAAAGTAAAAGAATCCGGTTTACCTTTGTGAATCTAGTAACAAGTAAAACTCAACTTGGGGTTAGTAATGCCGATTGACGCAAATATTTCGAGAATTTGGGGATATCTAAAAGATGTGCGGCAATTATTTTAGATTATAACGAGATGACCGCCAAAGAAGGAGTTTGGAATTTTAGATAGCGCCAATTCCGTAATTTTGATAATTATAAAAAAAATGTTAATATAAAATATGTTATTAACTTTTTTAAAAATTACATTTAAGGTAACCGACTTTTAATTTATTTATTGAGATGCTAAACTTATAAAACTTGACATTATAGGTTCTAGGGGTGAGCAAGCGGGCGGATGGACCGGACCGACCGACAAAACCGACCGGACCGAATGACCCTCGGTCCGGTCTCGGCTACCATTTTGGCAATTCGGTCTCGGTCGGTCCGGTCCGACCACAAACCAAAATTTAACCTTGTTGACGGACCGGACCGACCACATTCGGTCTCGGTCTCGGTCTAGGTTTTTGCCGGATTCGGTTCTCGGCCCCGTCCGGTTTTTCTCGGTCCGTCCGGTTTTCCGATGATCGCCCTAATAGGTTCATCGAACTTATAAAGATTATATCAACATAATCGGATTTTTAAAACACGATATTTATGTTACGTAGCTATCCAAAAATATGTGAAAATATAAAAATTAATCTGACTTAAGTCGTTATTTGCTTACATGACAATTTTTAAATGACATAAAACATGAACCAAACATTTGATGGTTGGTCTAATTGAATGGTTTATCTATATAATTTGGGTTTTTATGCTTGCATAATGCATTGACAAAGGTAAATTGAAGTTTAGTTGAAGAATAAGAGTGATAAGTTTGATCACAAGCATTTCGAGTACATAGAAAGGTAGAAATCGGTCGAACACGGTCGTAGTCGGTCTAAAACGGTCTAAGTCCGTCGAAAATTGTCAAAATCGGTCGAAACAAGCGAAATCGGTCAAAATCGATTGAAAACGGTCAAAAGGGACGAAAACGTTACAAACGGATGAAAACGATAAAAAATGTTGTATAGTATTTGTCTTAGTTTACAAAACCCAATGCACATGACCTATGACCCATGTTAATTACCCATCGTCGATCACCGGTCATGTATTGGTCGATAACATGACAATAGAGCCACTATAACCCAATGCACATGACCCATTACCCATTGTCAGTAGTCATGGATGTGTCGTAACATGACACTCTAAGCAACTAGAACCCAATGCATATGACCCATATGATGTCAAATACCCATTAATGAATGTGACTAGTGATAACCTAATGCACATGACCCATGACCCATGTGAATTAGCCATTATCACCGGTCGTGCATGGGTTGCACCGGCTTGGAAGGTGTATAGTTATAGTTCGGAGGTTATATGAATTATATTTGAAGTTATTAAAGGCGGTCATGCATGGGTTGCACCGGCTTGGTAGGTGTATACCGCTTGTCACATACACTAAGAAGCAAGTATCCGTGGACCTCCGATCATGTTATCCGAGATCGAGAAAGTTTGAACTCGGCTTGAGCTTGACTCAAAAGCTCGATTTATTTGTAAAATGTGTTATCTTACACAAATTAAAATTCAAATATAACCTAACATTTTATATACGCTTAATATGTAAAATATCATAGTGTCATTTAGGATCGGAGTCCAATCAAATTTTGTATGTAAAACTCGTGCTCGAGCCCGATTGTTAGATGAGCTGCAACTTAGGCTCGAGCTCGCTTGCTTAAGCTCGGCTCATTCAAGCTTTTTACCGATATGATCCCGAAGCTTTTCACTTAGCTGCTCGCTCATTTCCGCCCCTAATATAAACAAGGATTAAGATATTTCGTGTGTTAAATTTGTATGTAATATTTTACACGTCCATACTTATTTTTGCCCAAAATATAATTTCCCACTCAACTTTTCACAAGCCCGCCTAAATTTTTCCCCAAAATCAAAATGCCCCTCAACCACCATCCTTTATCCTTTTTCTCAGATCTCACATCATCTTCATAATATGTTCTCTCCAAAAAATTTGAGATTCCTTAGCGGGAGATACTTTTCAATTTTCCCCCTTTTGAGTTTCAATTGAACAAAACCCTTACATAAAAAGTCACCACAGCCCACGCCCATCTCATCATCAACCTCCAACCGCCTTTGAACCCTAATCCTGCCTTCACACCGCTGCAGCCCACGCCCATCTCATCTCGCCTTCTCCCGTGAGAACACACACATCTGTAGCACCCTCTTATCCGAAAACACCAGGTACTTTTATCTGTATTGATTTTGAATATGTATATAATTTTAGTGATTTTAATTATCCTTTGCTTATTAAAAAGCAGGGTTATCTGATTCAAGGTTGGATATATTTTCCTTGAAAGTAACATTTTGTGACCCGTTAGTTAACTCTATGAGTCTGCTTCCATATGAGCCTCTAAGCGGAAATATTGTTGTTGAGCCCACTTGATTGTGTTCTGACAGTGGTACGTGCTCCTGGGATGGCGGAGCTTAAGGTCTCATTGACAAAACCGTCATTATCGCCCGATGGGGTATCGCCCGGGAATGGTCGTTCGGCTTTGGATGAGGGAGACGAAGTCGCAAAATGGTTCACCGAATTTCTTGGTAAACCTAGCCGATTGGTGCGCTTCAATGAAGGTACATTAATCAAACTCATTTCTACAAGATGCTAGTAGTTTATTTATATACAATTGTAGCATATAAGCATACGATGCGTGAAGATTACTTTGTTCTAATTTCAGTATATAGAGTCGGAGACTCGACCGCTGACCCTCAAGATGCTACCGGATATAATGTGAAATTTACGATGCTTTCCAGCCTTTTAATCTCCCGTGTTAGTTTTATTATAATTTTTCGTTACTATTAGTCAAGCTTATCATTCTTTGAGTAAACTGTTTGAAAATGAACCCTCGAGTGTCAGCAGCTTCTTTGGATGCGGTGAATGAACAACTAAAGGAACTAGTTAGCATAAACCGGTTTAGACCCAAGTATGTTTATTAGTGCAAATTTGAAACATCTTTAAGTCCTTTGGGTTGTGCAATTCCAATGGTCTCGTGGTGGTAAAACTAAAGGTTATGTTCTAGTTGGCACAGAGCAAAGCGAATTATGTACCATAATTCACCATTACTGAGTTCAAGTGCCATAGTTGTGAATATGGCTAGGTTTGCATCTTATGTGTGCTTATGATTTCGTTGGTTTCTAGGGATACAACTTAGTCAGATAAGTCGCAACCTTGGCTCATGTAAGGTACTGGGCTTACATGACTTGCACTCGTGGTTGCGGTAGGACTTTTTTCTTGTTCCTCCGGTGTGTGCCTCTTCTTCTAGACATATACGCTTTAAAATAGTGTATTCAGACTAGGCTCATGAAACTAATGTTTGCTTTGATGCTAATAAAGATCGATGTCACTTTAAGAAATAACTAGTTCAATTAGATGACACATTTGACATTGGAAACTTGCTATGGGCCATAACTTCTTTTGACCGCCAACTCTTAGCGATATCCTCAGATTATATTCCTAAGACCGATAGGAACCAAACTACCTACAACATATGACTCTTCATTCTTGTAATATCCTCTACAATGTACTTGGAGTTCAAGATCAACACAATACAAAAGTTGTCCCATTATCATATACCGATAATCCACTTCATCATGTTCTATCGTTTTTCCTTGATGGGTTATGGATTAGACAACTGGTCTACCTCATTGTTTGAATGGCTTGTGTTGTATCTATGTGTTAAACATTTCGCTTATTAAAGATTTTGGCCTTGCTAGATATTGAAAAGCATCCAACCCATCACTGATTGGGCATTAATATTACATATGTTTTTACTACTTACAAATGATTTCGAGTTAAGACCTTATAATGGAATACACTTATCGACTAATTGCGAGATGTAAGTATCTCAACTGTCCTCTGTGTTTCTTACGTAAAATGTTTTTGTAGGTTGGCTATACATTTATTATTCGATATATTAACACTTTAGGATAGAGTGTTTGGCATTCTATTGGTGTTTTTATGTTTTATAAACTAGTTTTATCACGCTTAACGATCATAGTGTTGACGCTTAGATATAGTTGGACCGATGAAGTTCGTGTTTTCTAGTTTAGATTTTATTTGTGAATTTTAGATCTAATTGACCGTTGAAGTTAACACACTACAAAAATTGGTTTATTCTCCACACTAATTTTTCACACTTTTAAAAGTGTGTAAAATTTTATTGGTTTATTAACACTTAATTATGTATAAAATTGTTTACATTAATAAATGTGAAAAAATTATAAATTTCACACTTAATATAATCGATCTTTTATCAATATATTAGCTTTTACATTAAGACGTTTCTTACCATGGAACTTTTTGAACTTATGCAGCATCTTTGTTGATGGCTGTGAACCATTTGCGGAAGATCTTTGGAAACAGATAAAAATTAATGAGACGAATTTTCAAGGCGTTATGCTATGCCCCCGTTGTAAGGTATTGTGCTCGTACTTCTGTCTTGTAATTTCAGTGGGTTAGTTATTAACTCCAACTATCAAACGGGTAAAACTACATAAAAGGAAACAAGCGCTTAAAAGTTGGACAAAAAGTGTTCGGGTCAAACCGAATCCAAATCGCCTAAAATTACCCATTTTGACCCATTACTCACTTTACCCATTTTGCTAAATCTATCGTCCGATGATTATTTTGTTTTTAACTTTTGATTTTGAAAACTTAAACTTCTGTGCTAATCACATTCGCAATCCTTCATTTCTCAGATACCCACAATCAATCAAGAGGACGCGACACAAGGAAGTGAACCAACAGAAATCATGATGAAGTTTCGATCAGCCAAAGCTTTAGAAGTGAACACTTCAACCTCGCAATATAAGGGACAGGTGAGTGCCCAAAATTGGAAAATCTATAACTTTAGCTCAAGAATATATAGAAACACGCACAATACATTAGTGTGACTTGCATTTTCTCGATGTGCCATCATGTCAACCCCTTGTAAGTAAATAAGGCCGCGTTTTGGTTAATCTAGCTTTATCATGAACAGAGAAGAAATATGGATATGCTTCGGATATGTGTTAATGTTATCATCTAGGAGGTATCCTTGTCATTTTTGTTAGTTCGAGTTTTGAACATGACAATTTAGTGTCCAACTCGTAGTTGGGTAAGTTTATAGCGACGCTACACAAAACAGCCGATTGGGTACTTATGGTTAACCCATTTGACACAATTGAAGACTGTTGGTGCAACCATAGTATGGCCTTGTCCCTTTTATCTCGGTATGTCTTTGTTAATCTTGTGATACCAATAATTTTACTAACATGGAGCTTAATGCTTATACATGGGTGTTTATTTGTAGGTGGTCCGTGAGGATTGAGAGATGATGCATGATGACCACGGACTAAGCTTCTTGTTGCGTTAATGTATTGTTTAATGTTAATGACTTTATGTTAGATTCTCTCTACCTTATTTATGTTTAGTGATTTTGTTATGACAATTGGTAATTTGAAATACAATTTCGCTTTTATTCATTTAATATTTAGTTGATGTTTTATTCATATCGTAATAATAGAGTGTGCATGGTGAAAATAGCGTCTATCATATGACTTGTCCGGACTTTGAAATTGTCCTATTAAACTTATTAACCGTCCTAACAATTAACTTAACATTGTAAAAGTGTCCTAATATGTTGTTATTAGGACGTTATTTAGGTTGTTAATAGACATTTTATACGACCAAAAATTGGTTTCATAATCTTCCTTGAGATATTAGAACCCTTTTCTTGGTGCTAAAATAGCTATAATGTTATATGATAAGCGTCCTAACAATTATCTTTTAAGCACGCTTGTATGTGTATCAAAAATTAAAATTAGGTAACAACGCTTTACAACATTGTAAAAGTGTCCTAATATGTTTTTATTAGGACGTTATTTGTGTTGTTTATAGACCTAAAATGCGACCATAAAATTGGTATCATAATCTTATTTGAGTTATTAGTACCCTTTTCTTGGTTGCTAAAATAGCTATGATGTTACATCATAAGCGTCCTAACAATACTTTTAAGGACGTTTTATGTGTCTCAAAAGATTAAAAGTAGGTAATCACATGTTAAAACATTGTAAAAGTGTCCTAATATGGTTTTATTAGGACGCTATTTGTGTTGTTCATAGACATATAATACGACCATAAAATTGGTTTCATAAGGGTTAGGACGCTTTGGACCTATTACAACCGCCTTACATGAAACGCTTTCATCCTTGGTCCTATTAAATGAAAGGTCCTAAAAAGTACCATTTTATGACGCTTATGGGGGTCCTAAAAAGCCACTTTTCTTGTAGTGTATTAAATTTGATGCTTCTCGTAAAGGAGTGATAATTTGCTTATATGTGGATGACATGTTAATCTTTGGTACTGACCAAGATCAAGTTGATAAGACAAAGGAATTCTTGTCATCCAATTTTGATATGAAAGATCTGGGGGAGGCTGAGGTGATTCTTGAAATTAGAATCAAAAGAGGAAACAATGGTATCTCTATTTCTCAATCACATTATATTGAGAAGATACTGGAAAAGTTTAACTTTTCTAATTGTTATCCTGTTTATACTCCTGTAGATCCTACTTTGAAGTTTCGACCTAATAAAGGAACTCCAGTGTCTCAGCCAGAATACTATAGAGCTATTGGATGTCTTATGTATGCCATGATTAGCACTAGACCATATATAGCTTTTACTGTAGGAAAGCTTAGTAGGTACACTAACAATCCTAGTGCTCTACATTGGCAAGCTCTGGGTCGAGTATTTTAGTATTTGAAAGGAACCATGGATTATGGTTTGACTTATAGTGGTTATCCTTCATTATGTAGGTTATTCCAATGCCGCTGGATTAATAACATGGAGGATCACTCATCTACGAGTGGTTGGGTATTCCTTCTTGAGGAGGTGCTATTTCTTGGGCTTCAAAGAAACAGACTTGTATTACAAACTCAACTATGAGTCTCGAATTTGTTGCTTTAGTGCACCGTAATGAAGTCGAGTGGTGAGGAATTTGGTTTATGAAATTCCTTTGTGGCCTAAACCGATATCTACCATTTCTATCAGATGTGATAGTGCTGCTACCTTGGCTAGGGCTTATAGTCAAGTGTACAATGGCAAGTCTAGAAACTTAGGTGTCAGACATAGTATGATTCGTGAGCTTATCATGAATGGTGTGATATCTGTGGAGTTTGTAAGAACTCAATTGAATCTAGCCGACCATTTAACCAAAGGGTTAGCAAGAGATCTCGTACGCAAGGCGACTATTGGGATGGTTTAAAGTCCACCTAATTAAATCCTTGTATCAAGATACCCAATTCCCATCTAACGTAATGTTAAATGTTGAATTCAATGAGGAAAGCTTGATATCTTTGGATTGGAACACATAATTACATCATCCCACGGTATGTGTTCAGAACTGCATAATAAAGGAGGTCAAAATTATATTTCTTAATGGTTTTTTGACAAATTGCATGTGCAGGTGCAAGAGAAAAGAACCACCTATATAAGCATGAAGTTTAGCTGCTTCAAGAAGCTTGGGACTTGGCTTTGATATGCTTATTGAAGGATAGGACACAAGCTAGTAAAAAATATTGTCAAGTAGAACATGTGATCGTGTAAACTGTTGTGTACATTATCTTCATGTATTCACTATGAATAGAAAGAGTTCAATTCTTAGTGACATTCTTATATTCGAATATTTGGAATGCTAATGTACTAATGTGAAATTCAATCGTCTCGACATTTCATTTATGCATCAGTTTGTTGTTTGTTATGAGTTTGTTTTAAGTTAATCAAGATTACACTTAAATGGAGGGGAGGGGGGGATTGTTGGTGATTTTGCATCACCGATATTATTTAAGTGTAATGGATTGACTTAGTTGATCAATGTGTAATTGTGATAAATGTTCAACAAGTCGGGGTTGTCGGAGCGCACACTTGTATGACGTTATTATGATTATTATTCGGGCGAAGCCCGAACGACGGGGTCCAGGCGCGCCCGCAGCATGGTCCAAGGTATAAAGTGCTATGTTAAAAACGCACTAGAAAATAAAATTTCCGATATTTCACCCCTTAAATTTAACGGTTTTTGGCAGTTATTATAACTGCAATGGCAGTTACAACCACCGTTGGTTAATTGGTCATATATTCGTTTTTGGTTCTATTTCATAACATAAAAAAACACATATTCACATTCTAAATCTGAGTTTTATCCGATTTAAGATTTCGGTAGAACCGCCGAAATACTTCAATCCGAAAGTGTTTACACGACTCTCAGATTACTGTGATCCAAATTTTCTAACAGCTTTCCCTGGTCGGGAAATAATTTGAAAATGAATATCAACGTATATTTCAAAACATGGGATGGATAAAGCCATATTGAGGATTCGGGATTCCACATGAATAACGTTGGGCTCGATGGTTTTGATCAAATCGCCAAAGGTGGTGCCTATGTGTCTAGTAGCCTATGGCACGCTTATGTACATTGTTTGTAGACCAAACTTTATTTCTACACTACTATAAATAATGATCGTTTGAAAATTTTCAATGGATTTTCATTGTTACATGTAAAAGGCGATCAATTGAATAATCTATTCCTAGGTTAAATCATCCACTAAGGGTGTTATGGTAAGTTGATACCATCCTGTCAAAACACCATTTTTCAAACACAATCAAGGGATTTCCACCCTTTTTCAAAAGTGAAAGTGAAGTGATCAGAAAATGTGCCAAAAGCTCAAGACCCCTTATAATAACCATCTCATGATACCTTTCTTCACTAGCTTTTACATCTAAGATAAAGAACAAAAAAACATTTGAGTTCTAAATCCTCTCAATAATATCTACCACCCTCCAAAAAATGGCAATGAGCAACAATGTCATTGGAGGTATCAACTTTGTGGCCATGTTGCTCTCCATCCCAATCATTGGAGCCGGGATCTGGCTAGCAAGCGAGGACGATAATGCTTGTGTTCAAATCCTACAATGGCCCGTAATAGTTCTAGGTGTCTTGATCTTGGTTGTAGCCATAGCTGGCTTCATTGGAGGGTTTTGGCGAGTTTCGTGGCTTCTTGTGTTCTATCTTATTTCCATGCTTATACTAATCATCTTGCTAGCTTGTTTGGTGGTTTTTGTGTACATGGTTACTATGAGGGGCTCTGGTCATCCTGAACCGAGCCGGGCTTTCTTAGAATACCGGCTTGATGATTACTCGGGATTTTTACGACGACGAGTTAGAAGCAATTATAAATGGGATAAAATTAGAACTTGTTTAAGTTCTACAAGTTTGTGTGCTGAATTAAACCAAACCTATCGCATGGCTCAAGATTTCTTCAATGCACACATTACACCATTACAGGTTTATACTCTACTTTTTCTCTCTCTTTTTTTTTTCATTATTCTTTCTAGGATGAGCATTTCGAACCGAATCTCTAAACGAACCTGAAACGCATCGGACGCAGATCGAAACAGCACCGATTTTGAAATACCAGACGCCACCGACTACGAAATAAGGTGAAAAAATCGACCACTAATTCGACGGGGACGTACCAAATCGAAATTCCGAAATACATGGAAAACCCGATTTCCGATGATGGCACTGGTACCGTATCCGAATCCCGCTCGACACGCTACGGTACCACTAATTTATGCTCGGAAAAATCGTTACCAATAATTCGATACGGGATCCGCATACGAGACCTGCACTGCTCATCTCTAATTCTTTCCATTTTTTTCTTCATATTTTACAGAATTTTCTTTTTTACTTTTATCATATTATAGATGCTACTCCCTTTGATCCATAATAACCAATAAAGGGATGATTTTGGTATTTATGGTACTACTTAAAATTGTTGCATGATTGCAATATTAGGTATGTGAGTAAGATATGGACATTGAAAATTTATTGGTTTTGCCACTGCACAAATGTTTTTCAAACTGTTTGGTAAACTATGAGCATCATTTAATTAAGAGTTAATTGCATTTTTGGTCCCTGAGGTTTGGCCAAATTGCATGTTTGGTCCCCATCCTTTTGAAAGTGCAGTGGACGTCCCCAAAATGAAGTTTCAGTTGCACTTTTGGTCCCCGGGTCCAAACGCTGTTAATGCTCATCCGTTAGTCACCCCATGTGCTATGCACACGAGGGTTTTTTGGTCTTTTTCCACCCACTAAAATCCAAATAAACACCCAAACCCCACATAATCTACCCTACCCTAACCCACGCCTATATGAGCTGGAAATCAGCAGCTTAACGCACCCTATTTGGGCTGAACTATACAGGTCCAACGCACCCTTTTCTCACTGAAAATCAGCGAACAAACGCACCCTATATGAGCTGGAATTCAACAGCTTAACGCACTCTATATGAGCTGTTTTGACTCCAGGGATTTAACCAAAAAGGGATATCAAAACTCAAATATATTTTGACGCAGTGATCTTAAGACTTATTCAGTTTAAAAGGAATAACACACGAGACTCACATTTAGTATTCATGACCACTTCGTGGTCTTGGGATAGTCGTGGTAATAAGCACCTTCGGGATGCTTTCCTCTTGTGACTCAAGCATACCCAAACACCCTGGGATTTCATTTTGCCTATCGAGGCTAGTAACACCAAACCGAACACACCAAGCTATAAAACACCACCTCTATGTATACTGTGGAAAACAAAATGATAGAGTCCATGTCCAATTCAACCTTACAATGACAAGGGACGGGTCGAATAGGATGAACTCACTGAACACATGGATGAGAAATTCTTAATTCCAACCCGATTACAAGACAATTAACACTTGACTTAAGAAAATTACCACTCGAATATACAAAGCCCCAAATCAATTTTTGAAAACCCCAACTTACAAACCCTAATTTTCTGTGGTTGTGTGTGAGATGTGTGACAACAACTTGTAAAACCATTGCTTAAGTAGGTGATCAAGAGGATAGTTTAACCACCACTTTCTTGCCTTGGTCCTTCGTGGAGAGGCCTCCTTTAGCTAAGTTTGCTGTCCTTCGTGGCCTTCAAGGTCTCGTGAGGGGTCTTGGGAGTAGATAATCCGAGAGAGGAGAGGTGATAGAGACACAACATCAATTGATTTGCAAAAGGAGGAGAGAGAAATTTCTTCTCCTGGTTTATGAGTTTGGGGAGGGACGAACGTGAGGGAAGAAGAAGAAGAGAAAGTGATGATGAGAGAGGTGGGTTATGTGGGGTTTGGGTGTTTATTTGGATTTTAGTGGGTGTAAAGACCAAAAACCTCGTGTGCATAGCACATGGGTGACTAACTGAGAGATTAACAACGCTTGGACCCGGGACCAAAAGTGCAACCGAACTTCATTTTGGGACGCCCACCGCACTTTCAAAAGGATGGGACCAAACATGCACTTGGCCAAACCTCGTGGACCAAAATGCAATTAACTCTTTAATTAACTTTAGAATATCGTAACCAATCACTTTATTGTTTTTAACAAAAAAACTAAGAGAGGGGAGTGGTCACCTAATACCCTAGGTGTCACCTCACCTCCATCCAATAACCACATTACACATCAAAGTACCAATCTTACCCTAACCATACCCTAAGTGGAGGGAGTGGTCACCAATTTGTACCCGATTTTTTTTTTTTTTTTTTTTTTTCATACATAAAATCACATACAATATTTAAAATAAAACATACCATTTCATTAAATAAAATAAAACATTACATAATACTTAAAAAAAAACATAACATAATACTTAAAACATTACATAATTTGAAATTAAAACAAGTTGAAACTACAACTTAAAATTGCAAGCCCATCCGTGTTTGGTCGCAAGTTGACGCTTTGGTTCGTAACAATTCCAACATAGCGGATCGCGAATGTGATCATGCGGCTCCAAAAATACTTCATCTCCGTTGTTCATTCTTGAACCGCCTCGATTTGTGTAGCCAACAATTGTTTTGCCAACGATCCTTCTCGCTTTTCGCCAAATATTCCGCCTTCTTTTGTGTATACGAGTTGATTTCTTCCGCAACACTTGAGATCGACGAGGATACGGCTTGCTTCTTTTTCATCTTTCTTGAAAGTGGAGGGTGGCGTCTTCATTCATATCGGGACGGTGTTGCTTGCCGATTCATACTCCCCGACTTCCTTTTGAAGAGTTGCTTGTCGAACCGGAATAGCTTGAAAACATTCTTGCTCGTCCATTTGTCATGACCTCCGACAACCTCCCACGCCAAAGTATGAGTAAATTGTCTTTTCTTTCTCAGATAGTAATCCAACTCACTTGCCTCACCACGCCCAAGTCGTTGCACCCACTAGCCTTAGCACGCTTTCTACATTATATACAAAATAATAAAATATAGCTTAAACAAATAATGTAATTGTAAATAATATAGTATAGATTATGTAAAATAAAAGTATAGATTATGTAAAATAAAAAGTATAAATATAACTTGTACCGCTTGATGTAGTAGCCGCTGAAAATACCCATGGCCGTGTTCATTGTTTTCCACTTGGTATTCAACGAATGAAAAGTTCGTGAACTCGAACCCATACTTGACTCGTAATGCTCGAGAACCCGCTTTCCAAAACCGCTTGACTTTTGTTCATTATCGACAACACCACATTCGAGATTTGAATCCATGCCGCCAAAGCCTCCTCTTGTGCCGGTGACCAAAATTCACGGGCCTCCTCCGCGAAAGCTTTTTCTTCCTCTCTGATCAACTTCTTGAACTTCCTCATCTTCGCCTTCTTCGCTTGGTAGTGGTTGTGTTTCGCACGACGCTACTTCTTCATCAATGTTTTGGAACGGGAAAACTCGCTTGTAGTAGTGATGTTGTAGTGTTGTGGATTCATTTGAGGAGGACCCATATTATATTGGAAAAGGGTGGAGATTGGGGTTGGAACGAAAATTCGGGGTGGTTGAGAATAAATTGGCTAAATCCTATCGGAGTTTGTTGTGGTTGATTCGGGACGGTTGAGAATGACCTTGACGCGAGGTGAAAGCTTTTTTACCTCTTCTTGAATCCATGGTTTCGCCAAAGTTTGAAAGATTAATGTGTGAAATGGTTTGGTTTGTGAATTGTTATTTTGAAAAATGAAGTGAAATGGTTTGGTTTTAAAGAGGAAAATTTTTTTTTTTTTATTTTCGGCCAAATATAGCCGTTGTCACATGCAACGTCTCTTTTTTTTCAAAAATACGCTGCTACAAACACACGGGTTACCAAGCCGATTTTGATAGCCGATTTGATACCCGAGGTACCATGGCGGTGTTACCGCCGGGTACCCTACCCGAATTGCTACCCGATGCCCACTCCTCCCTCTAACAATTAGAACGTATTTTACAAAACTAATTATGCTATATCTACTATACTTATTGTCATAATACATAACCGCTTTCATTTTATTCGGTTATTTTCATCCGCTTTTATCCGCCAGAATCGTCCATTTTTATCCGCTTTCATTTAAATCGTCCGGATAAAAACAGATAAAAACGGATAAAATCGCTTGTATTATCCACTTCAAAATGGATAAAACGGATAAAACGGATAAAAATATTATGGATAAAACGATGTAAAATATTACGGATAAAACCGTTCTTATTATCCAAGTCAAAACGGATAAAAACGGACAGAAAATAACCGAATAAAATGAAAACGATTATGTATTATGATAATAAGCAAAGTAGATAGAGCATAAAGAGGTTTTTGTAAAGTACATTATGAATTTATAGCTGTTTTCCTTGTTTTTAACCTTTATTCTAACACTTTAAATTAAGGCTTATAAACGTAATTATTTGCCTTTTTTCGAGCAAACTTAATTGCTACTATCGTTTAAATGTAACATTATAATTTCCTCTTGACTATCGAAAATATCCTAGATTTGTTCTCGTTAAGATCGATATGTTCAGTATTTGCTTATAATATACTGATCAGTAGAATATGGTATGTGTGTTAACTAAGCGCGCATGCATGGTGTAATGGCCAACGAGATAGAGTAAGGGACATGAAAACATGACACGAATAAGTGAAAGCTGGTTTTCATGAGAATATGTATGTAAGAAAAAGTTGAGAGGCAAAGATTCTAACATAACCATGTTCTAGTGCATATCTTTATTCCCCTAAATATATTCTAATAACATATTTATCTCTTTAATTACAGTCAGGATGTTGTAAGCCTCCAACGCAGTGCGGGTATACTTTTGTAAACCCGACATATTGGATAAGTCCAATCAACAATGCAGCTGATATGGATTGCCTAAACTGGAGCAATGAGCAAACCGAGCTTTGTTATGGTTGTGATTCATGCAAGGCCGGGTTGCTTGAGAATCTGAAGAAGGAATGGAGGATGGCTAATATAATTTTGATCATAACCCTTGTAGCTTTAATATGTGTTTATTTGATCGGGTGTTGTGCATTTCGCAATGCCAAAACAGAAGATCTCTTTCGCAAGTATAAGCAAGGCTACACGTAATTAACTTGTTGATCGATCAAGGCAAGAAGGTTTGTATGTAACTTGTTGATCAATGGGGGAAGGTTGTTATGCCTAACTTGCGGATTAGGAGATCTGTACCTTGTGCGATATTATGATTGTATTCAGCGTGAATTAGTAGTGAAAATGAGGTTTGGGTTAATTGAAAATGAACTTTGGTCAATTGAATTCGTGTTGGTTTTTTCTCGGCAATGATCAAATAGAGTTTTGCTATATCCACTTACGTTATATTTCTACATATCCTCCGACACATAGAATAGAGTTTTGCTATATCACTACTCTCCTATCTTATATCAAAACAAATTCAAATAGAAAACAACTTTCGGAAATAAACACTTATTAATTTACTATAAAACTCGTGCATGGTTATAGAAAACAACTTTCGGAACAAAATGAGGGTAAAACTATGAATACAATTAATAATAGAAAACATTAGTTCGTAAATTATGGATTGATGCATCGGGTTAAGCGTCTTGACTCTTGATTGAGGGTAAAAGAAAGGAATAAAAGTGAAACAAGAAAGTATAAAGTAACGTGATTATAGGAGCTCACCGAAAGTAACATTCATTCATATAATAATATCTGAATGCCTCAGCTCCGAAATAAATCTAATGGTCATTTAGACATATATCCTCCAAAGATCAAAATCGCGTATAAAGATAAAAATCATCAGACTACGCAGATCAAAAACTCAGAAGAAAGATATATATAATTATTTACCTTTGAAGGATATATATGCAATTTTATCGAGGATTCATTTCACACCACTAAATAACTAAAGGCAAAAATAAATGTTTTAGATGGGGACTCATATAAAAACAAACCTGTTTTGAAAGATACTAAACATTATTTGCGAAAATTGCTTTTATGCGGTCTTCATATATGTCTATGGATAATCAAAATACTATGAGAAAGACGAATAAATTTGTTGTTTCTGTTAGTAATTCTGATGTTCAACCTGAAACGCAAAATTCTCAGAATCACAGATCTAGAAAGCATAGCAATCATATTCATCAAACGAGAAAACATGATAAAGTTGTTAATACAACTAATTCTAATATGTCTCCTACCACATATTTATGTCGGAAGGCAAGGAAACACTCATTTTATACATCAGCACCACATCAGCTTTCTCTGATCTCCTCTCTCTTCCACTCACTTCCACTCACTTTTATGTGAACAAGAGACTCACTTTCAATCACCTTAACTCACATTTTTTTTAATAACCACGAATTTAAAAATGTAAACGTAAACATATAAACACGAAAACATAACCGGACGAAATAGAAAAACTTTTATTCATAAACTTAAACTATTACACAAATTTCAGAAATTAAAAATATTACAATAAAATATGAAATTAAATATTACGAGACAAATATTCGACTAAATCGGCACAAAGGTTTTGAGGCATTTGATGTGATCTGATGTACCTCATAACTTTTTGCATTTCTTCATCGGATCGTATGTAGTCATTCGGCTGATGTGCTTCCGTCGGATACCATTCGGGAGATATTGCATTTTTTTGTCTTTTCGTATCATATTATGAAATATAATACATGTATACATCATATTCTGGATTCTTTCTTTTGTCATTATCTTTGTGGGATTGGCAAGTACCGCCCATTTCTTTTTAAAAGGGTTATGGTACGAAAAGCTACTAAAGTTTACAAAAATTTGTCCTAAGGTAATATAGTTTCATTTGTTCGCTTAGGTTACTAAACTTTCGTAAGCATACACTTCAAATTCAATGTTAGTCCGAGTAACTTGATGTATATTTTATGATAAGTTCAAGAGTCGAGTGAACAAAATTCAAAGTTCAATAACCCGAACATTCGCTTTATAAGTTCGCCATCTGAGTGAACAAAGTTTCAAAGTTAAGTAACCTGGATGAACAAAATGAAACTATATTACCTTAGGACAATTTTTTTGTAAACTTTAGTAACTTTTGTGTACCATAACCCTTTTCAAAACACCAAACGCCATTTCTACATCTTTTCTTGCCGATTCCTGCATTTGCTTATACCTTATTCTCTTCTGGTCATCATCTGCTGGTTCTGGAATCGTCTTCACGAGTGTTGCCAATTCCGGATATATCCCGACAACAAGATAGTAACCAAATGGGTAAGTTACCCCGTTAGCAACAAACGGAATCTCCGGTGCTATCCCCTGTTTAAGATCATTAAATAAAGGGGATTGATCAAGAACGTTGATGTCGTTGTTCGACCCAGAAACACAAAAGAAATCATTCCATATCCATAAGTTTTGAGACGCCACAACTTCCAGCAAAATGAATGGATTCAGACCATGATCACGCCTAACATATTGCCCTTTGTGTGCATTCGGACAACCAAACCACTCCCAATCTGTATAGTCAAGGCTTCCTAACATCCTTGGAAACTCGTGTATTTTTTCGTGATGTCAATAAAGCTTTACGACATCAGTCATAGTGGGTTTCCTCAAATATTCTGGGCCAAAAATTTCTATAACAGACTTACAAAAGAAATCAACATATCGACGAGATGTTTTTCACTTATCCTAGATATTCATCTAAAGCATCCGGTTCGCACCGTATGCCAATTGACGATCATGAGGTGCACTTCATCAAAGCCGAAATGCCTTCTTTTCCTGCAATCAATATTATCACTAAAATGAACAATGAAGAGTTACCTCCGTACTATCCAGCTTGAAAAGAGATCGATTCATTCGAACCTCTTTCGAATGTACGCTCATCGTAGAAAGGGTTGTCAAGAAATATGTGGCGACTAAACAACATGAGCACCATAATGATCACGACTAACTGCTTTTATTGCCTACCGATTTGGTTTTCGGCTATTTTTAATAAACGAAACCACTTTTGCAATAAAAGTCAAGTTCCGACTTTCAATATCTTGTTCTTCTTCAGAGTCGATGAACATAAACGTGTCGGAATTCTTTTAAAAAATTAAAGGAATGAGATATGAGGAGATATGTATATAGAGAGTTTAAAGTGAGTTTTGTGTTTTAAAAAATTTATAAAGGAAAAAATGGAGTAGTGGGGATTTTTTTTATATACACAAACCAAACGGTTGAAAAAAAATAGCACACAAATCAAGTAGGTGACAGAGTCACCTTACTTGCTCTTGGTTTGCGAGACTCACTCGTGAGACGTGATCCATGGCAAGGGGACGTGAGTGGAAGTGTGCTTAAGGTGACTCAAAACTACTCCTTGCCGAGTAGCCTTAGAAACGTCACGTACTGTTGGGAGATTAGAAGCTAAGAGCCCCTCTCGGAAGACTAAAACATCTCACACCCGCAACTTGTTACAAGAACACCAAGTTAAGAAACGTTTTATACGCAAAGACAAAATTATGGGTAAAGGGTTTCCCTGGTAAAATATATTACTCAAAAAAAGGTTAAGTACAACGATTGAGAGTGGGTCTCCCAACTCAGCCCAATAAGGATAAACGTATTAATTACCCAAAATGTGTTAAGGAGGCGGTTCCTTAGTGAAGTTAACGTGGCACCTAATGCTTCTACTATTAAGGAAAACACTAGTGATGGTTTCACTGAGGTTCATAATCGTAAAGCTAAAGGTAAAAGTGTACCGGGTAGAGGAGGATTTACAAGACCTGTTGTGGGTAATAAGGTTCGTTACCAACCAAAAGCAAATCCTACTATGTCCAAGAAGGTGATTACGACTAATGATAAGTCCACTGACATTGCCAGTACAAGTGGTACAAACATTGCTACATCAAACCCGTTTGATGTCCTTAATATGATTGATACTGTCATACAGTATGACATTCCAGCTAGAGTCGGGAATAAGTATGGGGCTGATTTGGATTTGGGTAGTAACAATGAAGATAAAGAAGAGGGGTCTAAAAAGACTGGTATGGTATCAAAGGAACAACTTGGGAGTGATGTGATAGAAAAGAAGCAGGTTGCGGCTTCGAAGCCTAGTTCCTCTTCTTCTCCGTATACTAATGTGGGTAACCATTTTCTAAGGTGGGTGAGTTGGTTGTTTCGGGCAGTGATGATGAGGAGGTGCTTATGGATAACCCTATGGCTAAATTCGTCGGATCGATTAGTGGCGGTCATGAGCTCGAATATTATTATAATGGCTATGCAGATCAGGTCTACGATTTACCCGGGCAATTGGAAGCTTTTTATGACATGTATGATATCAAGCTCCAAGGTCGTAGTAAGAAGTAATTTTATTGTTTGGTAGGTCATAAGATTGGCATGTCTTTCTTATGTAGTGTTTTGGTTGTTGCACATTAGGTGCTTATTTATTGCCCATGTGACGGGTTGTACTTAAATGTTTTTGGCGTAATATATTTTACCAGGGTGATCCCCTTTTACCCAAAAACACTCTTACAGAGAATAAAACCTAACCTAGCATAAGCATGACACCCCATACTTATACATAACAATAAAAAAACCTATCTAATTTAACCATGAAGATGAATGTCATATGCATTATCATACTCCCATTATACACTAGTCAAACCACAACCATCAAGATCTTCATCATCATACGGGCTTTCATCATTGGTATCCTCTTTCCATCTCTCATATAAGCTCTTCTTACTAGCTCCACCACTCTTGGGACCATCTTCGTCATATAACTAGAAGTTGAATTTTCGAATTCAAAAACTTCATCATCATCATCATCACTTTCCAAATTTCCAAAATCCCTGTCCATGAAATCCGGATTATTAGCCTTTTTCCCATCACTTTCTACATACCCGAATTATGACCTATGCTAGAACTGCGACCCACACTAGCCTCCTTTTACATAGAAAGCGGCTTCCCATCATCACTAACACAAGCTTCCCCTCAATAATTTGACTTTCTAGATTATTAATCTTATCAACGAGAGATGTAGTACTTGGACTGCCAATTGAAGTAATAGTTGCGCTCGCCTGTTTATCCATGTTCCCAATTCCATTACCAAAGTCTGAATCTTTACTATTCGAAGTAAATGAATGTTCAACAATAGGCGAATTATCCATTGTACTATCATCTATCTCATTAAGAGCAGCAAAAGTATTCGAAGTATCTAACATATTACTAATCTTCATAGGTTGTTTGGAAGTAGGGGCCACTTTGGTGTTATCATATATGCTTGACGTCTTTTTAGCAGATTGTTGTTTAACAACCTGCTTATACTCCACTCTCTTGTTCTTAGCTACCCCAAAAATCTGCTTATAATGAGATCCTTTTCGCTTGACAGTGGTAAACCCATCATTCGACACCTCCTTAATAGCCCCCGAAGTCGGACCTTTCCCATTTCCAACCGCATTAACTACATGTTTAGGTGTAGTTTTAGGGCACTCGTCAATAAGATGTTCATATAGCAAACATGTACTACATCGAGGGGGTTCCCATTCATATTTAATACATACAGTTTCTTTCATATATCCACTTCTATTAAGTTCAGGAACAACCAACACAAGATTATCTCACAACTCATTTGACGCATTAATTTCAATCAAAGCTCTAGCATAGCTACTCGTACCCCATGATTCTAAACACATGTCATTAGTATACGAGTCAAGTAATATAGGAGTACAAATTATAGAAACAATCAAACTCAATCCATCCAAAGTGTACGCAATCAGGGGAACATCATGAACCTTTACCAAAACTGGAACAGATGACAGATCCTATTTTGACAGGTTTATCTCTGGCGACCACTTGTTAAGAAAATTGAAATTCACAAAGCATCCATGGACCATCACGTAGAACCGCTTCGCTCCTTGAGTGGACGAGAATTTAAAAAAAAAAAAAAAAAAAAAAAAAAACATTTGCATTCATTGTCACTTTTAATACCGTATCGCCAATTATTACGTACAAACCGGTCAACAACAGGAAAAGCAAGCTTTATACTGAAGTATCCATACAAAGAATTTTTCAATCTCTCATTGATTTCATGAACCGATTCAATAGATAATCCATCATAATCAACATCCTTCAGAGCATTATCCTCCATTTTTCAAAAGTTTGCCTTATTTGAAGACTTAAGATTTAATTTATTTGCATAACTTGAGAACTAACATTAGACTTATTAGCTTTGTCTTCTTTTACATAGTCTCATCGCTTGTACCAGGTTAATTAGAACTACCAACATCACAAAAATTATGTAATAATGAATATAGCCACTTTCATGGTTTAAGAACTTTTAGTCCTTGATTCAAGAGTAAAAAATCTACTTCTACACAAACTCAATCAGGGCAAAGTAATTTATTTTCAAAATGTTGGCATGACCACTTTATTTAATTTAATGTTTGATTAGTTTTATGAATATCTCGAATCATAAAAAAGATATACAATGAAAACTCTATAAATTATTAATACTCATGAGACTACTTAAATTTATTAATTAAAAGAGTTACTATTAATTAATGAATATTAGCTAATTTAAATTAATGAATTAAGACTTACAAAAATCATTATTATAAAAAAAATTATTTATTAATCATGTATTAATTTATCGAGTATTAAAATTTAGTCACAATTCGGTTACGTTAAAATGAATCGAAATATCGAATAGTTCAACACTTCAACTTCAGCATCCTCAGACTCAAAATGTTTTCTGTTTTGACTTTCGGCCTTTTGGGTGTTAATCACTCATACAAGAATGGGCCTATCCAAACACATGTTAGCCCATTGGGTAATATGTACAATGTCTAAAATATGTAAAAACAAAACAAACATTGAAATAAGAGATAAATAGTTTTATAATACCAACAAATAACTAATTTTTGTCCTGTAGCATAAATAGTGGCACAAATTTTAAGAGACACTAATAATTTTATAATACGGACAACAATAAATAGGAATTAAAAACCAATACGTGTTAAAATTTCTGTAGTCCTTACCTCCGTATAGGTGACACATGTATAACTTCACATGCCCAAGTAAACATCCAATGACAATATTAGTTTTTTTGTCATTATACACTTCAAACAATATCCATTATTATCTAGCAAATGATTTACCATAGTTAGATCATCTCTAATGTGATCATTAAGTGAAACTTTTGTAGCAAGTAATACAAAATATATTAAAATAATCAGACAAAAAACATGATAATATTGCAATAAATAGTAAACAAACAAAAACCACTAAACCTAATGGCATTGTTATTCATCGAACTAAACACTAATTTTTTTATTTAAAATTTGATTTCGTTTTATAATTCGTTTGATATTTGTTATAAATATAAATACTAAATAATAAAAACTCACTTCTATAAAATATATTTCTATATGCTTCGCATTAACATGAAAAAAAAATAAATAAAAAATAAATAAATAAAAAACTCAATATTAATATATATCTTAGTTAATTTATTTATTTTACTTATTTCATTATTCAGTATGTTAATTGATTTAAAGTACATTTTGCCTAAGATCACAATGAAAAAAAAAATCTGAAATTAGTGAAATATATTGGACTACTTTTCACTAACTTAGTGAAATATATTAGTGCAAAATAAACAAATTGTCCTCTAATGTTAATATTAAACTTTGCACTATTATAGTATGATGAATAGCAAATGAGCTGATAAAAGCCATTTAACGCCAAGCTACTTTCTAAATAACTTGAAACACTTATTTTTATATCAACAAGTAACCTATCAAACATGTTTGTGATGTGTTAATATAAATAAGATGACTTGAAAGTAAAATAACAATTTTCACGTGAAACTTTTAAATATTACTTTTAAATAGAATAACAGGATTCTAAACCCGCTTTTGAAACCCGCTTTTGAAAATGTATTTGTTGTCGATGGTCCAGTTTCTGTAATTATTGGCTTATGATTTGGGTTTTAAATCAATGGTTCGATTCGGGTTCTTAACTAAATGGAAGAATATTGTTATCAAGCGGGCTTGGCTTTAATCTATAGACTCAAGTTCGAGTCTTGCCATTGGCCTAACTTACACCATTCCCTCACCGTAAATGTCCAATTGTTAAGTCATAGGAGGTTATTTGGAAATCAACCCGGGTTCTACCCAAACTCTAGCTGGCAACTTGTGACACGTGACGATTTCTAAAACCAAGTTTCTAAAAAAAGATCTGATTAGCATTAAAAGATGTATGAGGTTAAGGTGTCCTACCGTCCACACCTTTTCTAAATGTAAGAATATATTATTTTTCCAATCGACATGAAGGCTGCGGTCTAATTAGTCTATATCTCGTGTCTTGACACGTGATTCTCATAGTCGTCGGCTGAGTTCGTGTGTTTGCAAACTATTTTTAAGAAAAATCTCTAACTTTATAATAGTGCTAGTTTAACATATGTGCTTTCTTATTATTCAATTCAACCCCAACTTTACTCAACATAGATCTAAAACTAAAGTATGCATAAAACAAAAGAGAAATTTGCAATATTTTAACTTAAGACTCAAATTTATGTCATATTGTTAAAATCAAGATAATACATTACGTTTTGTCGAGTTTACATTTCTGCACTCATTACATACCTATTTCTTACATATATTTTTTATTTATTTAATAACCTACTAACCCTCAACGTCATTTATTTAAACTAATTAAGTTAAGACTAAAATACACCGTTGGTCCTAAACTCAGATCGGAGGATCGCGATGGGATGAACCTCGCCTTTTCATCGTCACGGCCCAAACAAGAATTATTAAACGCCGATTCGCCCCTTAACCAATACTCCGTTGTCAACGTTATGTCATTGGGCAAACTGCTTTTCACCGTAGCTGTATTAAATAAAACCGTTTCTACAAAGTGATGTAGCTAGTATATGTGTGTAACAAGGTTTGATCTACATTTATCACCCATCCCTAAACTATCCTTCAAAACCCGTCCTCTTCAAAACGATAATTGTTTCAAGATGGTACGTTCTTTGGTATGGTAAGCAGTTATTATTCGTGACTGCGGACCTCTCGCCAACCTGTATGCCGATTCTTTGGTTGTCCTGCTCAAGTAAGTGCCTTAATATTTCTTGTGTAAGTTTGTAACAACGGTGGTTGTTTAATGACTTGTCATAATCATCATAGTGGTCTTCTTGTTTGGATAAGATGGTATGATCCTCGAAATCGTGGTCGCTCAAGAATGATCATACCAGACTTTTGAGGGAGAAATGAGCTTGAGGCAAGATTAGTAGCCGCCGCGATGCGCGGAAGTGGAAGATTTACCCAGGTGCTAAGTCGATGTTGTTCTTCATTGTTTACGCATTAGGATAACTTTTAACCTTTATGTAACGAGGCTAGTTGGTTAATGTTCAGATCTTGAATTGTAGTAACCTTGTTATGAAGTATTCGCTTTGTTTGTTTCGATTTTATATGCCTTATGGGTACGCAGATGGTTAGCAATTTGTTTAGGGTCGACTTTTAAATGTCAACATTCTTATGATGTTCTAGTTTAGCTTTGGTTACTTTTGACGCTAAACTATTCACACATCGCTTAGTCAATCTAAAAAATACACAATAATGACATGGTTCCATAGTTAATGCAAATGGATATAATTCCAGCAGCATAAAATTGCATACTTTTCAAAGCATGAGAGCTACAGCACACACACACACATACGATATGTTTTTAGATTACATAACTTGTCCATAGAAAATAAACTAGTAAACTAGATGAAACATTGTCTAGATAATTAGCATTACAGATTCGACCCACGCGAGGCCATCATTCTTTCCAAAGCAAGGCCGCTTCCTAGTCATTCTTCGTAGCAGGTCGGGTCAAGCAAACCGCTGAACATCACTGATCGAATCTCAAAATCGATCGATTGCATGGATGCATCATGTATGATGGGATCTTCGCTGTCGGGCTCTTGATTGTAGATCAACACCACTTCTTGAACCGCACTAACTTGGCTTTCTACAACAACACCGCACCTTCACTTTCTTTATCTCGCTGCTACCTTTTACCTTTAGATGTCTTTTTTTTTCCCGCAGCCTTTAGTAGGCACCTTTTGACATTTACCTTATCGCGCTCCACTATGTTGAGCTCCACCATACCCTAGGCATGTTACCCGGCAGGTCCAACAATGCCACAAATACTACACCGACACTCTTCCAAGCCCTTGACAACTTACCATCTTTCACAATCTCTTCGCTTCGTGAGGTATCCAAACTCTTTCTCACCTCATGCAAAGTGGGTTTGTTTCGGATTTCTGTGAACAATTGTTGTTGGCATAGTTGATTTTCCCAATGTACATCGCTAGTTATAGTGGACACGGTGTTCAGTAGTAGCCTCCCAGTGAGAAGATAGTAACAAGGATGAGCCCATGTTTCTACAGCCCCGACTTGTTGGCCATTTAAAGCCATATTCCAATTGGTAGCAACAAGATGTTTACATGGTAAACCTGTTATCTCCCACCTTCTCGCAAGTACAAGTCTTGTGCACAACATTAACTACACATTGGTCACCCCATGGTCCACTAACTCGAAACTTAGATCCCCATTCCATAACACATTATACTTAACAACCTCTTTCTTAATAGCCTCTAGTATGTGTTGTGCGCTGGTGTTAGTGGCCCATCACTCTTCTCAATCACCATAAGAACATGCATTATCCTCTTCATACAATATTCCCCGATGTATTCTAAGGTCAGAATAATAGGTTTGCTTAACCCTCTTTAATTTTCTCATGAAACACTTGACACATGTTATTAAGTAACACATCGTAAGTAGTTTCCTAAAGATGAAAAGTAATAAATATGTATTAATTATAACTGCTTATACTGATTTATGAATACAAAGTAAGTGAACCGATAGATGACTTACATGAAAATGCGACTTTGACCAATGAATCGGTGGTATCTTACTTAACCAATCATGGGTGTTGATTAAGTTTCTTGAGATCACCATAGCTTTAAGAAACCAGACAATGCTGAGGTCACAGACATTTCCACGTATGGTCTTTATAGGCCCTACCTTTCCATTGCAATTTCATTTTGTCATGTATGATTTTAACACGTAACTGTGTTCGCGACTTTCAAAAACTTCACCCATGCCTACTTATATCATGCACAAAATCAAATATCTTTACCGTCTGCTTCAAAGAGGACACTAAAATTCATGAACAGAGAAGAGAGTACCTTATTCATGTCGAAGAATAAAAGCGATGCTTGAAATTGGCCCAATTGCTAAATCATCGGATAAACAATGAAGAAACCAAGTCCATGATCCTATTTTATCCGAATCAACAAAAGCATAAGCGAAAGCGGTATATACCATTGTTGCTATCAATTCCCACAAATTGTCATAAGTCGACCATTGAAAGGACCACTAATCGAAAAGCAACAATTTCAACAACCATCTCCCACAATCTTTAAATCCTTGCTTCAAAGCACCTAAACAAACATACACTCTTGAATTCTCCGGTTGGAAGAGACTCATCCTGAGGTCATTCCACATTCATCTCCACCGTCAGACAGGTTTGTTTTCCGCAACTCTTGAACATAATCTCAACATGGTAAATTGTAGCTTGAATTGACCCCTCGATGGTCATATTGCTAGGTTTTGGCCCTAAAACCTTCTCAGGACACTGAAGCGTCGATTGGTTGGTAAGTCGATTATGCACCACCGACAGAAGCTCGATTTGTTTCAACTTGTGCCGTAATTTTCAGAGAGATATAGCGAAGGTCAAAAGCTCGACTTCCCTTGATTGCAAACAAGTGTGTTGCTCATTATATGTTCTCGACCGACCAGATACTGCCTCACCATTCCCCGCCGACAAACAACAGCTATGGCGTAGTATTTGTGGCGGGTCCTTTTCGCGTAAAGCAATGCTCTTATACCCTTATGCTTAATGGACTTCTAGATGGGCCCATATCCACCCAGACCTTCATTCGGGCTCAAACCGGAACACAACCCCTACACCCGAATTCTTTATTCTTGTTTTGTCATTCTTCAAAAACAACTCTCTCCTAGTTTCTATCGATGCTCTCTTACTAGGTTTTTTACTCCCCGCAGCACCAAACTCCCGACCAAGATAGAAAAAAGTGGTATAGACGCCATTAGCAAAGCGTGCGTGTTGAAACTAACATGGTCGCCGCAAAATACTTCATCAACCATCATGTAAATCATTTACCAACCGCATGTCATCACTTATATTACATGTTGTTCCTTCTTCACCTAAATCATTACTATGATCTACTTGTAGATACCAAGTCAGGCATCATTCTCTCGACAAGTGTTATCTTGATTTCGTTCAACCAGATTGCCAAATTCACTAGTGTCACTCGCTTGTAACATTAAGATCAACAACAGATCCTCTTCCATGTTATCCCGAGTCACTTGAAACAGAGTTACATCCACATCGACTCTCAAACCTCGTTATTCACATCAACCAAAGGTCCGCTCTCGCTCAGGTAATCGCTTCCCTATGGCAATTGAAACAGATTAACCTCAAAATTTTCGTGCTCCTCAAAGGTGTTATTGACATCAACTAGTGTTGTTCCACCGTTGTCAAAGTCCTTCCCCGAATCACTCTAAACAGATTAACCTCAACATTATCGTGCCCTTGTAGCATTGTCCTCATCAATAACTACTAGCACGCCACCGCTTTCAACAGTCACTAGCAAATGAGCGCCTAAGGTGGAAAAGAGTGGCTCAATGTTTGGCAAATTGCTAGCTTCACCAATATCATTGACGCCCACAGCAATTGTGTAAGTTGGATAAACGGATCTGTGGAAGGTTCATTATCTATATCATCTAACACCAACCGCTCACAACAAGATCAATAGCCGCAGTAGCAACTTTTCTCCTATCTTCATCCATCTCCCAAAACACGCCTTAATTGATCAGGGACATTTCGTAAAATTCTAATCTAGTCTTCCTATTTCAACATACACGCCTATCGCCTTATGTCAGATGACAACATCTTTCAACAAGTCTAGATTAGCGAGTTCACGCAAAGAAAACAAACCGTCGCCTAATGTACAACCAGTTTAACAAAGTAGAAATAATTGGTTTGTCCAGACTATAACCGATTCGGGTCACGAGAGCATCCATTTCATCAATGATACCTCTTTATTTCCATTAAGATCAACAAGGCATTTCGCTGCCTCGATATATCCCACCGGAAAGTATTTGAATGTACCTTCATAATTGAACACCATGCTAAACGATCCGTGTTCACCCAACAGATAAAAAAATATACAAAACTTTGTTAAGCTAAAGTTACCTAAAAGGAAATAACTTAATCAACAGACTAACATATGATTGTAATAGTTTCTAACCACAAAAGACTTACAATATCTCCCGACCGCAGCTTCTTCCTCCTTTTCACGATCATCATATAAAGGATATTCCTTACTCGCCACGTAGTAAATCCAAGGTGGTTGTTTGTTATTTTCTTACTCGATTATTCGATTCACGATGACATCGCTTCAGTGCTTTCCGGGTAGGCCCAAAACAAGTTCGAGGACGAGCAATGAGTACACTTTTGTTATATTGTACAAAATGGCGGAAATTAGACAAGACATGTTCTACAAACAGTATACCACATAACGACTATTCTACCCTCAACAAGAATACGATTACGGGTTTTCTTCAGATAACTAACGCTGACAACGCCATATTGGCCAAGGGACTAATCCCGTTTAATTACCATCTGTTTGAACCCGCCGATGAAAAAGCGAGGTTCATCCCATCGCGATCCTCCGATACAAGCTTAGACCAACGGTGATTTTAAATCTTAAGTTAATATGTGTCGCAACAGAATCAGATTGATCGTATAAAATTACACTATTTTTTTTTTTTTTTTAGCAATAAGATTACACTAATTTCAATACTTAAAAAGTATAAGTTGTCTTAAATTTAGTTTTATATGATGAAAAGTAGCATATTTTGATCGTGTTATTATGTTAATAAACAAACTTTGTGTCTGTTTTTTTCCCAACAAATGGTTTTTCATGGGAGTAGGGACATGTTTACGGTTTCTTACTTGAATTGTCTTTGGGGATTTTGTTTTCAAATAAAAAAGAGTTTTAATCTTCTTTCTCGAAACTACACTTTTTCTTTAGGAAAACAAAGACAATTAGCATTTTTAAATGCTTAGTCAAAAAGTATATCCTAATTATTTGTTTTGCATTATTATTTTAACACACAAAATAAGATACAAAAATATGATATTTGTATCCAAATAAGATGGATAATTGCAGTACCGCTTTTGCAGATGTAGCGAAATGACCGCCGCGCCTCGAATTTTAGGGCCTCAGTACATGTTTTATGAAGCTTTTGTAGCTTTTGAAATAATGAAGAATGTAACATTTTCGATTTTTAATGATCGTTTAAAGAAAGAGCGAAGAGCCGCTAATTTTAGTGAAAGCTAATTTTTCAACGCTTATTTAAGACGTCATGAATGTAAAACGCGACACCATCGCCACAAACCACCGCCGTCACACTATCGCTTCAACGCTCATCCATCGCCACTTTCACCAAACACACCAAAATTATTCCTTAATAATTATACGACGCTGGACATATTTTTCACTTAAAAAAAATATTTATATAGGAAAATAGGTTAAATGAGTAATATGTTAGAAAGTTTAAATAACTAATTGCATTATATCTTATAAACGGTGACATGCATATATAATATTGCTTAACGAAAAGTTTTATTATATAATTTTGTACAAAGCATTCAAAATTTTTTCCGATTCATGAAACGGCCCTCGATTATTATGGCTTTTTAGTTGAGCAAAATGTTAGAACAAGTTAAGAAGAATTTATGAAAATTTGATATAGGACCCCTTCCAAGTTGTAGCTAGCTTTAATTTATGACCCATTATTTAAGTTCCATGCTTGAAAGCAATGTGATACCATGTCTCCATCCATTCAATACAAGTGGAATGAGGCATTGGACTTGCATTAAACCCACTATATATATTTATATTGTTATTTTAATTTTTAATTAGTGTTTATAGTTTGGTTCTTATCTCGTTTAACATATGTATGTGTGTGCCCTGATAAGAGGAGTGACTTTATTTCAGATACTAAAACCCTCAGATACTAAGTGATAAACTCCACCTTCCATCTAGGCTGATCTAATTGTGAATGATTAACCCAAGATTTAATATGCCTAAACCTGTTCACGCTTTTTTTCGGTTTTTCTTTTCTTTTATTTTCTTATTTATTTTCTCATTATTTGTCTTTTTTTAATCACTTTTTTCAAATTTCACGTTTTTTTTTTTTTTTTTTTTTTTCCACACGCTTTTTACGCTTTAGTCCGCTTTTTCCGCTTTTATACGCCGTCTGCTTTCTTACGTTTTAAATCCGTTTACACGCTTTCCTCGCTTTCACGCTTTCACACGCCGTCCGCTTTACGTTTTAAGTCCGCTTTCGCCGGTCTTGTTATGTTTTCGCCCTGTTCGTCCGCTTTTGTCCGCTTTCACACGCCGTCCGCTTTCACGCCGTTCGCTTTCATCCATTTTCTTACGCCACCGCTTTGTTACGCCGCCTTCTATTTTCTTACATTTCGTCCGCTTACACGCTTTCATTCGCTTTCACGCTCGCCTGCTTTCTTACGCCGTCCGCTTTCTTACGCTTTTGTCCGCTTTCTTACATTATCATCTGCTTACACGCTGTAAGTTTTCACGCTTTTGTCCGCTTTTCACACGTCACGTCCGCTTTCTTTACGCCACGGCTTTTCCTATGTTTTCATTGTTTTCTTACGCCGTCCGCTTTCTTACGCTTTGTTTGTTTCATACCTTTCGCTTATTTTCTTACATTTTCGTCCGCTTTAACACGTCATCTGCTTTCTTACTTTTTGTCCGCTTTCCTTCGGTTTTCATAGGTTTATACGCTTCGTCCATTTTTACGCCGCCCATTTTAGACGCCGTCTGCTTTCGACGTTGGCCCTCGTTTTCATCGTTTTTCCCATATTCGACCATTTTCATACGCCGTCCATATTCGCGCTTTTATATGTTTCGTCCGTTTGACTTTTTTCCCGCTTTTATACGCTTTTCATTTTTTTATCGTTTTTGTCCATTTCGCTCGTTTTTGCATAGCTTTTATACGCTGCCTATTTTCATACGCTTTCATGCTTATAATTAAACTTTATTATATTATATGTCTAATATCAATTGTGATATTTTATTTTTAAAAAAAGTTAATGTCTAATATCACTTGCGATATTTCATAAACAAACAAGATGTTTTTTAACCTTAATATCACCTAAGATATTTCATCGCTTCAGATATTTTATATACTATCACCTATATGTTTTCTAATATTTTATAATTTTCTATTTACAAGATAGCTTTTGCTTTTCATCGTGAATCGACAAACAGATATTTTTAATGCAACCAACGTTATCTATCGCCATGATATTATACTCTTAGTAAAATAAAAGGGTTAGCGCTCTTGTGCTTAATTCTTATTTTGCTCAAAAACGCTAACTTAACGCAACACTTGTTCGATTTTGAGAATATGTCAAGTCTCTATTTTTATAGTTTGCTTCCTTTTATTCATTTTGATATTTTTACGACACTTATTTATCTCTCGCGATATAACAACGTAAAAAGATACTCAACTAAGAATGTGAAATATTAAATTCATACCAAATGTGATAAGAATTTAGTATTTTACCAAGTATATATAAAAGAAATGATAATAAACATCACTTATTATCTTCTTGTGACGATTCTGCTCATTTTTCTTATTTGTGTTTCGAAAATATTTAGGAAGATTTTGTGTTTTATGATAATATGAAATATTAGCAAAGGTGTTCCGAAAAGCAGAGACGTTATGAAAATTTTGTTAGACTTGTGGTGGTGTTTTATTTAATGGATCATTGTGCGTGCTTCGATGGCTTTTATAGCGGGATTTAAAATATCTATTTGAATCGAAACTAAAGAAAGTTTAGTTTGTTAAGAAAGCATATCTTTCTAAACAAACCGAGAAAGCTCAAACACCGCGATATCACACACGATATCACGGTGATATCACCTCACTTGAGATATCACATGATTTCACATGATATCAAAGGTGATATCACACACGCTATCACCTAATATCACACATGATATCACACGTGATATCACCGGCAGTTATCACACACTATATCACGCATGAGCATCACAAGTGGGGTGATATCACCGTGATATCACAGTGTTGAGCTTTCCTCGCTTGTTTATAAAGATGTGCATATCTTCAACCATACTATTTAATACCGATTCAACCGTAGATATTTTAAAATCCCGCTATTAAACCCATCGAAACATGCACAATGATCCATTAAATAAAAATCCACCACAAGTCTAACAAAAAGATCATAACATCTCTTGTTTTCACCGAACAACTTTTCTAATATTTCAAAATATAAAACACAAAATCTTCCTAAATATTTTCAAAACACAACCATCACATTCTTAGTGAGTATAATAACTAATAACAAATACATTTATGAAGAATGTAATACTTTTCATCTTTCTTACAAGATTATATGACAAGAGATAAATAAGTGTCACTTACAAATATCAAATGAAAACGTCAAACGGACAAAACGATAAAGTCGAATGAAAACGATAAAACTGCGGAAAACGTCTGAACGGACAAAAACGTTTAAAACGAACAAAAAACGATAAAAATAGATGAAAACGTATGAAACCGGACGAAAACGGATGAAAACGTCTCGAAAACATGTAAAAATGACTAAAATGGACGAAAATGTAAAAACTGATGACAACGATGAAAACGGTCGAAACGGACAAAAATACATGAAAACGTAAAATACGCATAAAAACGCCTAAAACGAACGAAAATACATGAAACCTAAAAACAGAGAAAAACGATGAAATGGATGAAATGGCCGAAACGAAGAAAACTGACGGCGTAAGTAAATGATCAAAACGTATGAAAGCGTAAAACACGTCCAAAACGATGAAAACAAAAGAAACTGACGAAAACAAATGAAACGAACGAAAACGTAAGAAATGGACAAAATGTATGAAACCAACGAAACGTGAAAACAGATGAAACGCAAAAGCGTAAGAAACGGGCGAGCGTGTGAAACGGACGAAAACGATAAAATGGATGGCGAAAACGTCTGAACAGACGAAATGTCCAAATGGACGGAAGCGTGAAAGGACGAAAACGTGAAAGCGGACAAAACGTCTCAAACGTATTTAAACGTATATAAACGTGTGAAGCGTGCGATAACGCCGAAAACGGATGTAAACTGACGAACAGAGACCAACGTCTCAAATCGAGAAAACGTAAAAACTAAAAAGATATGAAATTAAAATAAATAAAGCGTGAATTTAATATTAAAATAAATAATAATAATAAAAAAAAAAAAAAAAAAAAAAAAAAACATGAATTTGAAGTAAAACGTGAATTCGAAAAAAGAAAAAAAGAAAAGATAAAAAATTAATAAATAAGAAAGATAAAAGACAAAAAAAGGAGAAAAAACACTGACTTGTGCTTTCCATATTAAATCTTGGGTTAATCCCACTATTAGGATCAAAGATGGATGGTGGAATGAGATCATTCCCAGAAGACTAAATAAGAGTAGAAGTTTGAAAATTCCTCACGAGAAAAGACATGTTTGTCCTTAAAGTGACGTGTTTTAGACCAATCTAGAAATAATAAATACATCTGATTGGTTCTTATGTATGACCCAATAAATTGCTGAAAGCTACTACTCATATTATGATTCAAGTAGTAAATTATTAGGCTGCCAAGGGCATTCAATCCCTCTCTATTATCTTTTCCACGCAGTTTTTCTCTTTAACTTGTTTCGAGCGATTGGGTCTTGCAGTAAAAGCACAATGTCGTTTTTTTTAAAAAAAAAAAAAAACATTTTTAACGCAAACTAAAATTTCATTAATAAGTCTAAAGGTGAAGAATTCAGTTCAGGTAAGGAAGATTGAAAGGGAATGGGATATAGTCATGAAGGAAAGGGAGTTATAAAGTGCTTTTGTAATTGTTGTTGGTGAAAATTTGAAGTATTCTGTATGAGATTTAGATAACATGTTTCGGGTTGTATGTTGGTTTGTCTGTGGTTGGTCCATAAGCATGTTCATGTGTCCTAAAGCTTGAATGTCTTGTAATCTTTTATGATGTTATTCTAATATATCTTCACAGTTTTCACAAAAAAAAAAAAAAAAAAAAAAAAAAATAATAATTAAAATGTTACATAATAATTACAATAAAATAAAAGCATTCTGACTTATTAAACATTACAACACTTATTAAAACTAATAATCCAGGTTGTGGCGTGCGTGATCGAATCTTTGATTTCCGCATTTTTATCGTTGTAGTGTGTGGGTAAAGATGGGTCGATTAGCGTGCGATAGAATATGATGTTTTTTCATATTTTTTGTCATTCAAATTCAAGTTTTTCTTGTTAGTCTCCGATCTTTTGCCTTAGTTCGCTTTCTTTTGCTCGACTCAACTCTTTTACCTTTGATCGACTCTTTCTTCTTGGTAATAGTATCAGATGCTCACTTCTTCTTCTTTCCCAATGCCATGGACTTAATGCTTTTCCATTTCTCGGCAACACCTTCCATATAGCTAGCTTTGGAACACTCAGAAGATTTCTTCTTATTCTTCTTGCGGTATCGCGACCAATTGGTCGCCGCTCAGTCTGAGGCATCCAGAGTGCACATCAAGTCGGTTTGAAGTCCTCCTGCTTTTTCCGACTCTCATCTTGCCTAAAAAAGTCGGCATCATTATCCTTCCAAGCCAAATGGTCCTCGAAATTTCAAACAATGCTCCAATACAAACGCATGATTACACACTATTCGGTATTCATCACACGCTCGTCCATAAACGGTGAGGTCATTCGCCACTCCGTAATTTTATAAGCATTGTTGTAAATGGCACAAAATTGACCAACTCTCAGGACTAATCTATTTTTCCACTTGGTAATGATAGAGTTATCGCTCTTTCGCACCAACATCCTTTTCAAAGTAAGAATGACTTTCTCGCCAAAATCCTTAGCATTTTGGTTGTTTCCGTTATACTATTCTCGGATACATCACACCAAGCATTGCTGTAGCGATCTCTTCATCGCATGTCAGCGGCGAATCATTCTTGGTTTCTTTCTCGACAACCTTCTTGCCGCCTTTGGCTTTCGTTTCTTGGTTTGGCCGGTGGCGTCTCTTACGAAATAGTCTTGTCGTCATCATTCGTAACGAATCGTGATACGATCCATGGCGAACCTTGACCGAACCGTGATACTCTTGAGTCGGATAACCGAACGGTTCCAACATAAAATCGAGTTGGTGTATAATTGTTCTTGAATCAAAAGCATCAAGATTGATACGGTTAATGGAGAATAATGTTAATAATTTGAATATGAAGGCGTTGATGAATCCATTGTTGGACGATACACCGATTCGGGTGAGCCATACATAGATTGTTGGCCGGCAGAGTGGCTTTGTTGTTGTTGTTGTTGGATGTTTTGATCTGATCGGAACAAATGAGCGATTTATAGGATGGTTTATAAAAATGGATTGTTAGTTTGTTGTTGTAGAGGTTGTTGCGATTGATAATCGGAAAAAGCGGGTCGGAAATCGCGGTTGGTGAGACACGGTTAACGAAAGTCGGATCGGTGTTAGTGCGGGATGTTTCGTGCCAATCGGGATTTTGGTCTTTTGTTGCGGTGTTTTCTTGACATTTTGATAGAGATGATTATGAGATTTTGATAAAGAGGATTGTGAGATTTGTGAATTTAAGTGTGTAAATATGTTGTGTATTTATAGGGTAGTTTAGTAGTTTTTTAATTTTCATTTTTACCCCAAAACGGTCAATTTTTGAACTTTTTAACGTTCATTTTTTATTTTATTTATTTATTTTTTTTTGAATCTGACTTTTGCAACGGTTCCACACTCACTTTTTGCATATTAAATGCCAAGACAATCGATCGGTTGGACGACCGAGATGTGTAAAAGTTGGGACTCGATCGGTTTCCATAAAAGGACGATCGACACTCACTCGATCGTCATACCTTACTCCGTCCAGCCTTAGTACTTATATAAATTCTTATCACCATCTTATTGTATATTTAAGCGTGATTACCCAAATAGTTCACATTGTTTAGTACAGTACCAGATATCATGAACATCGTCTTTCATCGAAGTTATCAGTAGGGGTGTTCATCGGTTCGGTTATCGGGTTATTCGGTTTATTCGAGTTCGGTTAGTTCGGTTAATTTTTTTTCGGGTATAGCGGCGAACCAAACCGAAATTAAATTGATTCAATAGAACCAAAACCGAACCCCCCATAACCAAAAACCGAACGAATAACGCGAATTATATAATTTTAATTATTTTTATTTAATTATATATATTTTAGCACAAAATATTTTTCAAGCTTAAATCATTATTATATTTATCTTAAAAAGAGTTTTAGTGATTTTTTCCATATATATACATAGAAAATATATATATTTATATGAATTCGGTTTTGGTTCGGTTTCGATCTAAAACCATGTCCAACGATAACAAAATATTTAGTTCGGTTCGGTTCGGTTTGACCAATTCGGTTGATCATGAATCTGATTCGATCATTTCGGTTCGGTTCTTGTGGATATTCCGAATCCGTGAACACCCCTAGTTATCAGCCTAAGTGATACGTAATTGTTTTGCTCGATTTTCTATATTTCTCTAAACTCACAATATGCATGTATATAAGTTTTTAACGTGTCAGCGCATACGCGTATTAAAATGAGACGGCGGGGCCGCGAAAAAGAGCGTCCAGGACCCGCGAAAAATACACATTTGAATAAAATATGTGGGTTAGGACTTTTTTATGGGTCATGGTCGCTTAATGCATGTCTTCCGAACGCGTAGAAAACCCATATATTATATCCAACTTAATAAAACATAAAAATGGCTAATAAATATCAATTAGTTCTGAATAGACTAATATACCCTTTGTTTTATTATTTGTTCTTCATTTTAAGCCGCCACATGAAATGATTTCACCTTAAAACCACAGTGGATAAGAATAATTGGAAGTTTCATTTTTATTCCATATTTAACTTCAAGTTCACTTAAGACCCTATTAACACGTTCTGAATAGACTAATATACCCTTTGTCTACTTCACTCGAGAGGAGTGTATACGCAAATCATGACCATGTAATTGCTACTTTGTCAACGCTATGTTCAAGCTTCAGTTGTCAATATCCAGATTTATTTTTAAGAGAAAAAATATAGATAAGAAGATTATGGAGCCAATTGAACATTCGGTTAGTACCACCTCTTTAGAAACTTTTGGGGAGTGAGGCTTGAGTTCAAATCATGAGGGGTTTGAATGAAATTTTCCTTCGCCAGTAGTCCTTTAATGAAGAGGTTTGGCCCCAGAACCCTGGGCTGAATCTTGGAAAAGCATGATTACCCCTATTAATTGTCGTGCTTGGGCGGATTAGTAGGGGTTTTCACTCGGGTTATTTGAAATAAGCGCTTCGGCGAAGGCTTCTAGCGGACCGGTTTAAACAGCGTAGTCTAGACTTCCATTGTCGAGCCATGACAGGCGTTTTATAAAATTCACCTTTAAAAAAAAAAGATTATGGGTATATAAGTCCATTCATGATTAATTGATGATTATTAACCATTAAATTGTTTTATTTATTATTGATATCACTCTATGTACATAAATGATATTTCTAAAGTTAAGAAAAAGTATATGTAATAAAATTTTAAAATTGGACATATATGTATTTTTTGAGTTTAAGAGGGATTAATTTGAAATTCTCCTTTATTTTTTTAAAACTCTTTAGCGATCAAAAGTAAAATATATTGCATACTCGATAAACTTCTTGTTGGAAAAATAGTTTTGAAAATGAATTTTTCATATTTTGGACACTATTTAATATATGTATATGTTACATATATTTATATTTATTAGTAGCTTTTACGCTTTTCACGAAGTGAAAACATGAACGCAGTAAAGTGAGGTAACTCAAGCAAAAATATGTTTGGGAGAGTATCACATCGCCCAAAAGAAGGAAATGAAAGCATGTTTATAACAAAATTTTGGTATTGGCTATCAAAATTTTTTAGTTGATTTTACTCAACACTTTCGTCGCGCTACCGCATGGTGTCTGATTCGATTTCTCGGTAAAAGGGTTCGTTTTCCGAACTCATGCGAGCCACGCGACCAATGGACACGAATCTGTTTAAAGGAATCGTGTTAAACATGACTTGTGCCACTATTTTTACTACTTTCGTTTTGAATAGTGTCTATCTTCTGCTTTTACTCCATTCTTTGTAATCTGGTTTATTAATAAAAGTGTACATGTTTCCTTAACAATACTTAAGAATGAAAGATATATGTTTAACTTTTCCAAATCATTTGCAAGCCATGTTTATTTTTTATCAATCTCAAGTTAATACTAATCTGAAATAGTTTTATAGTGTGCCCATATTCTCCAATAATACAATGTAAAACCATTTATGCCAAAATATTTTTTTATCATGCTTGGCTCATCATACATTTCAAAGGGAGATGATTTGTCTGCGTTGTGTTTTGATTTACACTCTAATGTCTGAACTCGTTAAAACACAATATATATACAAGATAACTGCTGTTTAACGCTGATTTTAGTGTCGTCGATTTTGGAGTGTCTAATCGTTTCCAATTTCAAACGTCCCTTTCTAGCATTTCAAGTCAAAAGCTTCAGATATCTCATATCTTCTCACGGGTTCTAACTTCAGAGTTTGATTTATTTTGCCGATTTCAACAAACTATAAACTGGCTCTTTATAGTTTGACATTTGGTTCAAGGGGTTGGTCAAAATCAAACAACTATATTTATATCAAAAAAGTTCACGCAATAATGTGGCTATATATAATTAGTGGTTTTATTTATTAGTCCAATCACACATAATCACAACACTATGTAATTTTTTTGTGTAAATCTTATGTGGATCTAGCGTTTTTTTTTTTTTTTTCTTTTACCAACTCTCTCGCATTGCATCACCTAATATTACAAAAAAAAAAAAAAAAAAAAAAAAATAGTTTGTCACATTGTCAAACTTAACAAGCTTTTGTTTAAAGATAGGATAGAAATTGTTTGGTTATATCTCATATTTTTTTTCGTTGACGACTCTTTATTCTTCCTGAAAGCAAAAGCTATTGAGTGCGATTTTTTGCTCGAGCTTATTAATCGTTATTGTGCTGCATTTGGTCAGCGTATAAACTTTACCAAGTCTCAATTGATGTTTTCTCCTAACACTCCACCTTATGTGCAAAAAGAATATTGTGATCATCTTGGTGTTCATTTAATGGGACGACACTCATATTATCTTGGTGTGGTATCTGTACATGGTTGGAATAAAGGTAAGTTATTCTCTTTTATATTAAAAAAGGTCTTACAAAAAATGCAAGGATGGAAACAAAAGCTTCTTTCACAAGTTGGGCGCGAGATTTTAATCAAGTTGAAATTCAAGCCATCCCCTCATATGTTATGCGGTGTTATATGTTGTCTAAGGTTTTCTTCACAAAATTTTGTCCACATTAAGTGATTCTTGAGAATGGGATGCACATGAACAATATATCCATTGGTTAAACTTGGATCATATTTCCCGTTCTAAAGATTGTGGTGTTCTGGGTTTCCGAGAGCTTTCATGTTTTAATTTAGCTCTTCTTGCTAAACAAGGTTGGAAACTTGTTATAAATCCATCTTCTTTTTGCGGCCGTTTTTAAAAGGAATCTATTTTCTGCACTCTAGTTTTCTAACAGCCACTAAGGGTTTACTTCCTTCATGGCTTTTACAAAGTTTGCTTCAAGGGAGAGATATCCTTCTTCGTGGTTTACGTTGGCAAGTTGATAGTGTTTCAAATATTCATTTTTGGACTTAAAATGGGTCCTATACTCGAAAGACTTTTACATTCAACATCCTCGTGGCCCTTTCGCTTCAAATGCCTTAGTCTCTACCTTTATCATAAGTGGTTCTTAGTACGTGCCAAAACTTCAGCTTGTTGTTCTTCTAAAAAGGTTGAATTTATTTAACAGATTCCTATATCTAGCACTCAATCTGTGGATAAAATTATTTGGCATTATGACTCTAAAGGGAACTACACTGTTAAATAGGGTTATCGCCACACGCTTTTTCAATGTGTCATTCCATAAAATAATTTGGCTTCTTCGTCATCGGCCCCAAACAAAAGTTTCTGGAAGCAAGTATGGAATCTAAAGACATAGCCAACAATCAAATGTTTTTGACGGAAAGCTTGCTCAAATGCTCTTTATAATCAAGAAAATCTTTCACGAAGAGGTTGTTATTGCTCACTTATATGTCCTATTCGCTTTACAAAGATTGAAACTGTTGAGCATATATTGTTTGAATCTTATTGGACAAAGGTAGTGTGGTTTAATTATGCCCTTTTGTCTTCGTTTGGACAACATGAATGACCCTACTATTTCACGTGTCTAAGATCTATTAGATATGGTGCCTTCTACATTAGAGCGTCTGAACTTTCACACCTCGTTGGCTAATATTGCATGGCAGATATGGTAGTCTCGAAATGAGTATATTTTAATGAAATTAGGCCTTGTCCATCGCGCACTTTATCATCGGTTAGTTGTATCGGTCGCGATCTTATTTCACTGTATCCATCACCACTTCCCACATCCTATGTTTCGGTTGTAAGCGAATCTCAAGAGAGTTCATTTTGGTGGATCCCTGTAACACCCTCAATTTCGTGAATGCAGCTGAATTCAAATTGTTATTCGACGGTATGACAGTTATAACAATAGAAAATGAACTCAAATTGAGTCGTTTTGAAAGAATTATCATTCGATTTATTTAAATATCAAAGTTTACAAAAATGAGGCACTAGAACAAAAAGTGGATTTGGCCACACCGAATATGTGTGACGATATACATATAGTCACACATGTTTTTTCGGCCGTGTGTGACTAAAGGTCGCGCGACCATAGGTACCCTATGGTCACGTGTTTGACTTTTTTAGTCTCTATTGCAAAAGAGTAACCAAACCGTAACATGTGTGACTAATTAGGTACAAATTTTGTTGGATTAATTACGTATTAGTGACCATAAACATTGTATAGTCACACAAAGCATGTTTGTTTTGGGTATTTAGTCACATACAATTAAGCATAAAGTGGCAAAAGTGTTAATAAGTGTGACCATATGTTGTTTAAGGTGAAGAAATATGTCTTTTGTGTGACTATTGATCATCTAATGGCCACTTGAATTTTATGTTTGTGTGGCCTTTTCTAACATTTAGTCACACAAAGCATGTTTGTTTTGGGTATTTAGTCACATACAATTAATCATAAAGTGGCTAAAAGTGTTAATAAGTGTGACCATATGGTGTTTCAAGTGAAGAAGGTGTCTTTTGTGTGACTATTGATCATCCAATGGCCACATGAATTTTATGTTTGTGTGGCCTTTTCTAACATTTAGTCACACAAATCATGTTTGTTTTGGTATTTAGTCACATACAATTAACCATAAAGTGGCTAAAAGTGTTAATAAGTGTGACCATATGGTGTTTTAAGTGAAGAAATGTGTGTTTTGTGTGACTATTGATCATCCAATGGCCACTTGAATTTTATGTTTGTGTGGCCTTTTCTAACATTTAGTCACACAAAGCACGCTTTTTTGGGTATTTAGTCACATCCAATTAATCATAAAGTGGCCAAAAGTGTTAATAAGTGTGACCATATGGTGTTTTAAGTGAAGAAATGTGTGTTTTGTGACTATTGCTCATCCAATGGCCACATGAAATTTATGTTTGTGTGGCCTTTTCTAACATTTAGTCACACAAAGCATGTTTCTTTTGGGTATTTAGTCACATGCAATTAACCATAAAGTGGCTAAAAGTGTTAATAAGTGTGACCATATGGTGTTTTAAGTGAAGAAATGTGTGTTTTGTGTGACTATTGATCATCCAATGGCCACTTGAATTTTATGTTTGTGTGGCCTTTTCTAACATTTAGTCACACAAAGCATGTTTCTTTGGGTATTTAGTCACATTCAATTAATCATAAAGTGGCCAAAAGTGTTAATAAGTGTGACCATATGGTGTTTCAAGTGAAGAAATGTGTGTTTTGTGTGACTATTGATCATCCAATGGCCACATGAATTTTATGTTTGTGTGGCCTTTTCTAACATTTAGTCACACAAAGCATGTTTCTTTTGGGTATTTAGTCACATTCAATTAATCATAAAGTGGCCAAAAGTGTTAATAAGTGTGACCATATGGTGTTTCAAGTGAAGAAATGTGTGTTTTGTGTGACTATTGATCATCCAATGGCCACATTAATTTTATGTTTGTGAGGCCTTTTCTAACATTTAGTCACGCAAAGCATGTTTCTTTTGGGTATTTAGTCACATCCAATTAACCATAAAGTGGCCAAAAGTGTTAATAAGTGTGACCATATGGTGTTTTAAGTGAAGAAATGTGTGTTTTGTGTGACTATTTCTCATCCAATGGCCACATGAATTTTATGTTTGTGTGGCCTTTTCTAACATTTAGTCACACAAAGCATGTTTCTTTTGGGTATTTAGTCACATACAAATTAAGCATAAAGTGGCCAAAAGTGTTAATAAGTGTGACCATATGGTGTTTTAAGTGAAGAAATGTGTGTTTTGTGTGACTATATGAATCTTTTAGTCACATATAAGAAATCAATATATATCAAAAGTGTTAATAATTGTGACTATATGAATCTTTTAGTCACATATAAGAAATCAATATATATCAAAACAAATTCTAATATATAAAATATATTCAAAATATATTCAAATACAATAAAATTGGAATGTATATAAAATTGTAATGTCGTATATAATAATATTCTCAATAATTTAACGACTTCGACTCTTGATCTTCTTAGCTTCCTTTTGCATGGTATGACTAGAGACGTAGCGCTTCATATTTAATTTAGGTGCGCTCTTTCTCACCAATCGCTTTATGGTACTTGGTGGTGTTACCAGAGGAAACAAAAGCCGGGTATCAAACACCGAATTAAATATGAAGAATGATATATGTAGGTTTATAAAACACATGCATCTATGTACCTTTTCATCGAAAACCACTTGATCCTTTGGCCATGCATAAAAACCACCTCCGCATCCTTAACTGTTTTGAGACCGTTATTTTACATCCGTATGCACGCTGCATCCACTAAAGATTTTTCAATAGATACTCAGAGCAATCCTTTGGGAGTGGTCTCATGAAGCATTTGTTTTCCATCGGTTTGTACACGGTACCCTCCGCAATAATAGTTGATTTCTTTAAGTGCCACGACCGCACTTAATTACCTAAAAGATAATTTGTTGCATGTATATATGTATCAAGAATTAATTTTAATTAAACTAAAGAACATATGAAAATGTTTAAATACATACTTGTGGTAGTCTTGTTAATGGAGACTCTGTTCTTGTGATCCGTAAAGTTGACGTGAAGAATCCTTTCCTTTTGATCTAGTCGATTTCTTAGGTGCGATGATTTAACAGCTTCCTATATGTATAATACACGGTAAATAAATAATGTATGTAGAATTCAAAAATCCTGGGGGTGATTTATTACTTACACTTATTTGAATTTCCTTTTCCAAAGTTGCAAGTCCATTAGACTTCTTAATGCTAGCAACTTTCTCACGCTCCGAGAACACGTGTTCCTAAGATCCTCATCAAGACTGCTATTTCAAAGATTAATGTTCACCGAGACACCAAATATAAATTGTTTAAGAAGACTCAAGCAGATTTAAAGGGTAAAAAGATGGAATGTTACTTTCTTATGTCTTACTTACTTCATCAATGGAGTTGAAGTTGACCGAATCGCCTTTGTGCAACCCAATTGTTTCATCAAACTCAGACATTACGCCTCTTTTTCTTGACGCTGGCGCCTCTCATCGCCAAGTTCACTTTGAAGTAACACCACTCTTTCATCGATGCTTGTCCGATTCGAGGCGATCAAAATACCTCTTGTAGGTTACTCCACCTCCCACCCTCTCGCATATCCTCCCTTTTCCTTACCTAATACAACTGTCATGGCATCGATGCCATGATCAAGCTTCAAGATTCCTTGTTTGATCTTGTCGTCCGCTTTTCTCGCACACACAATATGGGAAATAGGTTATTTAATTCTACCAAGATTAACTTGTAACTAAAAGTATTAACTAAAACACTACCGTATTAACTTATAAATAATGCTTTAAGTAATACAAGAGCGATGTTAACTAAAAGTATTAACTAAAACACTACCAGATTAACTTATAACTACGCTTTAAGTAAAACAAGAGCGTGATTAACTTATAACTAAACAAACATAATAATAAAATTTGCAACAAACTTACAAATTTTTCTCCCAATCGATCCGATATCTTCATCGTGATATTCTCCGCCTTTTTCACCCTTCCTTTCAACCACAGCACACCACGCGTGGTTCTTCATCCGGTTCAATTTCTTTACTCTCGATCTTATACACATCAAATACATACAAATGTAAGATAAACGAATATAAACGAAACTATGATGCTATTAAATGCAAATGTAAATGTGCAAATGTTTATCGTTACCATTTTTCTATCACACGGGCGTATCCACCTCGTCCCATTGTATGATCATAAATGACTTGGAACGCGACACTTTAGCTTTTGGTCGATCTCACCTTGCAACACAAAATCATACGGCGTTTAGATGTAGTAATGCTGATAGTATACAACTAATACATATGGAAACATATGAAAAGGTGAAAGATATTTGAACTTGAATAAAATGAATAATTAACACCTTGTATTCCTCATTGGTCGTGTAGTTTACAAAATTAACCCAATCTTCGGCTTTTATAATTGCACTATACTTTGCCGGACTTCATTTAGTTTTGAAAGGGTATTTTGGTTGGGCAATATGTAGTTTTGTATCAATTTCATTCTGAAATTCCTTAGAAGTTGACCAAGACGATTCATTATCGCCTTTCGACCGTCAAGTCAACATCAAAATATCGCAAAGATTAAGAAATTGTTGTTAATTAGTTGCACATACTGTAAATGCAGAGATAAACTTTTAACACCTTGTATCTACGACGCCCAAGCCACTACTAGTTAAAAAAGTATATGTGTACCGTGATTTCATCCCACATTTTATCTCTTGCTTCGAATCAACCTTCCTCCGTGTTAGAATCCGACACCTATATGCTCACGAACCAAATCACCCAAAAACTTGAAAACAATGCTCTGCTTTTTCCCGATAACCTATCCAAAGGCATCAAGGTTACACCGACCTTTATTCCGTCTGCTTTTCCATATTCCTCGCGAAACTTAGCTAACCTAGTTATGCCCTCTTAACAACATTCGCATTTGAATGGTTGTTTCAAGATCCTCACCCTCATCCGAATCGTCTCGATTCATATTCTAAAGTGTTTTCAATTTCACGATCGTAATAAACCAAATCATCCGGATAAGTGATTTGCGTTGACATGATTCGTCGAAGTAATGTGTTAAAGAAAATTAGTAAACTTAATTGGTAAATAATGGTGTAAAATTGAAGTTCGTTGTTTTGCTTGAAGGTCGATTTATTGGAGTAAAAATAGGGCTAATGATGGGCGCTTTTTCAATTAAGGAAACCATAATTTCCAAAGTAATTTTAAAATTTTGGCTAAAATTTGGCTCCAAATTTGATAATTTTAGAATGTGGCTCCAAATCAAACAATTTTTAAACCAAAACACCCCGAGTAAATGGTGCTTACCCACATCCCAAACACTCATATTACTTCAAACCACCGTGTCAAAAACACATATAATCAGAGATACACTAAAATCACCACATGGCGATACAAATGAACAATCAAAAGCTAAAATGGACTTAAAGCAACTAATTAAGCAACTATAACTAATAAGGGTTCGGATAAACAATTAAGCACAAAATAGGCAAATCAAACCAAGAACTGGCGATACATCAAACAACCCTAAGACCTTACTTTAAGGCTATAAATAAGCTATTTATAAGCAATTAGATAAGCTCTAACATCCTCAAGTAGTAAAAAAATCAAGAAAACATGTAAATGCAATTAACTTAAAGCGTAAACAACAACAAAACACCCAATATAGTGGTTCAATCAAAAATAATTGTCATGAACAAACGCCCAGCTTCTAAACTTCATAATCACCATAAAAAATTGACAACAATCTAAAATTGAACATCCTAATCCTACAATAATACATTATACTAGTGCGAATATGAACTTTAACACCACAACCAATTCCTAAATTCAAAACAACATGAAAAAAAGATGAAACAAACTAGCAAACACATTACATATTTTAACAAACATAATATTAGCATTCGTATGGATAAACCATCAAAAGATCCATACATATTCCATTGTTAATATATCTACATACCATCCCTTTAAACCAAGACATTAGACATTAGACATTAGACATAAACAGATGACACTAGAGCAAAGAAAACATCCCATTCCATAGCGAAACCCTTCAACCATTCATCGCTGAATTTGTTCTTCCTCGGTATCGATTTCCTCCTAAGATTGAGTAATGAGATCATTCAACCCTGCGCACTTAGACCTCATGACCCCCTGTCATCCCTAAGATCCACCAATCTCTAAGGACCTAATGTTTAAAAACGGCAAACTAAGTCCTCCTTCTTTAAACTATTACTATAAATTAGGGGTGTTGATCCGTTCGGTTATCGGGTTTTGTTTCGTTAAATCATATATTTTTATTTTTGTCAATACGAAACCGAAACGAACCGAACTATAATTAAACCAAAGCGAACCGAAAACCGATTATGAATTAAGTTCGCTTGGGTTGACCAAATTAAGCTTGATTATTGGGTTGACACATATGGTTTTAAACCGAAAATGGATAAAAGCAGTTAAAGGGGACAAAGACGCATTGCAACGTATTAAAATGCAGAAAAACGTGTATAAACGTAAGAAAACGGACCATAACGTATTAAAACAAGAAAACGTGTTTAGAACTTACGAATCTGTAAAAGTGTAAGAAAACCTTTGAAAACAGGTTGAAAAATTCTTAAAACATACGAAATGGGTAAAACGAATGAAAACGGGTAAATGGGACGAAAACGTGCAAAACATATGCAATCGGCCGAATGTGTGTAAAAGTTATACAAACGGACTAAAAGATGAAAAACTAGCTAAAGCGTGCAAACACGGACGAAAACTCAGTAAACACAAACGGAACGATAAAACCGATTAAAAGGGACAAAGACGTGAAAACGGACCAAAACGTATTAAAACAGACGAAAACTTGTATAAACGCATTTAACTGTGTAAAGTGTAAGAAAACCTTTGAAAACGGTTGAAAAATTCTTATAAACATACGAAAATGGGTAAAACGGATGAGAACGGGGTAAATCGGATGAAAACGGACGAAAACATATGTAAAACATATGAAAATGTATGAAACGTTTGAAAATGTACGTTAGTATGTAAAATGACTAAAACTTATTCAAACGGACGGAAACATGAAAAAACTAGCGAAACGTAAACACGGACGAAAAACGTAAACAAAACCGGAAACGTATAAAACAGTTAAAGGGGACAAAGGCGTGCGAAACGTGTTAAAGCAGACAAAACGTGTATAAACGTAAGAAACGGACCATAACGTGTTAAAACGGAAGAAAACGTGTTTAGAACTTACGAATACGTGTAAAAGTGTAAGAAAACCTTTGAAAACGGTTGAAAAATTCTTAAAACATACGAAAATGGGTAAAACGAATGAAAACGGGTAAATGGGACGAAACGCAAAAGCAGATGCAATCGGCCGAATGTGTGTAAAAGTTATACAAACGGACTAAAAGATGAAAAAACCGGCTAAAACGTGCAAACACGGACGAAAACCTCAGTAAACAAAACGGAACGATAAAAACCGATTAAAAGGGACAAAGACGTAAGAAAACGGACCAAAACGTATTAAAGCAGATTTAAAACTTGTATAAACGTCATTTAACTGTGTAAAGTGTAAGAAAACCTTTGAAAACGGTTGAAAAATTCTTATAAACATACGAAAATGGGTAAAAACGGATGAGAACGGGGTAAATCGGATGAAAACGGACGAAAACGTACATATGTAAAACATATGAAAATGTATGAAACGTTTGAAAATGTACGTTAGTATGTAAAACAGACTAAAACTTATTCAAACGGACGGAAACATGAAAAAACTAGCGAAAACGTGTAAACACGGACGAAAAACTGTAAACAAAACCGGAACGATAAAAACAGATCAAAGGGGACAAAGACGCATTTAAAACGTGTTAAAATGCACAAAAACGTGTATAAACGTATGAATGTGTGTATAAACGTGTATACACGGGCGAAAAAAGTTTTCAAAAAGTAAACAACCCCTAACTCATATAGTATGGCTAAACATATGTGTGAGCATCCTATTGTGTAAGCAATTTACGTAATATTGTATGCAAGTAGTTACATGTAAGGTATTGCA